>CM053588.1:110018984-110037935 GCA_028646515.1 Pseudochirops corinnae
CCGTTTAGCCCTGAGGACAGGGGGAGAGGCTGGCATGGCAAAGAAGGCTGGATTTGGTGACAGACAACCTGGATTTGAATCTTGCCTCTGCCACTGAATTCCTTGTGTGTGTGCCCTTTTCCCTATCTGGGCTTCAGTTTCCTCATAGCAAAATGAGTGGGTTGTACTAGACGGCCTCTGAAATCCCTACCAGCTTGAAATCTATGGTTCTAAGTAACCAGGAATCATATCTAGACTTGGTATCAGAAAAACTGTTTAAGAAGTAAGGGAGTCAGAAAAGCAAGGAGCTGCCTGGGGAGGTCGTGGGTACTTCTTTAAAGAAAGGCCAGACGACTGCTTCTTAGGAATGGCATAGAGGAGATTCCTACTCAGGTGTGGGCTGGACCAGATGACCTTCAGCGGCCCCTCCAACTCTGATATTCTGTGACAGGTAATGAGTTCCCATTTCAATAGTGGTTTACAGAGCATCCCCCCCCCCAACAACCTTTTGAGGTGCATTTTATTATCCCAGTTTTACAGATGAGGAGAGAGCAAGTGACTCATACAAGATCACACAACTGATTAAGTTTCAGAGGTGGGGTTCAAACTCAGGTCTCTCCTTATGTCAACTCTGGTGTTCATTTGATCATATCTCTCTGCCTTTTTGCAAGTTATTTGCATCATTTTACAGATGAGGAACCTGAGTCTTAGAAAGGGTAAATGATTTTGCTCAGGGTTACAAAAGTAGTCATTGTTGGGATTCAAACTCAGATCTTTCCTGATTCCCTGTACTGTTCTTTCTCTTACACTATAGATATGAATAAGTATGACAGAATATTTTAGGGGCAAAGGAGAGATGCAGGCAAAAGGGTGAGAGGAATGGGAGAACAGAGGAAGCCGGGAGGGCTCAGAGAAGACTTTTAGCATCTGGCAGCACCTGAACTGAGCTTTGCATTTTTCCCCCCCACTTGTTTCAAGAATGACTTTATATGGGGATAGTTTACAATACATATCTTAATTTACTTTACACATTGGAATTACATCCTGAGCAATATAGTGCAATGAAGCACTACTGTAAATAACAGTACAGAAGTTACTAATTAACATTGGAGCAATTAATGGTTTATTTAAATGTTGTAAAATACCTTCCTCTTATGTTGCAATCGTTGAAATCAGTACAACCTTACTTTTCCTCCTGCATTCAGTCCTCCCTTTTAAAAATAATTGGAGGCTATTAAAAAGTCGTAGAAGCTAATCACTCCTGTCATTAATAGGGACATTGTAAATGAGCAAAGTTTAAGACAGTTCTGGTCTGAGTTGAACTTGCAAGTAAGACAAACATCTGGTCTGAGCTGAACTTTGAAGGAAGACAAACATTGAAGTAGAAAGAGAGATCAAATAGCTTTAGAGTTGTAAGTGACCCCAAAGACCATTTCCAAATACCTTTATTTTACAGATTAGGAAACTGAGTCATCTGCCATCTATAGGACACTTTAAGGTTTGCATACCCAATTCCCTTGATTCCAGAGTTGGTGCTCTTCCCCTGTATCCCACTGAGGAAGGAACACATTCCAGGTATGAGGGAAGTGAATACAGAGTGGGAGAAGACAGGATGAGATTAGAAAACAGCAAAGAAGTCCCACCGGTCTGGAATACAGAAGATATGCAGGGAAGGTAATATGGAATTAGGCTGTGGAAGACCTTGGATATAATAACATTGTCATAGCATCATAGACTTAGAACCGGAAGGGACCTCAGAGGTCACCTAGTTCAACCTCCTTATTGGGGAAACTGTTAGGGGACCTGTCTATGCTCACATAATAATAAGTAGCAGATCTGGGATTTGAACTCAGGACCTCTGGCTCCAAATCCAGGCTCTAGAGAGCCAGTGAAGTTTCTTTAATAGAGGAGTGACATGGTTAGGCTTGTGCATTAGGAAAATCACTTGTAGATCAGATGAAGCTTGACTAGGATGCCATGGCAACAATCCAGCTCATAGGTAAGGCTTGAACTCCAGTGTCAGCAGAGAGGGGGATATAGACAAAAATCCTCTGGCTTATGGTATTTAAAATTGGATCTGGGAATACAGGGTGTGAGAGCTGGGGAAAACTTTAGGAAAGAGAGAACTGTATGGGGGCTTACTTAAATTAAGCCAGAATGTTATTAGTGGAAGGGTCATGAAAATATAGAACGTAGTATGCCATAGAACCTCAGAGATCATATAGTACAGCCCTTTCATTTTTATAGATGGGGAAACTGAGGCCAGATGCAAATTTGAAAAAGAATCTGGGAGCAGATGGTTCTTCAAAGCTCTAGGCCTAAGGCTAGATTCCTCTCCTGTCAACTCTGTCTTTTTCTTCTCTCCATCATTCAAATATCCCCCGTCTTCCATCAAACACACCCGTCCCCCCCACCTCCGTCACATTTGACATCTTGGAAACCTTGAATCCTTATTTCTGTTCTCAGTCCTGGGTAGTAAGTGTACATAGAGTCCAAGAACCGAGGACCTGGGAGGGCATATAGTCCCACCTCCCAGCCAGTATAGAAGCTCCCTGTATATTATATTACTGTGTTATGGTGATGAATGCTCAACCAGTTTCTGTCTGGACACTTCCAATGACTAGGGACCTGCCATAACAATTTCTTTCCCACTGGTAAATTGAACTACCACTCCAGGCTCTTTTACCTCTAATAAGTGAACTTTTGGCCTTGTATTACAAGGGCCCAGGCCTCCAGGCTGCTTCTCACAGTCTCCTCATCAAGGTCTGCTTGTTTCTATGTGTATCCCCAGGATTTAACACAGTTCCTAGCACCACGTAGTAACCATTTAATAAATGCTCTGTCTCTGTCTCATCTCTATCTGTGTCTCTCTGTCTCTCTGTCTCTCTGTCATCTCTTTGTCTGTCTAGCTAGATGTCATCTCTTTGTCATCTCTCTGTCTGTCTCTATATCAACTTATCATCTGTGTCTGTCTATCTGTCTATATCTATCTATCCATCCATCTAGTTACCTATCTGCATATCTATTTATCTATCTTCCCATCCATTTATCTATCTGTCTGTCTGTCTGTCTGTCCGTCCACCCATCCATCTATATATATCATCTATCTATCTATTTCTCTCTCTCTCTCTCTCCATTGTGGCAAAGCTCTTAGAAAGCTTTTTCTTATATTGAAATCTGCCTACCTGTAATTTTCACCCGTGTTTCTAATTCTGTCCTTTGGGGGCAAGCAGAAAAGGTCTAATCCTTTTTCCAAATACCTGAAGGCAGCTCTCATGACCCCTTCCATCTCCCCTGCCCCAGCCCTAAATCTGATTTTCTCCAAGCTAAATAGTTCCTGATTCTTCAGACTTTTTTTTTCATGTAGTATAGACTCCACTTTCTTCAGTACCTAAAAAGAAATAGTATACCTCCCCTTGTATAAAAATACATATTCATTCATCTATCAAACATTTATTCAGGGCCTCAAATTTAATACTGGGAGAGTCAAAGTTTAGATTCTCATTCTTTTCCTTCCCTAGTTGTAGCATCCTATTATATTGTATCATTACATTAATTACATTTTATTGTAGAAGTAGCTAGCTGATGCAGTAGACAGTACTGGGCCTATAGTTGGTAGACTTGAATTCAAATCCGATCTCAGACACTTCTTAACTGTGTGACCTTGGGTAAGTCATTTCATCTCTGTTTTACTCCAGTTTCCTCAGCTGTAAAAATCAGGATAACAACAGCACTTACTTCACTGGGTTGTTGTGAGGATCAGATGAGAAAATTCAGGCTTGGCAGAGTGCCAGGCGCTATAGAAGGCTATAGTAGGCCCTATAGAAATGCTAACTATTATGAGTCTTGTTACTCCCTGGCATCTTGCCAGCCTTTTTGCTATGTAAAGTGACTTCAGAAAGAGGAGAGGGTTTGTTCAGATCTTGCCCAGATAGGCGGAGTGAACTCAGAAGTGACTGCTTTTTGCTTTATTTCACCCCATTATTGTCAGGGGTTCAAAAGGAGACTCCCCTTAGGTCAAGGAGGATTTGAGGTGTAGTGGAAAGAGCACTGGAAATATAATTAAATGGGTGAGAATCTTACCAAACCATACCTGGGGCATTTCTTTCTTTTGTAACTTGTTCTCTAAGAATTATACACTTTATTATTACATATTTTAATTATTCTTGAAAGTCCTTAATTTAAGAAAGCCTCGAAGGCCCAATTGCCTCAATTGACACAATGCATTTGCACACACTAGAGATAACAGGATGAACATTTTTATTTCAGAGTAAAATGCCAACATCCGCCTATGGTTATTTGCTTTTAAAGCACACAGAATTGGGGGCGGCTTGGTGGGGCAGCAGATAGAGCTTCGGCCCTGGAGTCAGGAGTACTGGAGTTCAAATCCAAACTCAGACATTTCCGAGCTGTGTTACCCTAGGCAAGTCATTTAACCCTGATGGCCGCACCCCCCCCCCCCCATAAAGTTCATTTGCACAGAGAGGAGAAATTATAAATAAGTTGTAAAAATTATTTAGAAAATTCTTGTGGCATCTGTCATAGTTGATTTACCTGGTTCCTCTAGGGTTGATTCCAGATGTTTCAATGAGGAGTTGTATTTTTTTCTTTAGTAACTAATAAAAAATAACTTGGAATCAAAAGACCTGAGTTGCAGTCCCAGAACTGCCACCTATTTGTCATGTCATTTTGGGCAAATCATTTTTCCTCTCTGGACCTTAGTGTCCCCACTTGCAAAATGGGGAATTAATAATGCCTCATAATAATAACTTCATTTCTAAAAGGTTTTCAAAGTATTCATTCCTCACAAGATTTCCGTGAGTTAGGTTTAAAAAACATTAATTAGTTGGGGCAGCTAGGTGGCACAGTGAATAGAGCACTGGCCCTGGAGTCAGAAGGACTGAGTTCAAATCCCACCTCAGACACTTAACACTTACTAGCCATGTGACCTTGAGCAAGTCACTTAACCTCAAGTTCCTTGCCTTCCCCCCTCCAAAAAGCAAAAAAAAAAAATCAATTAGTTGTATCCAATCCTCCGTGACCCCATTTGGCGTTTTCTTGGCAAGGATACTGGCGTGGTATGTCCTTCTCCAGCTTATTTTATAGATGAGGAACCTGAGGCAAACAGGGTTTTAAGTACCTTGCCCAGGGTCACACAGCTACCAAGTGACTGAGGTTGGATTTGATCACAGGTCTTTCTGACTGCCAGGGCTATACTATACCACTATACCACTATACCACCTAGCTGCCCTGAGTTAGGTATTACAAGTCTTTATATTAACCATGTCTCAAAGGCAAAGAGAAGAGAGTCTCTATTCCTCACTTCCTCCAGGAAGGGTTCTAGACTCAATTAACAATGCCTCTTGTAAGTCTGGGCCATACTCTTTGAGCAACCTAGACATCTTCTTTTGTACATTCTAAAAATGGCATATTGATACTTTAAAATATATTGTTATCACTTCTCAATGCATACCTTCTCTCCCACTTAGAATCCTCCCTGTTAAGCACACAGAGCAAGATCCTGCCTTTATCTGACACTGTGTGCCTCATTCTGCATTTGTGGTGCACCCCCTCTGTGTTGAGAGGAGGGAGTCCCCTTTTACCGTGGTTCTTCAGAATAAGATTGGTCATTGAAATGCAGAGTTCTGTTTCTCATATTGATTTCCTTTACATTATTACAGTCATTATTGTATTGTACTTTGGGTTTCTGATTACTTAGTGAAGTGATGGAGACTTTTAAGCACATCAGTGTCTGTCTTAAAGTGTAGACCCAGAATTGAAGGAAATGTCAGATCACACCAGATGTGGTCTGATCAGGGAAGAGGACAGTTCATGTTGTGTACACGATGCATCTATGAATGAAAACCAGGGTCACCTTTTTATTTTTAGTAGTGAGATTAGACTCTTGGCTCATTGAGGTTGTGGTCTGTCAAGACCCCTGAGTGTTTTTCTCCTGAATTATTGTGTAGCTACTTCTACTCCATCCCATGTTTCAGTATTTGAAGATACTGCTTTGTGAACTGAGGTCTTACCTACATTCAGCTTCCTAGATCACTAGCTCTTCTTCTTTAGACCTGGAACTTTCACTCCTTTATAAATTCCCATGGGCCTCATTTTAAGATTTCCATACCCCTTGGATTTTCCTGGTCCCTATGCCAGCTTGGCTTCTTGGGTTCTACCCATAGCGCTCAAACCCTCATTAGATTAGATCAGTTTGTCTCTAGAAGGCAGGTTTAGGAACAATGGGGGAAGGTGGGTAGGGGGAGATCCTTGTAGAAAAGTTGATTTTAATTTGATATTTTTAAAAAAACCTTGATAATGGTTAGATTTGTTTTAAAATGGAATGGGTTATTTTGTGAAGTAGAGAGTTCCCTGTCATTCAGTATTCAAATAGAGGCTGGATGATGGCCTTTTGGGCGTGTAATGGTCATTAGATGCCTCTGAGGTTCTTTTCAGTTCTAAAATTCTATGATTTTGTTATACCTTCTTCCTTCTGCCATCATGGAGTCACAGAATTTCAGTGTTGGAAGGGATGACCTCAATGGCCGTCTAGCCCAACCCCCGCTGCACCACATCCAAGTGGTCAACCTTTGCTGAAGGAGAACCTGCCAAGTCTGGAGCCCGCACGCCTCCCTTTGGGATATCTCTCATTGTTTTTCCTCTTACTGTCTAATTTGCCTCTTTGCAAATTCTCCCCCACAGTCCTGGGTCGGCCCTCTGGGACTGAACAGAACCAGACTAATCTATCTTCTACTTGATAGTCTTTGAAGTACTTGAAAATAGCTATCATGTCTCCCTTGAGACTTCTCTAGGTTAAACATACACACTTAAATCAAATGGTCTTCCCTCACCATATCTTAGGACCCACTCCAGCCCTGATTTCATGCCTTCCTGTCTCCTCCCTGTTGCCATATATTCCATCCTCCCTCCCCCTCAAGAGCTGGTTTCCAATGGTTTATTCATGGATGAAAAAAAGGGTCGTCAGATTTAGAGATCACCTGCCAGGGGATGAATATTAGACATAAGGATGAAAGAAGACTTTCTTATCTTAGAAAATTTTTCCCTAAACTTTATAACTTAAGACTTAACTAAAATTCCTGGGACCCAACCTGGGCCATCCTGATGGGAGCCTGGAGTAGAGAACAGAGAATACTAGATTTGAACCTTCCTGGACCACATTTCTAGAGAAAACCCATGTACAAAGGCCTAGGGGATAGAGTTCAAATGTGATCTCAGATCTAGCACACTAGCTGTGTGACCCTGGAGGAGTCACTTGACCTTTGCCTCAGGGTCCTCATCTGTAAATCAGACTAATAATACTTTCTAACTCACAGGGTTATTGTGAGGATCAAATGAGAAAATATTTGTAAAACACTTAGCACAGTGCCTGGCACATTGTTGGAGCCATAATGCTTCTTTCCTTCCCCTCTTTTATATAAACACACAGAGACACACATAAATCTGCTAGATATTGCCCTCCCTCTGGTTCTAAACATTCCTAGAATGGGATGAACCCCAGGCCTGTTGGGAGCTCAGAGCCAAGGAAGGAATCCAGTCAGAGGAAAAATTCTAGCCTTCCCAACAAAGCCAAACTTTTTTTGGGGGTGCGGGGGAAGGGAATGAACTAAGTATGTTTTTAAAAATTAATGTTCTTTGGGATTATCCAGGGAAACATGTGAAGGGTGACAATGAATGAATGAAAAATTTATCAACCATCAATGATTTTGTGATGGTGGGGAGACATGGACTACTTGCTGCAGTTCTTGTGGAAAAAGCCTTTTCTGTACTTGCTGACCACAAGCTCAGTGTCAGTCACCAGCCTGACTTGGTGGTCAAAAAAAATGAGTTCAATTTTTAGCTACGTTAAAAGAGACATAGGTTGCAGAATGAGGGAAGCGGTAGTTCTGGGGTCCTCTGCCCTTGTCAGAGCATGCCTGGAACATGGCCTCTGATTCAGGGACATTTTAGAAAAGGCATTGACAAGCTGGACCATGTCCAGAGGAGGGTGACCAGGAGGGGAGGTTTCCTGGAAACTATGCCCTACAATTAAAGGGCTGGAGGAGGTTTAACCTGATGTTTAGGATACTTGCAGATAGGGGAGAAGTGGAATCTGCATGCAGATATGTGAGGGTTTATCAGACTTGATTGGCTTGGTCCTAGAGCTTAGAGCTAATAGTGGTAAGAAGTCCCAGGGAGCCAGATTTCAACTTCCTAAGCATGAGACCTGTTCCTCAATGGAATGGTCACAGTCCTGGGAGGGAACAAGTTTCCTGGCCTCGGAAGTGGGCAAAGACTGGCTGACCTACACATGTTTAGCCTGTTTAGCCTGTATTTGATTGCTTGTCCTTCCAGTGGGGGTGGGTGACGAGGGAGGAAGAGAAAGAATCTAGAATTTAAAGTTCTCTAATCATTATTATTATTATTAACTGCATCCAACTGGAACTCAAGATACACAGGCACTGTGGTAGGGAGATCCATCCTGCCCTACTGGAAAGTCAGAGGGGTGAGGGAGAAGACATAGGAGAGAATAGATTGGGGGAGGGGGGATACAATGGAATGGCTGTCTTGGGGCGGTAGGTAGGGGAAAGATGGAG
Source organism: Pseudochirops corinnae (assembly GCA_028646515.1). Lineage (NCBI taxonomy): Eukaryota > Metazoa > Chordata > Mammalia > Diprotodontia > Pseudocheiridae > Pseudochirops > Pseudochirops corinnae. The sequence goes on from CM053588.1 coordinate 110,027,558, forward strand.
AGAAAATTTGTAACTCAAAATTTTGTGGAAATGAATGATGTAAACTAAAATAAAAAAAATTTTTAAAAAGTGAAAAAAAAAAAGACTGGCTGACCTGCCTCAGAGAGTCCATAGAGAGGAGGCCTTGGGTTTGGTGTTTTTTTTTTTTTGAGAGGTGGGGTGGGGTGGGGGAGAGGAATTAGACAAGATGCCTTCTTAGACTCTAGAGCTGGTTCTGAGAAGCTGGGATTTAAAGGTTCCTTAGGTCTCTGCTTATAGCCTCATCCCTGTGGTGATGCCTCTTGTCCTCTGTTCTCTTCTAGGAAGCCCTACTGAGTTTGGGCTCTGTCATTGATGTTTCCAGTCTTCACGATGTTATCAAAGAAGCCATTTCTGCTGTGCTCCCCAAAGTGGTAGGTGTCCCCCCCCATCCCTAACCCTTGCACATCTTTCTTGTACTTTGCAAAGAGGACATTGCCCCAGGTCACCAAGTCCAGAGGAAGGACACAGATACTAGGGAATTCAATCCATGACTTGGTCTGGCCCAAGTCTCCATGCCTGACAGAATGCCCAGCCCATTGGGGGAAAGACCTAGCCTGGCCTGAATGGGGGCTTTGAGGTCTCAGAGAAGGGAGAAATCAAGGTGGGAGCTTGGGTTGGACCTGGAGGAATGAAGGGGAGGGAGAATAAAGAATGGGGCCTTCTAGGTCCAGAGTAGCCCCAAATGGGTTCCAATTTGATACAGTTCTGTCCAAAAGCAGCAGGGATGGAAAAATGGGTCACTGCCCCCTTCCTAGTCATCCCTTCTGAGAGTTTCTAGAGGCCAGGTTTACACTTCCCCATTCCCTACCCTGCTTCTCCATCTCCTTGGCATCTTCTCAATTCTGTCCTTATTCCCTTTTATCCAATTTTCTTTTCTTCCCCTTCATTCATAAAATCTTAAAATTCTAGAGGAATCACAGATGTTTAGAGCCAATAGAGTCCCTTAAACACCCGGAATATAGATGGGCAGAGCTGGAGTGGACCTCAGGGGACCTGGGAACGTAAACAAGCTGTCAGAGCCAACATCCTCTATATCCCAGTAAGGCCCTGTCATTTTACAGAAGAGGAATGTGATGCCCAAAGAGGGGGAGGGACCTCCCCAAGGTCACATCAGAGTCACTGGCATAATTACCACTAGCACCCAGATCTCCTGACTCCCACCAGCTCAGGGCTTTTTCCACAATACAGGACCTGTCACAGTTCCACCCAGCATCCTACCCTGCTGAAGTACCCTAAGATGAAGGGGAATTGTTTGCCACTGACTTGCTTTCCCTTAGTCATGTTCCTTTCCCTCTTCATGCCTGTTTCCCAGTTAAATGATGGTGTTGAACTCAGTGGAGTGCTGTTGTCTCTCAGATCTGACATTGTGTTCTATGTCTAAGGTTCCCTGTAGTTCTGACATCCTACGTTCCATATTTTAAGGGCCCTCTGAGCCTTGGCATTTTGTGGTTTTATAATTCTGAGTCTCTCCTCTACCTAATTATCAGACAGTTTTGTGTGTGTGTGTGTGTGTGTGTGTGTGTGTGTGTGTGTGTGTGTGTGTGTGTGTGGTGGGGGGCATGATAGTGGTTGAGAAATCGGGGAAAGAGGGCTTTATATTCCAGAATAAATGATAAATGCCACCTATTCTGAATGGCTAAGACCCCTGTCTCTGTGTGATGGAGAGAGACATCGAGGACCAGAGGGGAAATAGTGATTTCTCCAAGGTCACATGGGGTCTTAGGGACAAAACCCAGAAAAGGACCTAGGATTCCCATATCCTGAGTGCTCCCCTTATCCAAACTCATTCCCAGAATCCCAGAATTCAGAGGGACCTCATAGGTCATCCAACATCTGAGCAGTTGTCTCCATAGACTTGGACATCAGACAAGTGACCTTCGGGAAAGGGAGGGAGGCACGCTACCTCCCAAAGACTCTGACATGTTTGCAACCCTCCCTACAGGATTAACCATAGCCCACACTGTGGAACATGAAATTAGTAAGAAAGAGGTGGCTCATCAACACCCAAAATAAACCAGCCCTGGAAAGGAAAGAGAATCAGACAACATCTGGCAAGTGTAGGGGGGCACATCTGGGGAGATGCAGGGAAAGAGGAAAGCAGGAAGAAAGAAGTGGAAAGAACTCTGGCTAGGAGTCAGGAGGCCCGGGTTCTAGCCTCAGGCTTGCCATTGATTTTCAGTGTGACCCTGGTGAAGACCCTTCTCCTCTCTGGGCATCAGTTTCCATATGTGAAAAATGTTGAGATTGGTCTATGAAGGCATATTTTATAATAATTCTAGCAATAGGACCCACTTTGGTACTGACACAAGGCTTACAAAGCACATTTTTCTCACAATAACCCAGTGCTGGAACAATGTAAGTATTGTGGAATCTGTGCCTGATTTGGGAGGGACCTCAGAGGCCATCTGGTGTAACACATCCCCGAAGAAGAAGTCTTTCTACTAAATTTAACCTGACAGATCTCTGCATCAGTTTCATTTTTGTGTGATTGTGCTCCTCAGAAGAGGAAACTGAGTCCAGAGAGGGTTTACCATAGAAAGTGAGTGTGTGTGTGTGTGTGAGTATGTGTGTATGTGAGTGTGAGAGTGTGTGTGTGTGAGAGTGTGTGTATGTGTGTGTGTGAGGGATCTATCAGTGTGACAGCTTGCAGCCTGAGCTCATTCATTTGTTCGTTTCATTCCATGATTCACTTCATTCATTCATTCTTTCAGTTCTCTGTGATTCATTGATTCGCTCATTCAGCAGTCATTTATTCAACACCTTCTCTATGCAGGGTCATGTTTGGCTCTGGAAAGAAATACAAAGATATTTACTGTCCAGACCAAGCCCTCAACGAGCTTACATCATAATGGGGCTGAGGTGGGGGTAGGAATAATATGTACACAAATAGTCAGAATACAAGGAAGCATGAGGCAAGGGCAGAGGAAAGGCAGAAGCTACATAGGAGATGTCTGAGGAAGGAGAAGCCCACTTTCAGCAGGAGCAGTCAGGGAAGGCTTCAGGGAGGAGGGGACATCTGATCCGGGCTTTCGGTCAATCAGCAAACATTTTGTAAGGACATCCTGTGTGCTAGGCATGAGAGCCAGTATGACACAGTAGATGGAAAGCTGACCCCAGAGTCAGGAAGACCTTCATTTAAGTGTTGCATACTGGCTGGGTGACCTCATATAAGTCACTAACCCTTTTGGCTCCCGAGGCAACCCTGTATGAGGACACTGATAGAAGGCTTTTATCACTTGTGCCGATAGAATCAGAGGTCTGGACTCTAAACAAAATGTCCTGGGGGTGGGGAACCACATGTGGCCTTGAGGCTGCAGGTTCCCCACCCCTGTAGCTAGGCACTGTGCTCAGTGCTGGGAATATAGAGACATGACCCCTGCCCCCAAAGAGCTGCAACAGAAAGGAACGGGGGCAGGATCAAGGAGGAGCCTGGGGGTGGGGGTGGGGTCCATTTCAGGCACAGAAATAGCATCAAAGACATAGAGAATGGGTAACAACAAATAGGCCAACTTGGCTGAACTAGAGAGCATGGGAAGGTGAGTAGCCTCATATAAGGCTGGAAAGTCCACATCAAGCCAGACCACTGGAAGCCTTGAAAGTCAGAAACAGTAATTTATAGGGATTTTGATGGTGATTGTGAACCATTAAAGGTTTTTGAGCAGGGGAGTGACAAAGTCAGAGCAGTGAATTAGAAAAATTTCTTGGATAGCATGTGGAGGATATAGATTAGAGAGGGAAGTGACTGGAGGCAGAGAAACTAATTAGGTTATTAGAGTAGTCCAGGTAAGAAATAATGAGGGCCTGTGTTATTGCCCTCTGACTTTTAATCTGGTGCTTTCTCCTCTTTGCTATGGGTGGATTTGAGAGAAATTATAGAAGTAGAATCGATGGGACCTGACAACTGACTGGTCCTGGGCTTTGAAGGAGAGATGTTTTAATTCTGGTACTTGCTTACTTATTGGTACTTACTGTCTTACTCTCCTCATCTGTAAAATGGGCTGTTGGACTGGATCAGAAGTCATAGAGCTAGAAGACCATCAAGTCTGATCCCCTCATTTTACAGATGAAGAATGTGAAGCCCTAAGAAATTGAGTGACTTCCCCTAGATCATCCAGGCAATAAGCATTTTAGGATGATTTCTAAGGTCCTGAATCCAAGGCCCTGGTTGTTTGGGAAGATGGCAGTGTCAGAAACCAGGAAACTGGGAGAAAGGACAAATTTAGGGGGAACATGAAGATCTCCTGACTTCAGTGGGCTTGGGGGTCCAGGCTGGAATTGAGGTACATATATGTGGCATAATATTACCTGTCCCCATCCCTGAGCCACATTGTAGACTCCTTGCCGTGGTATGAACTCTGAGACTCCCAAAGGAAGGGCTGTGAGGGAGGGCAGTGGGGGAGAACTGGCCCCTTTGGGATGGATGGGAGGAGAGAGGAGCTGGGAGCCTGCCACCTGCCCTCATCAGTAAGCTTTGTCCCCAAAACTCCCTGTGAATGCAGACTTCGCTGATGCATATGAAACAGCTTCCTCTAAATGTGGCTAATTTTAACCCAGCGGGGGGCGTTGGGGGGGGGGGAGGAGGAAGCAGAATCTGAAGGAGGGAAGAAAGGAGGACTGGAAGGAAGGAGGAAACAGGCAGATAGACGAAGAAATGTCCTGAAGTAGGTGATCACCGATGGCGTTTCGGTAGCTTTTTGGAGACTGATGAGGCATTTTTATCATAATGACCCTCTGAGACAGGGAGAGAAAAAACTATTATTCCCATTTTATATTTTATTTTTTCATATGGCCAATCAACCAAACAGTCAGTCAATCAATTAAAAAAATGACTGTGTGTCTGGCATCTCCATGCTGAAGATACAAAGATAGGTAAAAGGAATGCCTGCCCTCAGGGAATGTACATTCTAATGGGGGAGGCAACATGTAAATAATACCGGACATACAAGATGTATGCAGTGTAAAGGGACAATCATCTCAGAGGGAACACTAACTGTTGGGGGTGGCAGGGTTCAGGAGAGGCTTTTCATAGAAGATGTGGGCTGAGGCTTGAAGGAAGCAAATGAAATTAAGAAGCATTTTAAGAATGGAGAGAATGAAGGGAAGGGAAGGGAAGGGAAGGAAAGGAAAGGGAAGGGAGGAAGGATAAGAGAGAGATAGATGGAATTACACAGAGATAAAGACAGAGAGACAGAGAGAGAGAGAGACAAAATGAGAAAGAAATGGAGAGACAGAGAAAAGGAGGGAGGGGAAGAGAAAAAAAGAGAGAGAGAGAGAGAGAGAGGGAGGGAGAGGGAGAGGGAGAGAGAGAGAGTGGGAGAGGAGAGAGAGAGATTCAGAATGAGCTAGGGGAGTGAGGGTGAGAGAAGGCTTCTTGGGGGGTGCTAGGGTTTGTCTTGGCCGTAAGATCACAGGCTTTAGAACGGAAAGGGATCTTGAAGATTGTCAAAGCTCCCTGCAGAAAGATGACACATGAATTCCTGAAGCATTCCACGTTTTTTTCCCATTCACTTCTCAGTTCTTTGTAATCTGCCTCTTAATCCTACCCTAAGAGAGACAAACTGCTCTCTCCATGGTTACTGAGGATTTTCTCACTGTTTAATTCAGTGGCCTTTTGTTGGTCCTCATTTTATGAAACCTTTCTGACATTTCCCACCCCCTTCTCTTGGACACTCTTGTTTCCTGGAGATTCTCTCCTCTCTTGTAATAGTCTCCTAATTGGTCTATCAGCTTCTAGTCTCTCCCATTTCCAATCCATATTTCACACAAAACCATATTCCCGAAATACAGATCTTAACTATGTCACCCCCCTACTCAGAAACCTTCAGTGGCTCCCCATTCTCTGTAGTATAGAATACAAAACCTTTGACTTCTGTGACAGTACTCTCTCTTAGTTTTTCTGTCAGTGTAACCATTTCTTCTCAGTCTCCTTTGCTCAAGGATCATCTAGCTCCTGACCAGAAATGTGAGTGTCCTCTGGATATGCCTTGGGCCCCTTTTCTCTCTCCACTATCAGCCTTAGTGATCATTTCCAGTTCATTCAGTTGTCATCTTTATGTAGATGGTTCCCAGATATACAAAACCAGCTCTGAGCTTTTTCTACATACCTATATACCTATTCACACAAAACTCACCCAAAAGCTTGCGTAAGGGAAGAAATCAAAGGGAGTAATATTTTAAATAGCATCAGTAATAATGAATTAGAAATGTAATGAAATAGAAATAATGCCCTGGGATCCAAGCTGGGGTGAGAGGATTGGAGGCAAGAAGGCTGAAGAAGACTGCCATCTGCCAATCTCATGAGGCTTTTTCTGCTCTAGGAAACCGTCTACACTTACCTGCTTGATGGAGAATCCCGGCTAGTGTGTGCAGACCCCCCACATGATCTACCCCAGGAGGGGAAAGTCCGGTGAGTCTCATACCCTGGGCTCCCACAGTCAGGAAGAGTCATCTATCATGTGGGAGAGGTTGGCACTAGTCACTAATTGGCCACCTTCATAGTCGGATGCAGGGGACTTTTGGAAGTCCCCATCTGTCCTCAAACAAGCCTCTCCCTATTGACCTGATTCATATCTTAGAATACTAGAATCTAATAGTATGAAAACCACAAGCTAGAATCATAGACATTTTGAATAGTAGAAAGTTGGAATTGTAGAATATTAGAATCCAAGTTAAGTTGCAAGCATAGTATTATAGAACTTTAGAAGGTTAGATTAATATAGACCAAAATCACATAATATTGAAATCTTAAAATTATCGAATCATTAAAATTTCAGAATGTTGAAGTCTTAGGATGTTAGAATTGTGAAAGTATAGAAAGTTGGAATCATAGAATCTTGGAAACAGGCTATTATGTTGGACCAGTATGAAACTCCTCAGAGAAGAATCCTAGCCAGAATGTGAGTCCAGGCTTCCTACCTCCTGGCCAATGCCTTAGTAATCAGCTAGCATTTTTAACCCCTCCTCTTGCAAGTTGAGTAGAGTTCAGAGGATCTTCTTCTCTTCCATTCACCTCATTCTCTGTATTTCCATTTATTTTGAAGAGAAAGCATAAGCACCTTCCCTTCTCAGTCTCTATTAACTAAAATGGAGCTGATGACCGCGGGAGTTTAATTAAACATTTAAAGAGAAACCAATAAACGCTCTTGGGCTTTGAGTACCATGCTGATTTGTTAGGGAAGGTCATGCCCCATGTGGGGTGCACCCAGCCTCAGAACTGTCTCCCTAAAGCTCTATTGCTTCCTGAAGCCCAAATCTGGTACATAGTAGGTGTTTCGTCAACATTTGCTGGTGAAAAAGGAAGGAAAAGGAACATCTCTCCTTGGAATTCAGTAATACAGAGAAAGGGGATGGGAGGTGGAGGAGGCACCAACTTGTGGGTTTTTCTGTTTCTTGTAGGAATTTTAAAGTTTTTAATTGTTATCCCCTCCTTCTGAGATACTGACTCCTCTGCTTTGTCATTGAATGTTAGAATCACATAATGTTAGACTTTTAGAATTATAGAATGTGAAAATTGCATCATTTTGGCATCATGGAATTTGAGAATCCTATAATGTTAAAATCATAGAATCACAGAATGCTGATGTTAGAATTTTTGAATGTTAGTGTATTAGAATTAACATCATAGAGTTAACATCATAGTAGCACAGAATATTAGAATCTTAGAAGGTTAAAATCACAGAATTTTAAAATCAGATAATGCTGGAGTCACACAGCACATTGGACTCATCAAATGTTATAATCTTAGTGTGTTAGAATTCCAGAATGCAGTTCCCGTCTGAGTTCAAACCTTCTTTTATCTCTCATTGGGAATCTGTGTTAGGGATTTGAAAATAGGTAACTCTGATGCTTTCTGTCAGACTCTAGCCTAAACAGAATCCTAGAATGTCAGAATTAAGTTAAACAAATTTATTAAAAATAATTAGCTATGGGTAGTGAGGTGGCACAGTAAATAGAGCACTGGCCCTGGGGTCGAGAAGACCTGAGTTCAAATCCGATCACAGACATTTCATACATTTACTAGCTGTGTGACCTTGGGCAAGTCACTTAACCCCAATTGCCCTGCCTTCCCCCTTCAAAAAAGAAAAAGACAAAAAAATGATTGGCTACCAGAAATACTGTGCAGCAATAGATAGAACGTGATGGACTTGGAGTAAGAAAGATCTGTGTTCAAATCCTATCACTGGCACTTAATGGTTGTGTGACTCCAGGCAAATCTCTTAACCTCTCTGATCCTCAGTTTCCTCATCTGTAAAATGAGAATGTTACAGATTCATTTGTTCTATTTCTCTCAAAATATTATTCTGAGGCTCAAGTGATTGAATGTGCCTTGCAAACATTAGAATGCTATATAAATGTCAGTTATTTTGTCCAGGGCCTGGAGGAGATACAAAGATTGGATACAATTTGTTCCTGCCTCATAAGACTCATCTGATAGGGGTGATAAGATAGAGACAGAAATGATTTTAATAAAGAAGTAGGGTGTGCAAGTATATGAGAGAGATACCAGCATAGTGAGAGGGGGGAGAGAGAGGGTGGGGGAAAAAGAGAGAGAGAGAGAGAGAGAGAGAGAGAGAGAGAGAGAGAGAGAGGAGAGACAGACAGACAGACAGAGACAGAGACAGAGAGAAAGAAGGAGGGAGGGAGGTAGAGATTACTTTTAGCTGGGGAGACCAGGGAAGGCTTCCTGGAAAAAATGCATTGGAGCTGGGTAATAGAATATTAGACTCATTGAAAATTAAAGCTGTGAGGGACCAGACAGAGCATTTATTTTAACTCTACCATTTTATAGCTGGAAAACTGAGGCTCAGAGAGGTCCCATGACTTGCCCTAAGTGACACAGCTAGAGTCAGGGTCAGGGTCAGGATTCAAGCCAGAAGCAGAATTAGTATGTGAATTGAACTCAAAATGTCCTGTTGACTAGGCTTAAGAATGCATTCTGTATCCCTAAGAGAATTCCCAAGAGATCAGTCTGGGAATATTCCAATTCTTGGGAATGCTTTCGCTATCTACAGCATGTTCAGTCTAGTCCAATCCAATCTAATGTAACCTGTGGACCAGGGCTTCCTTCCCCTCTAGGACTCTGGGTTCATATGGACCAGGTTTGCTCCTGGGGGATGACTCTTAAGAATGTCCTTTTCTCTCTTTGGCTCATTGTCTCCCTAGAATTACTCTAGAAAAATCTTTAAATATAGCTTATATTTGGCTTGTGTCATAAAATGTGAGTAATGAGGGGTAGGGGAGAGGGACCCAGCTCTGGTACAAGCACTGAAGGTACCAAATGCATATCTGGTATGGGACAGCATTTATTTTACTACACAGAAAATGCACACAATGGAAAGGATTTGCAAGAACCATAAACAGATAAAGAAGTACACAAAGCCTTCAGTCCAAATGCTATCCCTGGAGAAGAACTGAATTTGAGATTGGTATGGGAGCAATCTTTTGATGTTCTGTTTCTTGGCTCCCAATCCAGCCCTCTTTCCAGCAAGTCTCACTGTGAGTTTGTCTTCTTAACCTGAGACAGATGATAGCTCTGAGTCTTAAGGCAGGAAGATCTGAGTTCAGATTTGCCCTCAGAAACTTAAATGTGACCCTGGGCAGGTCACTTAAGCATTGTTTAGTTCGGTTTCCTTAAATGCGAAATGAGTATAATAATAGCCTCTACCTCATAGGCTTGTCGTGAGGATCAAATGAGATACTTGTGAAGTGCTTAGCACAGTAACCTGCACGCAGTAGATGGTACATAAATGCTCATTTCCTTTCCTTCCCAACCATACAGTGATCTCCCTTGGGAGGGGGACCGTTCACCCCACTTGCTCTCTTTTGTGGAACATGGCACAGGTCTGGGCTCAGGCCCAGCTGATTGATTGATTTCCCCTTCAGTGGGAATGGATCTCGCCTCACTGAAATGCCCTCCCATCTATTCCCCCCAAACAAATGCCTATGGGAGTCTGGATTCACTTGTCAAGCCCCTGATATGTGGCAGGGCCAATGTCAGAAATGGAGAGGCTGAAGACATGAAGAAGAACAGATCTTCTGCCCTCAGGGGGCTTCTAGCATGGCAGGTATGCCGAGACACTCGTACCCACCACCAATGAAAGACAACATAAGATATGAGGACAGAAGAGGCCAGAACCAGGGATGAAAGGTTGGGAAGGGAGGAATCACCTTCAGGGAAAGGAGATGATAATAATAACTTACATTTCCTTAGGGCTTGAAGGTATACACTTAATTAACAACTCTGTATGGGATAGCTGTTGCAAACATTATTGTTCCCATTTTAGAGATAATTAAATGGAGGCTCAGTGACTTGCTAGTGTAGAAGCCAGGATCTGAATATTCTTGAGCCGTGGGGTCC
>CM053588.1:110038435-110055673 GCA_028646515.1 Pseudochirops corinnae
TTTTTGAAGACCTCAAGTGAAGAGGAACTTGACCGTTTTCATAGTGTCAATTCAATTCAGATCATTTGGAAAGGAAAGAAGGAAGGAAGGAAGGAAGGAAGGAAGGAAGGAAGGAAGGAAGGAAGGGAGGAAGGAGGAAAGGAGAGAAGGAAGGAAGGAGGAAAGGAGAGAAGGAAGGAAGGAAGGAGGAAAGGAGAGAAGGAAGGAAGAAAGGAAGGAAGGAGGAAAGGAGAGGAAGAAGGCAGCGTATATTCATTAAATGCGTATTATATGCCAGCCATTGTGGTAAATGCTTTACAAAGATTATCTTATTTGATCCTCATAGCAGCCCTGGGAGGTAGGTACAATCAATCATTCCCCCCCCATGTTACAGATGAGAAAACTGAGGCAGACAGAGGTTAGTAACTTGCCCAGGGTCATACAGCTGGTAAGTGAGGTTGGATTTGAACTCAGGACGCCAGGCCCAGCTCTCTGATAAAGCTTCTTTTACCTTGGCTCTAGAATCAGAGGGCCGGGGTTCAATTCCTGCCTCTGACACTTCCTGCCTTTGTAACTTTGGGCAAATTATTTAACTTCCCTGGGCCTCATCATCCTTATTTTAAAAAAGAAGGCATTGGACGGTATCTGAGATCTGACCCTTGAAAAATTCATTTCAACAAGCACACGCTCTCTGTGGCTAAAGCCGTGCCTGCCCTCCAGGTGCTCAGGTTCTGGGGGCCTGGAGGAACCACAAATACACGTACCAGTAAATCTACTCAAAGTCAATACTAAGTAATTTTTCACCAGGGGAAGTCATAACTTCGGGGGACAGAGGAGGAAATCAGGAAAGACCTCATAGAATCCAAAGGGAATCCTGACAGGAACGAGGGATCCCGAGTACAGAGGACATTTCCAGTCATTGGATAGCTGCCATAAGGCAAGGACCTGAGAGCTCCTTGCGAATGAGCCTTCAGCTAGCTGGCCCTTCAAATCCAGAGGAGGGCCATCGCCACCGTGACCCCCCCCCCCCCCATTTCCTTCTCTAGATTAAATAGCCCCAGTTCCTTCAATGCATCTTTTTATGGCCTGGTTCCCATTCCTCACAGAATCTCCGCATCTGAGAGTTGCAAGGGACCTCGGCATATCTCATCCAACCCCGAGGACTCCCCTCCATAAGGTATCTGACAAGTGAGCTTGTGTTCCTCCTGGTTCTCCTCAGCACTGACTGCAGCTTGTCCATATTGTGAGGTCCCAGGACTGACTGGGGCAGAGAACAGCAGACCTCTCTCCCTTCCTTCTGGATGCCGTGGCCATTTTCATACAGCCAAAAGAGGGATAGCTTTTTCTGCTCCTATTTAACATTGGTGACTCATTTTGAACTTTCAAAATGGCAAAAATTCCCATTTTGAAAAAAGGAGCCACCTACCTTCCGAAGACATAGGTTTCCTGGGGCTTTAAATAAGCCCTAATTTACCTCTTCAGGGGTCTTCTCTGGCTAAAACTTAGGAAATCCCCTCCCCCAGAGGAATCTCATTCCTTCTATGCTATAGTAAAAGTTTGTTCCTTTCTGTTGGTTCTCAGGGAAGACAGGGAGTTTTTAGGGCTTTCCAGGCTCTGGATTTCTGGGGTCCTCATTCATTTCTACTGACTGTGTGCCCAGTAGCTAAATGCCCTGGATAAGTTATGGGGTTAGGAGCTCAGGGATGGGAGTTGTGTGATGAGGATGTGGATAGATGTTGTAGGCTGAGTGAGGGGCCTCATGATCTTTGAGGCAGTAGTGAAGATGATTCGGGCATTCACTGAGGGGGATGGATGTGAGCTCATTAAGGATGATGTTGAGGGTTGGTAATGAGGTGGTCATACTTAACAGAAGCTTGAACTGTTCCCTTCCCTATCCTCTTCCACCCACTTAAACAAATAGTTGTTAAAGGCTGGGAACTTGCATCAAAGATGTGTGTTTTTCTCTCTCCCTTGTCTCCTCCATCTGTCTCTATCTTTGGCTAAGCAGACTCTGACCACTCTGGGGCTGAGAAGAGAACCTCTAGAGACATGAATCATAAAGGACCAACCCACCCCCTGGGACAGCTGGCACCGGCTGTTAAGGGGAGCAAGGAGAGATGAGACTGAGAGAAGGACGTTGAGTTCATTGGGAAGGAGGATCCCGAAACCATCTGGGGGACAGAGAAGTGGGTGGCAGAGCCAGGTTCAAGCAAGAAGGAGGGACTGGTATGGGACTCTCGGAGGGAGATGCTTGGAAGGAAGGGTGTGGGAGATGCAAGTGTAGAGCTTAATAGAGAGAGGTCAGGCATGGAGTAAGCTGTGAGAACTTGGGCAAGACCCTTCCCTTCCCTGGGCCAGTTTCCTCCTTCCAAAGGAAACAGTTGGACTAGACCAGGGTTTTGTAACCCTTTTTTTTGTGTTGTGGATTCCTTTGGCAGTCTGATGAAGTCTGTATACCCTACCCCTTCTCAGAAAAAATTTTTTTTAAATAATTGAAAGAAATGCTACATTTCAGTTAGAGTTTCAGTGGGAATAAAGATGTAATTTTTTTCCATTTTAAATTTATGGATTTTCTGAAATCTTTCCTGGGAATCCTGGGTTAAGAGTCTTTGGAATTGATCTTATTTTTTTTGTGTTCTAAGAACAGTCCCAACTCTTTTCTCTGAATCTGAGCCCAAGGTTTGAGATTCAAGTGAAGACAGAAGATAGGAGGGGTGAATGAGAGAATCGTCATGGAGAGAATCTAGAGGGAGGAGAGAAGTGGACCTGGAAGTGAGCCCTGTACCTAAAGAAGGGAAGAAGGAGAGGGGATTCATTAGGGGGTTGGTAATGGGGGATCCAGTGAAGGGGATGAAGAACTGGGGGGATGTGGACTTTGGAAGCGTCAATGAACTTCATTGTTTAAAAAAATTTTTTGGTAACTGTGCTTAAATATATTTGGGTTCCTTTATATTCTGTGAATTTTATTTTTATGCATTTAAAAACATGATTCTGAGAAGGAGTCCATAGGCTTCGCCAGACTATCCATGACATAAAAAAGGTGAAGAACTCCTGGTGTAGACTGTGGCTAGCAGAGGGCCTGAGAATGAGCCCTGAATGGTAAGGAAGGAAGAAGGGAGGAGAGCAGGTGGGGTCAGACCCTTGCTTAGCAGGGTCTTGGCTTGGCCAGGGGAGGAAACCAGACTTTGAGTTCCTTCCCTCTCTCCAGCAATGTAGGTTGAACAGCGACACCTTGTGACCCACTAGGGGATTATCTACTCCCTAGATTCTCCACCCTGGGTGGGGTCCCCAGAGAGCCTCACCTCTCCCCCTTAGTCCAGCCTAGACGTTCTGAGCCCAAAGTCCAAATCTAGGAAGGATAACTCCCAGCCCTTCCTTGCCCCATAGCACTCCTCCATTCTCCTTGGCTTCTGAGATCCAGGGACCACCCATGCCAGGGAACCCAGCATGGCAGGATTCTTAAGCTCTGGGCAGATCAGGGGACAGCATGGGGGGTGGGAGAGAAGCCTGCCTTTTTGTGTGATCCCAGCTAAGCTGGATAGAGAAACAGAGGGGCAGAGGAATCCAGCCAAAGATGCTTTAGCATTGCTGGATGCCTTTGGCCACTCATCCTCTCTGGGTAAGCATCCTTACCCTGGTTGGCCCTACCTCATCCTGGGTCCAAGACTCATGGCTCTCCCTCCCTTCTCTTTGTCTGACCTTTGCCAAGTATCGCTTTGCCCTCCCTACCAGGCTCTAGGACCAGCCCCCCTCCTGTTCTCTCCTGGCTTCCATCCCATTCTGGTCCAAGTGATTTCTATAAACCTAATTAAGTGGAGGAGGCCTGGAGGGAGGGGGGGCGCCCAGGACAATTAATCATCAGGGACTGACATTTGGCGAAAGATTGGCTGGGTAATTAAGCAGGAGGTGAGCCAGCAGGCACTGCAGAGGGAGAGGTGGTGAGAGGATTCAGCAGCTCCCCATCCTCTGCCTGCTTCACTGAGTCCAAATTCCTCAGGCTGGCACCCGAGACATTCCATAATCCTGTTCCTGGCATCTGAGGCCTGCCACACACTTGTCCTTGGCATTCATGGGCCTCTCTGATTTTGGCCCTGGCATTCGAGGCCCTTTGTGATCTTGCCTGGCATTCAAAGTTCTCCATGGTCTTGTCTCCATCATTCAAGGCCCTCCACGATTTTGCCCTTGGCATTTGAAGTTCTAATTTTGCTCTGGCCTTCCGTCCTCCTTGTTCTGAGGCAGTGGCCAGAATAGTCTCTTCAGGGCTCCCAGTTCACATCTGACTCATCTCCCCATGTTGCTCTTGAATTTCACACATTGTTGTACTTTTCCTGACCTCTGCAAATGTACCTTGAGTGATGACAATGGAGATTCCTCTCAGTAGCAAAGAGACGATGTGGTACAGCACAGAAGGCACTGGGTTTGGAGTCAGGGCCTGGTTCCAGTACTGATTCTCCCAGTGTGTGATCTTGGCAAGTCACTTGACTTTATGAACTCAGTTTTCTCATCTGTCAAATGAGAATGTTGGATCAGATGACATCAGAAGTTCTCAGAGCTAAATCCATAGATTCTTTGATCTGGCTCTCTGAATCTTGAAGCCCAGCTCCAGCCTCTCACCTCTTGCCAGAATACCTACTTGACCAGCCTAGTGAGTCATTTGGTCTGATTGACCAAATGAGCCCTGCCCTAGGTGCTCCTGCCTGCCTCACATCAGCTTCCTAGGACCTGTCCAAGAGCCTTTTGCTTTCATTTTCATGGTTTTGTCCTAGGAATTTTTAAACTTCCCACAACCCTTTTGGATCTGACTGGCCTCTAGCCTTGCCTGACTCTCTGCACTCACATACCTGACACCCCTAACCTTGACAACCTTCCTCTTCTTTTTGCCACGGCTACAGACCCTGGAAAACTCCAGTATAATCTCTGCTCTTCCCTTCCCTTCTCTTTCTTGTTTACACATGTGCATAGAGCTCTTAACCCAGAGCCTGGAAACCTGGGATTGTATCCTGATGCTGTCACTAACAAGTCATTTAACTTATGGCCTCATCTCTTGATTGAGGAGAGGAAAGCTTATACCACTGGGCTCGCAGGGTGGTTATAATATTGTCTAGGGTTTATTCACAAGAGACTAGATGGACTTGCAACTGTGATTTCGTTGGGTTAGGGTACTCCCAGAGGAGTACCACCAATTCAGGTTGCCACCTTCTAGGCAACGTATAGTCTTATAGAGTTGCCCAGAACACAAGGGGTTAAGCAATTTGCCCAGCATCAATCATGCAGCCAGTGTGTGTGAGAGGAGGGACATGAACTCAGGTCTCCTTGGCTCCCAGCTTCTCTGTCCTCTATAAACAGGCTACTTATTCACATGGGAGCTGTGTGCTAATAATATTGCTTGTAGTACATAGAATCTCTGGGCGGGGAGGCCCCTTGGAGGCTGCCTCCATCAGCTGTATCTGAGCAGGGAACCTCCATCTCTAACGTAGTCATGTGAACATCCAGCCTCTGCATAAAGTCCGACAGTGATGAGGAGCCCGCTGCCTCCCTTCCGTGTAAGGGCAGCACAAATTGTTAGGAAATAGAGATTATCCAGATTCAGAAATAATTCATCAGTAGAAGGTCATTCGATATGTGGATTCAAGAAATTTGTTATGAGAAAGAATAGCTTAGAAATGAAATGCCATACAGACTTCCAGGACTTAGTTGCTAAGCTTTTCTGTTGAACTATGGTGCCCAGAGGGTAAGGCCTGGGCATCCTGTCTTTGAAGACTGTGAGTTCCCTGAGGTCAGGGCCTGGGCATCCTTTTTTTGAAGTCTGTGAGCTCCCTGAGGGCAGGGCCTGGGCATCATGTCTTTGAATCTGTGAGCTCCCTGAGGGCAGGGCCTGGGCATCCTGTCTTTGAAGACTGTGAACTCCCTGAGATCAGGGCCTGGGCATCCTGCCTTTGAAGACTGTGAGCTCCTTGAGGGCAGGGCCTGGGCATCCTGTCTTTGAACACTGTGAGCTCCCTGAGATCAGGGCCTGGGCATCCTGCCTTTGAAGACTGTGAGCTCCCTGAGATCAGGGCCTGGGCATCCTGTCTTTGAAGACTGTGAGCTCCCTGAGGGCAGGGCCTGGGCATCCTGCCTTTGAAGACTGTGAGCTCCCTGAGATCAGGGCCTGGGCATCCTGCCTTTGAAGACTGTGAGCTCCTTGAGGGCAGGACCTGGGTCTGCTCCCCTCAAAGCCCTGAACACAGGACCTGGCACATAGCAGGTGGCAGGAAATATAGTTGAACTGGATGAATAATTAATTGAAAGAGCTGTTTTTAATTGAATCCAGAAGCTAGTTCTGCCTCAGGGTTGCTGTGTGACCTTCAGAAAATGGCTATCTCTTTCTGTGTCCTAGTTTCTTTGGATGTAGCCCAGGGAGTATGCTCTCAACACACATTGTTTCTGAGCCCCAGAAGGGAGGTTTGAGGACCTCAGGAGTGACCCCTGAGCTGGTAAATTCTGACATGAGCTTTGAGGCCTTGAATAAGTCTTCTCTGTGCCTCTATTTCTTCACTTAAAACATGGGGATAATAGTATACTACCTATGTCATGGGGTCATTGTAAAGCTTAAATAGGTAACTTATTAAAGCACCTACTGTGTGCCAGCTTTGGTGCTAAGCCCTTTGCAGACATTATCTCGTTTGATCCTCACAACAATCCTGGGAGTCATTATTATAATGATTCTGTGCCCACTCTCAGTTCTCCAGGCTCTCATCTGCCCATTGGTGGATTGTCCGTGTTTCCCACTTTGGTTCCACCTACTTTCTGGTTTTCTTCTCCTTTTCCCTGATTAAAGGCTGAGCAGGAAAAGGAGAGAAAAGTCTAATGCACAATGAAATGGGTGACTCCAAAGAAACATTGGGCATTTGGAAAGGGAGCATGAGTGATTCATTTCCATTGGCCCCTTCAGAGCGGGTGGACTGAGGCAGCTGTGGATAGAGCAAGGAACATGGAGTTAGGAAGACTTGAATTCAAATCCTGCTTTAGACACTTAATAGCTGTATAACCCTGGGCAGGACTTTTCATCTCTCTCTGCCTCAGTTTCCTCACCTGTGAAAGAGAAGTAGTAATAGCCCCTACCGCGTAGGGCTGTTGCGGGGAATAAGATAACATATGTAAAATGCTTTGAGATCCTTAAAGTAGCTAGATGGCACAGTGGATAGAAAGAAGCTAGATTTTGAGTCAGAAAGTTCTGAGTTCAATTCCTGCTTCAGATAATTATTAACTGTGTGATCCTGGGCAAGGTGCTTAACCTCTCTGAGTCTCAGTGGTCTCATCTGTTAAATGATGGTAGTTATCATATCTACCTCTGGGGGTGTGGTAAGGACCAAATGTGATAACATATATCCAGTACTTTGTTTTATATGTACAAATATACCTTAACATTTATAGCCTGTGCCACCTCGACACTACATATATGTGATATAAATGCTAACTGTTATTAGGAAAGAGGGGAGACAATTGGGGGCAACATTCCAGGCTAATCGTGTGTCCATAGGCTGGAGTTTAGCTGATGGGGTCTTGTTTTTGTCTCAGAGATGCCGTGCAGGCCTGGGAGCAGCTGAGCTGCAGTGGGCTGGGCCCCTCAGACTTGCCAGAGAAAGCACTGACGGGGCTGACGGCCCCACTGGCTGCTGACAGACAAGGTAATGCCCAGGCCCGGGATGGGCTGGGGGGGTGGCAGGGGAGCTTTGTCTCTGTCTCTGTCCCAGTTGCCTGTCTCTCTGTCTGCCTTCTCTCTGGCCTTGTCCATGTCTGCCCATGTTCCTGTTTCTATCTCTGGTCATTCCTTTCTCTCTCTCTCTCTCTCTCTCTCTTTCTGTCTTATCTCCCAGATGTTCCTTTTTTCTCTTTATTTTTGAATTCCTTTCTTCTGAATATCCTGGGAGAGTAAGTCAGAAGCCTGTCTTCTCGCTTCTTAGCCGTATGTACCCTGGACAGGTCATTTGATCTGGCCCTCAGTGTTTTCATCTTCAGAATGGGTGTCCTCATACTTGCACCGCCTACTTCACAGGGCCCCTGTGAGGACCTAGCCCTTTATAAACCATGGAGCACTATAGGAGCAGATGCTCAGTTTCAGAGTCTGTGTATGTTTTCTCTTGTGGTGCTATGGCTCTGTCTCTTTCATACTTTGGTGCCTCTCTTCTTTGGCACCCAGGGTTACTGGGTCTGTGTTTGTGTTTCTCTTTGTCTCTCCATCTTTCCCTCTCCTGTGTGTGATTCCTGGCATCTCTGGCTCTCTCTTACTGTGTTTCTTTATCTCACCATTTCCCTGTGTTTTACCTCTTGTGTCTGCTTGTTTTGGTTCTTTTTTTTGATAATTTCCTTCTCACTGTCCTCTCTCTGCCCTTCCCCTCCCAGTGCTGGTAGTCCCATTGGTGGACAAGGAAGCCGGAGGTGTTGTGGCCACCATCCTGGTAAGAGCGGGGGCCGAGGGCTGGGGAATGGAGAAAGGGCTGGCATAAGGGGGCCATGATTACTCTGTAGTTTTCGGAGTGGGGCCAGTGTAGACACCTTGAGATCATCCTTTCTCCCTGTCTCACATTGTCCTTCGGGATGGGGAGTTGGAGGAGAGTAGCTCTGTTTGGATGGGATTAGGGATTAGCAATAACCCTGGATCAGGTTATTGCTCCTGGATTATCTAAGGCATCACCATCTCTTATTCCCTATGCTCCCTTCTTTCCCCCTCCATTTTTTTCCCCCACTATGAGGCTATACCAGCTACACTTTCCCTCAGCATCGCTGCTGCCCTCAGTCAATTCAAGTGAAGAAAGATTTATTAATTGCCTATTATGTACAAGGCACTAGACTGGGTAGTGGGGGTCCAAAGACAAAAAAGACCCAGCACCTGCCCCAAAGGACTCCAAAGTCTATACAGTCTGTTCAGATAAAGCATTACGTTTGGTTATTTGGGGAGGAAAAAAGCACTAGCATCTGGGGGTTCATGGAGACTTCAAGAGAGAAAGGTAACTTCTGATCTTGACCTAGAAGGGAGATAAGAATGATGAGATTCAGGGTGAGGAGAAGCTGAAAGTAGGGTGGGAGGTGATTGCTTAGAATGGGGGAGATAGGATTTGAGCCTCTAGCTAAGTAGTCCAGTTTGGTTGGGAAATAGAGACTGGGAAGGGGTATAGTACAGAATAAAGCCAGGAAGATAGGCTAGAGACAGAGTGTGGAAGGCCTTTAAAGACAGGTTGAGGAGTTGGGGTAATTGGGAGCCACTGAGAGCTTCCAAGCAGGGGAATGGTAGAGGTAGAGCTGTTCCTTAGCAGGACTATTTTGGTAGTTGTACAGAGGATGGATTAGAGGAGAGAGACCATAGAAGCAGGGAGAAGATTGAGGAGGCTATTATAATGGTCTAGGCAAGATGATGGCCTTTCATGGTGACCATGTGTGAATAGAGAAGAAGAAAAGAGAGAATGGCTTCCAGAGATTTTGTCATGGTAGAATTGACAGGCTCCTTCAGTTCACTGGATGGGGGTGGGAGTAAGGGAGAGGGAAGAGGCAAGGATAGCTCTGAGGTTATGGACCTGGGTGACTGAAAAGATGGCAGTTGCTTCAATAGAAATAGGAACATTGGGAGAAGGGATAGATGTGTGGGGTGGCAGCAATGAGTCCCATTTTAGACATGTTGAACTTGAGATAGACACCAGTGGCTCCGTGAGGATGCTCCCACTAATTGTGCATGCTTTCCATGCCTGCCTGTCTTATGTGACTCTTGTCCATGGCCTTCCAGAGGTCTGAGTTTGAGGTAGAGATGGGAAATCCCTGTGGAGTTTCCAGCAGTCAGTGGGTGATGTAGGACTGATGTTGAGGAGGAGAGAGACAGAGGCAGACAAAGAGAGACAGAGTCAGAGAGACACAGATGGAGAGAGAGAGACGGAGGGAGAGAGAGAGAGAGAGAGAGAGAGAGAGAGAGAAATCTTGAAGCCATCTTTCTAGAGCTGACTTTTCATAGAGTCACCTAGTCCAGCCTTTTCACTTTACAAATGAGGAAACTGAGGCCTGAGGAGTCTAAGTGACATACCCAAGACCACACAGATGGTATCATAGGCAAGATTTGAACTGGAATCCTCTGACCCCAGAACCAGGATTCTTTCTGCTATACCACACCAATTGATCTTCCCCCTTAGAGTTTGCTACCTGCTTTACATATATTATGTTGTTTGACCTTCAGGACAACCTTGTGAATTCAGTGGGGCAGGTATTCTCATCCCCAAAGGCAGAGGAGGAAGTTGGGGATTAGAGAGGATAAACCGCTGGCTTATGGTCCCATGGTTACTTCACAGGCCACTGGTCATACAAATTGACATTGGAACCCAGGTCTCACAGGCTCCCCATTACACCACACTGACTGCTAATGATGGTGATAATTGGACTTATGGAGATTAGATGAGATCACTGAAGGAAAGAACGCATAGAGGGAGAGAAGGGGACTTGAGAATCATAGGATCCTAGCTCAGGTGGAAGGGACCTCAGGGCTCATCGAGTTTACCTCTACCCCATTTCACAGATGAGGAAGCCAAGGCCCAGGGAGGGAGGTTGGGACTTTCTTAAAGTCCCTTAGGTTGGATATATTAGAGGCAGGTCTTGAACACAGGTTCTCTGACTCTAGAGTCAATACTCTTTCCTTTGTGTCCCCTAAGTATGTCCCTTGCGGGGCATCATCCCTGGGGAGGGATATCACTTGAGAGGAGAACCTTTGGGGACACTCACTCTTACGGAGCAGGAGACAGATAGTGATCCAAGAAAGAGCAAGGAGCCTGGGAAGGAGCAGTAAGGCAGAGGAGGAAGCCCAGGAGAGAATAGTGCCAGAAGAATCAAGGGATGAGAGAGTCAGTATTCAGGAGAGGGGGTGGGCTGGTGTGGTCAGAACTTACAGAGGGATCAAGGGAGATGAGGGCTGAGAATAGTCCACTCCATTTGGCAGGTGAGATCGTTAAACATCTTTGAGAGGAGAGTTTAATGAAGTGCTGGGGTCCAGAGCCAGATTGCAAAGGGCTGAGAAGTGAGTGGGTGGTAAAGAAGTGGCCACAGTGAATGTGACTGTTCTTTCTAGGACTTTGGCAGTGAAAAGGAAGAAATAGAACAGGAGCTGGAAGGGATGGCTGGGCCAAGGGAAGACTTATTTTTTTTAAAGAATGAAGCAGACTCGAGCACGTTTGTAAGCTGCAGGGAAGGCGCCAGGAGATAGGAAGAGGTAGAAGAAGAGAGAGGGAGTGATTAATGAGGTGAGCTCACAGGGGAGATGGGCTGCGCTGGGGATCAAGGGCACAAGCTGGAAGGTTTGCCTTATCTAGGAGGAGGCCTGGCTCTTCCTCAGGCTCTGGAGGAAAGGGAGACAGGAGAGGCAAAGGGATGGGGGAGAGGCACTCAGAGACTGGGATTTGGGAAGCCTGATGGCAGGGAGGAGTGAGCCCTGTTTGAAGGATGAGGGCATCATTGTATCAGCTTTGAAACCCAGGATATACATGGAATGGGGGGGGAGGGAGGGAGGGAGAAACAGAGATAGAGAAAGATAGACAGACAGAGAGAGATATGTGGAGAGAGAGAGAGAGAGAGAGAGAGAGAGACAGAGAGAGAGACAGAGAGACAGAGATAGAGAGAAATACTGACCCCCACAGAACACAAGCAGACAAAGATCCATTACATAGAGGCAGGGAGATGGGTAATAGGGACTTTGGCAGTCACTGGCTAGCATAATGCTGAGGGAAGAAGGAGTAAGGCAGCCAGAAAAAGAAGCATTTATTAAGTGTTTATGAGGGGAATGCTTGCTGGAGGTAAGGCTCATGGTGAGGCATGAGCCAGGCTTGTAGGGAAGGAAGATTAAGACGGCAAGGGGATGAGGAAGGGTGTCTTACGGCAGCAGGAGGGGGAAGAGTAGCCAGAATGATGGTATGTATTAGGGAGTCACTGAACCATAGACTCATAGACATACTGGAGCATCCTGAGAGGATACAAGGCCAATCATAAGTAGACAGCTGGAAGGATAAAAGTAAGGAAATAATAGACTCATAGAACATCAGAACTGGAAAGGGCCTTAGAACACAGAACATAATATCTAGAAGGCCTTAGAACCCAGAATGTCAGAGCTGGGAGGGCCCTTAGAACCCAGAATGTCAGAGCTGGGAGAGGCCTTAGAACACAGAATGTTAGAAGTAGAAG
Source organism: Pseudochirops corinnae (assembly GCA_028646515.1). NCBI lineage: Eukaryota > Metazoa > Chordata > Mammalia > Diprotodontia > Pseudocheiridae > Pseudochirops > Pseudochirops corinnae. Next base: position 110,050,604 of record CM053588.1, read on the forward strand.
AGATCTTAGAGACCACTGAATTTAGCTCCTTCATTTTTACATAGTAGGAAACTCAGGTCTAAAGAGGACTAAGGGCTTGCCCAGGGTCCCACATTGGGTTAGCAGCATAGTGAGGACTAGAAGCCGGGGGTCCTGACTCTCAGCCATAGATCAGGCCTATGAATCTAAAGAATCACCCCCCAACTCATCCCTCTCCCCACCTCATCAATAAGTACCTGGATCAGGTGCAGGATTTCCAGTCCCTCCCCTTATCCACCATGAGCAGAGCCTGAATGGGGGTGGATTGCTTAGCTCTTCTACTTTGCCAATCCTCTGAGCTGTCATCCCCAGCTCATTAAAAGGGAATTAAAGGGATTCAAAGGCATCTGACCTTTCAAACAGCCGACTTCTGGGAGAGAGGGAAGGGGAAGAGAGCCAGAAGGGGGCCCTTGTTTGTGGGGGGTTGACCAATGACCCCTGCCTTCAGGTAGACCCATGATCTAAGGGGCTACATACAGTTCTTTTCCATAGGAAACCCTCAGTCTGAGGGGGGAGACATAGCTCTATCCTCAGGGAGCCCTCTCTCCCCGGCACCCAAAGGCTCTCTCACTCTCCAGGGAATGTGCCTCTTGTTCACACTGATTTCCCACCATCTGCTCCCCTCCCTGACTCTCTTCCTCCAGCTTGTCAGATGGCCTCCTGTCTGCAGAGGAACTTGGGTTAGTGGATTTGGGAGATCTTATGCCTGCAAAATATGTGCCTGGCCCTGCTTCCTCTGCCTGGGGAAGATGAGTGATGATGGGGTGGGGTGGGGAAGGAGAAGACAGGCAAGATAAGAGGCGCCCTTCCTGGTTCCCTCTTTAGGAATCTATGAAAAGGGATCAGGGGAATTTCCAACATAGTCTGATGTATGGGGTGTGACATTCCTGCCAGACTTGTACCATGACTTTGTTTAGTATTCTGTAGGACTACCCTGGAACAAAGGGAGCAGACATATTCTGTGTGGCCCCCAGCAAAAGGGCGATGTCACAGGAAGGCACATTTATGTTCAGTATGAGGAAGAAGCTTACCAACAGTAAGGACTGTACCACCATGGAAGGGGCTGCATTGGTAGGGAGTGAAGCCTTTGTTCCCAGAGAGCACAGAATCACAGGATTCAGAATTGGAAGGGTCCTTAGGGTCTTAGTTTAGGTCTCTCATTTAAAAAAAAAAATGATTTTAAATCCAGTGCTTCTCATCACACGGGGAAATCCAAGGGTAGATGGCTCCTTTGTTGGGGTGTCTGTCAAGAGCATCCATGCTCTGGCTGGGAATTTGGATGAGATGCTTTTTAAGGCCCTTCCAGCTCTGAGAGTCTGAGCTGGTATCTTGGTGTACCTGCATGCATGTTTATGTATGAATACACTTGACTGTGTATCTGTGAGCAGATATGCCGTTCCCCTAAGTAGGTCATTTTTCTCTGCAAACTCATTTTAGTAGTGTTTGTGTTAGCCATATCACCCTACAGGGCTTGCTTCTTTTCTCTCTTCTTCTTTCCTCTTTGTCCTCTGGCCCAGAGGCAGGAGGATTGATTAGACGACCTCTCAAGGTCCATTCCAGCCCCAGGACTGAAAGATCTTATCATTTCCTGATACTTTGCTCACTAAACCATCCTTCCTCATGCTTTTAACATCTTCTTCAGAGATCTCCAAGCACTCTACTAACACAGGTATCACTGAGAAAAGGCTTCTCACATTTTGGGGGATGAGGAGGGTGACACAGAGGGCTAGAGACAGAACAGAAAATTGAAGCCAAATTCAGAATTCCTTAGATACTTGAAAACTCTTGGAATGAATGTTACAAAAGATGGAAGCTAGCCCAGTTGTCTTTGATTTCCATACTAGAATGCTGAAGTGTGGGCCATTCCATCCTAGATCTCTGGGGCAGGGGGTATATTTTGTTATGGCATCCTTCAATAAGAGCTATTACCTTCCTACATCCAAGACCCAATTTCCTATTAGAGGTAGAGAGCATGGATGGCATTCCATGCTAGAACCCTGGGCTTGTTTCTCCTTTATATCCCCACCAGAGAGGTTTGTAGCTTGTCTTCAAATGCTGATATTTCTGGCATTCTAGAATCCAGAGGCAGCATATTCCTTAGTCCCCTGCCCTACCTCAACAAAGACTTCTTTCCTTCTCAGGCCACTCTTCTAACCCCTTCCTGGGCTCAATTAACTTTTTCTGTGGGAAAGATATTATTCTGTGGTTTAACCCAGCCATGTGTACCTGCAATGAGCAGCTGTGACTAATTCCAAAGATGTCTTGGGACTATCTGGAGGCTTGAGGGATTTAAAACCTTTTCTAGTAAGTACATAGAGCCCTTAGGATGTCAGAGCTGGAAGGAATCTAGTCTAGATGGTCTTGGAGGCCCAGAGAGCTTCAGTCATTTATCCAAGATCACACAAATAGTACAGGCTAAAGGTAGGATTTGAACCCAGAGAATGGAGGTGATCGTATTCCTGGCCACTTCAGAAAACTCTCTTTGTGGGTCTATGCAGGAAGGAGTTACCCCCACCCCTGCCCTTGCCAACAGGTTTTTTTTCTTTCTCTTGGTGCTTACTGCTAAGCCTCATCGATGGAAATGGTCGAAAAATGGAATTGGTTGCCTTGAAGGGTGTGTTCCTTCAGTTGGTCATATAATTGATTAATCAACAAACATTTATTAAGTATGTACTATGTGCCAGGCCTCTCCAAGTGGGGGCCGGGTGACCATTTGTTGGCGATATTGTGGAGAGGGAATTCCTGCTCAGGAATGGGTTGAGTGAGAGGCCTTCTAAGAAGATTTTTCATAACTCTGAGATTCTGGGGCCCAGATAATGACCTTCCAGCAATGCTGGCTCCAGCTCAGGGTCCAGCATCCTCCTGCTCTGTGGCTTTTTTCACTAGTGTAGGATGACAGAGGCCAAGAAAGGCCCAGATGGATGGAGAACAGCCAGAAGTTGTCATCTCAGCTCCTGGTGACCTGGGGAGTTTTGACCATCGGGGGACTACACCTGATAGACTGGCAAGGGCCTTTTGGAAACTGAGCTCTATGTTCATGAAATCCGTGGTTCTGAGGATTGGGGTGTGGCAGCCATTATGAGGCCTGGATCTACCACTGTCTCATTATGTGACCAGGAGTCCCTCTCCTCCATGGGTCCTTGGTTTTTTTTTTTCTCTTTTAAGTAAAAGAGATACTATCTAAGGTCCTTCTACACTTTGTGGAAGGACCTTTCTTTGTTTAAAGGTGATTAGTTAATTTGCTATAGTGAAGAGAGCTCCATGTTTGCAGTGAGAGGATCTGGTTTTCAATGTTGGCTTTGCTAGGAGGAGATTGACAAGTTGACCTCCGTGGTCCCTTCCAGATCTCATCCCTAGACCCTTGATCTTGGTAGCTCCAAGGTGCTGTCACTTCCCAGCTTTATTTCATTAATTCCCTAACTCTGCTTTCAGCCCATCTCTCTGGTGTCACTTGGCTGTGAAACTTCTACTGCTTTGTTGAGCTAATTAAATTGGCCCCAAAGTCCCCTGGTCTGGACTGGGGAGAGGTAGGGGGAGGGGAGGGCTGTGCTCAGCTCAGAGTGGCTATCGCCAGTGGGATGGACTCCAGTCCCCTTGGTTATAGGGATTCTCCTTGAGATACTGCTGCCCTGCATGCCAGAGAGTGCTGAGCTTCTCAGCTCCCAGGGAAGGTCTGTTCCCATTTATTTGAGTTGGGAACCATGTGCATGTGTTTGAATGCATGTTTGTGTCCAAGGATCAGTAAAAGTATCGAAATGTGTGTCTATATGGGCCTGTGTGCTTTTATGTATGATTTAGTGTTTGAGTGTAAAGATATATGAGGGTGGTGATATATTTGGGAGTATGTATGTATATATGTATGTATGTATGGGGCATGTATATGTGTGAGATTGTGTGCTTTTATGTATGATTTAGTGTTTGAGAATAAAGACGTGTGAGGGTGGGAATGTGTGTGTGTGTGTGTGTGTGTGTGTGTGTACATGCACACTTATGTCCTTGAATGTGTTTGAGGGCTTGTGTGAGCATGACAATGCAATTGTATGTGCAAGTGTTTGTGTGTACATCTGAGTATTCATATACTTCTGAATGTGTTTGTATGAATGTTTGTGTGTACCCAGGGTATGTGTAAATGTTTGTTTGCATGAATCTGTATATACACTTAAGTACGTCTGTGCACTCATTATATGTGTGTGTGTGTGCATTCGGGGCTTGCGTGTGAATGGCTGCATGTATGTTCATCAGTGTTTCTTTATGTGTGTCCTTGTGTCTATGTAAATCTGTGCCTGGTTATTGTCAGACAGATACTGAAGGCTGTGGGACATTAGAATGTGAGCTCATTGTGAGTAGCGATTGTTTTGTTGTTTGCACTTGCATCTGCAGAGCTTGGTACGCAGTAGTGCTTAATAAATGTCTGCCAATTGATTGATTGATGCCTGGGCCAAGACTTTGGTCTCTAAGTTGACCTCACTTTATCGCTCCACCTTCCCTAGGCTTGTGCCTTCTGCCCTGGCCAGGAGATCTGGTACCACAGAGAAGACCTAGGGCTCAGCAAAGAAGAGAATAGATGTTAATGGGAAGGAACCCAGCACTGTATGTAAATCACATGCAGATGAGACTGTGGTATCCCCACAATCCCTAATCCAGCCACCTGCTCCTGGAGGAGTCACAAATGGTGCCCCCCAAGGGGCCATCTCCTTCCCCTCCCCACCCACTAACCATCCCTGGGGCAGGGGAAGGTGGGGAGGAAAGGAAGGCTTTCTCCACTGCTCCTCCCAAGCCAGGCCTTAACTCCCATTACTCTACAGATTATGGCAAACTCTTTACCAGAATCTCCCCTCCCATCTTCCTGCATTCCAGACTAGAGTCATCTTCCTCTGAACTGTCTCTGACTGTATGCCTTTCCTGAACAGGAGCCTGCTATGGCTCCCTACAGCCCCTGGAAGAGGGTTTAGACTCTCCAGCATTTGAGGCTGTCCATAGTCTGTCTGGCCCTCTCCTCTCTAGCACCTTCTCTTCCTATATCCCTTGTAGACAGTCAGACTAGGCTTTCTA
>CM053588.1:110056173-110077724 GCA_028646515.1 Pseudochirops corinnae
TGTTCAGCAGCGGTAATAGGGACTCCAAGATGAAATAAGCCGTGGCCCTGTCCTCAAATGGAAGGAGAATTTCCAGATCCAAAGTCACAAAAATCTGGGTTCAAATCCCAGCCTTGCTACTTAATACCTGTATCTCCTTGAATAAGTCTCTTCTTCTTTCTTCACCTCAGATTCCTCCTCTATAAAATGAGAAAGGTTATCTCTGAGGTAGAGTTTCTTTTTTTTTTTTCTTTTTCTTTTTTTGGAGAGGGGAAGGCAAGGCAATAGGGGTTAAGTGACTTGCCCAAAGTCACACAGATAATAAGTGTCTGAGGCCGAATTTAAACTCAGGTCCTCCTGACTCCAGGACTGGGGCTCTATTCACTGTGCCACCTAGCTCTGAGGTAGAGTTTCTTAACCTGGGGTCCATGAATCTGCTTTTAAAATATTTTGATAACTGTTGGTTTCTTTTGTAAATCTTAAGCGTTTTGTTTTATGCATTTAAAGACATTCTTAGAATGGGTCTGTGGGCTTCATCAGATTGCCCAAGGGTCTGGGGCACAAAAATGAGAAAGAACTCCTGCTCTGAGGTCTCCTGTGTCCCACCTCTCAGAGCGAAGCAGGGGAAATCGTGATAGCTCTGGAGTCAGGAGAGACCTAGGTTCAAATCTTGACTCTGACACTCTGTGACCATGGGCAGAGATTTCACTTTTCTGAGCCCCAGTTTCCTTCAGCTTTAAAATGGAAAATAAAAATCTATTTTAAAAAAAACCTGTGAAATATACACGTAGTATCCATCTCCGCAATGTTGGATGGCTTCAAGTTATGGACTGTTTTTGAAGATTTGAGATTGAAGATCACCCAGAAGGCCAAGGAGGGGCACCTGGGGGCTCTGAGTGGGCTGTAACCAGGGCTGTGCTGTGAATGCACAACAGCCAGCTCTCCCAAATTGCAGGCTGTATTTAAAGTTTAATATATATTATTTTGATTTTCTCCATCACTTTTTTAAGTCCAAAAATCAACAAAACACTAAATCAAGCCCAGATCTGTAATATTTGCTGATTTCCAAGGTATAAAATGCTCACATTTAAAGTTTAACCGTTGACTCGCAGGAACTGGAGTTGGCTCTGGCAAATCCCTGGCTGTAACATGTTACACTCAAGGAGTTAGGACAAGGAACCATAGTAAAGGATGCTCTCAAAGAAATGTAGAAGTCAGAAGATAGCCTGGTCGTATGGGGTGGGCTCAGATTGACCAATGGACAACACACATACATTGGTGATATCCTTGCATTGTCAAAAGGAAGGCTACCAGCATGTTGGGTGGACTTCCTATAGAGAACTTGCAGGAAGACATGGTATGATGGTAATGGGAATTTGAAGGACTGTGCTGGCATGTTCACAGTTGCTGTTGGTGCTGTGAATATTGCGCTGATGCTACACATGGGCAAGAGTCACTTAGAATGGACAGCCAGGGCCAGATTTTTATCATCATTAGAAGGAATAACCACATCCAGGAGATGACAGAAATATGAGAGTATTTGAGTTCCCTGCCTCCACTAAAGGTTCTTATAAGGGTCAGTTGTGCATTAAGTACTGGAAAAAAAGACTTACTGGGATTCTGTGAAGGGGGGATCAGTCAGTCACTTAGTCAGCCAATCAGTAAGCATTTGCCTACTTTGTGCAATGTGTTGTGCTAGCCATACGAAGGAAGGCAAAAGGCAGTCCCTGCTCTCCAGGAGCTCACAGTCTAATGGGGGAGACAGCAAGCCAACAGCCCTATACAGACAAGATCTATACAGGGTAGATTGGAGTTAGTCAATAGAGGGAAGGCACTAGCATTAAAGGCTGCTTGTAGAAGAAGGTGAGACTGTAGCTGGGACTTGAAGGAACCTGGATAGCCAGGTAAGTACACAAATAAGGATGACGCAGGTAGGGCATAAAGGCAGACCCAGCCCATTATAGTTTTTCAGTATAGTGGGTACTTCCCCATCACTGGAGGAAGCTGGATGCCTGGTCCAGGAGGTTGTATCAGGGATCTCTGCCCAGGAGCTACTTGGACCATGTGGCATCTGAAGTCCCATCCAACCCCTGAGATTCTGTAATTCTATGAGAGTCTGAGGCAAAGCCATGTGAAGAGTCACTCTCATTGGCATGGGCCTGGGAAGGCTTCATGTTAGATAGAGGCAGTTGTTGACTTGGGCATTGAAAAAAGAGAAGGATGTCAAAGGGGTGGGGGGGCTTCCTGATGGGAGGAATGCCTGTGCATTTCGTGTACGTGAAGGAGAGAGTAGCATGAGAAACTCCCTTCAGCTGGACAGTGGAGTGTCAAAAAGGGAGTACTGGCAAAAAGAGATTGCAAAGCAGTCTGGGAGCAGGAGGACTTTGAATGCCAGGCTAAAGAGGTTGTTTATCCCTACCAGGAGAGCAGTAGGGAGCCCATGCAGTTTCCAGAGCAGAAAGTTATACGTGTGATCAGACTTGTAGGTAAGGAAGATTAATTTGGCACAAGTCTGATCATGTCTGTCCTTACTCTGTGCAGCTATTAAAGAGTGCACTGTGTTAAATCCAATGAGAATGTGGCCAGGGGAGTCTCTGGGCTGGGTATAAAAACTGAGACATCCTCATCTTAACTTTTATCTTTTTGGGGAGAGCATGGGGCACATACTCTGCAGGGATATCAGGATGAAGGTGAGATGGGGCATGGAGGGGGGACCCTGGGGAGAGTGGCGACTTCATCGGAATAGGGATGGGATGAAGTATTTGAAAGACTAGCCTGGGGAAGAGGGTTGGACTTGTCCACCTTGGCTCTGGATGCTCAATGAGGGGAAGCTGCCAAGACAGATTTCAGCTCGGTGGAAGAAATAAAACATCCTAATAATTAAGAGCTGTTCCTATATGGACTGGGCTGCCTTCTTGGGAGGCAGTGAGTCCTTTGGCCCTAGAAATCTTCACAGGGGGGCTGCATGAACACACCCTTGACTGGCAGCAGGATCCCCATGCTGGTTGGATACTCTGTCCTTTTTGTGATTCTGAGAAGACTCGCAGAAGAAAGGAGAAGAATCAAAGAAGAAAAGCTGGAAGGGATTTGGGGTGGGGGTGGGGTTAGGAAGGAAGGAAGAAGAGGGGAACAAGTAGAGAAGGAAAGGTGCTCTGTAGCCTCGAGTATATACTCCTGAATTTGTCCCTTTCCTCTCAGTAGTGTGGCAGAGGGGACAAGAGCTAGCGTGGCTTTTAGCTTCATTAATAAAGGCAGCATCCAGAAGGAGGGAGGTGATAGTCCTATTATCTTCTGCTCTGGTCAAAACTCATCTGCAATAGTGTATTTAATTCTGGGAACCACATTTTAGGAAAGACATTGATAAATTAGAGTGAATTCAGAGGAAGGTGACCAGGATTGTGAGAGAGCAGGCTATGGGAGGGTGGACGGAAGGCCCTAGAAACTGGAGAAGGGGAGATTTAAGGAACACAAGCTAGCTGCCTTCACTTATTCAGTTATCTAAGGAGCTCTGCACCCCCCCTCCCCAGCTCCATTTTACAGGTGAGGAAATTTGAGGCCCAGGTTGGGAAAGGGCTCAGCAAAGGTCACACAGGTAGTATATCACCTGTCCTGGGTGGTAGACCTAGGTACTAAAAGATACTTAAGGCCCAATGTAAGAAAGACCTTTCTGCCGATTAGAGCTGTCCCATTTTGGAATGATTGCCTCCGAAGGGAGTGAGCTCCCTATTACTAAAGGTGTCTAAGTAGAGGCTGCAGGATCCCCCCCTTCCCCAGGGGTGCTGTAATAGGAAATCCTGCTCTAGGAGAGAGGCTGAACTGGATGCCCTCTGAGTCTGTGGTTCTGTGGTTTTTCAGTTAGAGACAAACACAGAGACCACAGTGACTTCTGGGTCACCAAGTGTCAGAGAGACTGGCAGGTGCACACATAAGCAGGTGTGCAGATGAGGGGATGCTTTGCCTTCTCTTGAGTAGTACAGCCGTGAGCAGAGCGGCGTGGTGGTGGTGGCGGTGGCGGTGGTGGCGGTGGTGGTAATGGTGGTGGTGGTGGTGGTGGTTGTGGTGGTGGTGGTGTGTGTGTGTGTGTGTGTATGTGAGAGTATATGTGTTTGTGCGTGTGTGTATAGACGGAGATGATGTTCATGCTTGAATAAGATGGAGAAGTGCACAAGGAGAGGAATCAGAGGCAGTGATAAGAACCTTGAAATTAAAATGAGTCCTAGGTTGCAATCTTGCTTGGTACCTGATAGTTGCTTAATAAAACTGTTCACTGAATTGACTGAAATGCTGGTTTGGATACTTATTTGTTTCACCTTGAGCCTCAGTTTCCTCATCTGTAAAATGGAGATAAGACTACTTGCACTAAATGGGGGTGTTGGTATTATCTCTCTGGCTTAGCCTCAGAAGATTTCAGTAGATGGGATTAATTCAAATGGTGGGAAGAGGAGGCTTTATAGGATGGAAGTAGGGACCTAAGGGAGACCATTTCCAGGATTTTTTTGGGGGGGTGTATATATTGTGGAGAGGCAGTTTCTGAGGGAAGGGGGTGGAAAGACCAGACTGGCTTAGGCAGGGGTCCCTGTCCTTCCAGGTACACTGTGCTCAACTCAGTGAGGGGGATGAGCAGAACCTGCAGGCCATAGAGAAGCACGTGAGTGGGGTCTGGGAGAGAAGGATGCTGGGATCGGAGCCTCTCAGGAAACCCAGCCCTCTGTCTTCACACTGGGCAGCCTGGATGGTGCAAAGTGGGTGGGGGGTATGTGTGAGGAGGTGAGTGTGTAGGAAGGCTGGAGAGGGTGGGGGTTAGTGCCCAAATTGCCATATACAGGAGAAAGAGCCTTGGGTCAGGAGACAAAGGCTATGTATCTGCCTGCTGTATACCCTTAGGCGCCTGCCTTTCTCAGTCTGGGCCACCAGCCTCCCTGAGGTCACTTCACACTCTAAATGTCTTTCGAGACTCTTAGGGTCCAGGGAGAGGGGAAGAAGGGTGTTGTCCACAGAAGGATGGGGATGTCTAGAAGGGAGGGACGGGAATGGCTAGTGCTTGGGGCCCCTGGACCCCTGACCCTGCCTCATTCCCAGCCTCTCCCTCCAGACGCTAGTGGCCCTAAAGAGACTGCGGACCCTGCAGCAGCGTCAGCCCCAACCTAGGCCGGTACCAGAGCCCTCTTCCCCGCCCACCTTGCTGGCCCGGCCAGATGGGGCTGTGCCTATTGGGACAGGTGGCTACAGTGACCTGGACAGCCGGATTCTGCAACTGTGTGGTAAGGCATTGGGGAGGGCTGGGATGGGATGGAGGAGTGAGGGCCGAGGGGAGAGATCCCACAGCTTGGGAAGAGTTATGGCGTGGGGGGGGGGGCAGGGTTTGGGATAGATGGCTGGGATAAGATCACATGGAATGGGGTGAGGTCGGAAGCATGGGGGGGGGACGGTTCCCCTCTGCCTCTCCTAACCCAGGCTCCCTGTCTTTTACAGGGGAACTCTATGACCTGGATGCCACTTCCCTTCAGCTCAAAGTGCTCCATTATGTGAGTTGGACTGCTTTCCTCATTTTCACTCCTCCAGATCTCCACTATGGGTCCCTTCCCTCTCCATCCCCTTCTCCTGTGCTGGACCAAAGAGCCAGAAGCCTCCAGTCTGAGAGGAAATTCAGAGGTCCTGCCCTCAGGGGGTCTTGGCTCTGAGGGCCAGAAAGCTCCTCTCCTTAGAAAGGGCAGAGCCCACGATAGGAGGGAGACCACAGGGACCCTGCGTTTGACGAGTTGCCTCTTGTCTGGAGGAGGAGACAGATCATAGACTCAGGTTAAACAGGGGAGGTTCCCTAAAGGAGGAAGATCAGTAGGCCCTTTGATTAAGTGGGTGGGAAAGAGTTTGTTTAGGCCCCTGGAGTTAATCGTGTACCCTCTACCTTCATTAGTTGCAACAGGAGACTGAGTCCTCAAATTGCTGCCTCCTCCTTGTTTCAGAGGATAACCTTCAGCTCTCTTGCCAGGTAAGTGCTTTGAGATCCTCAGAGATCCTTGGCAACAAGGCATTGGAAGGGGGTGGTGGTATGTGTCTATCAATGCTTAGGTTCCTTGGTCTCTAACACTAATCACCCTCCCCCATATTCCTTGTCTTCTCTTCTGCCTCTCAGGTCATCGGAGACAAAGTGCTCAGAGAAGAAGTCAGTTTTCCAGTGAGTCTCTTGCTCCCTATCCCTGGTCAAGGATCTCCTGGGGACATTTGGGGATCTCTTAGTGATCTCCTGGGTTTTGTCAGGGCCATTTGGGGTGTTTTAGAATCTCTTGGGACATAGGGTTTTTTTTAATTAAGTCCACTTAGAATCTTATAGTCTCTGAGTGTTTGAACATCCTATCATATGGGACCTCTTGGGGAATTCTTTGGTGGAGGAGGGGCTATCAGGATAAGATGGGCTCTTTGAGCATTTCTCCGGTCCCCCTCAGACATATTGGAATCTGTTCATCTATTTTCTGATCTATTGGTATGTTCCAGGAACTCTTGGGGAGTGTCTTGGGGCCCATCTCCCTTGTCTCTCATCTCCAAGGATGAATAGGGTCGTTCCGAGTATAGTCTAAGGTTCTTTCTGGGCACAGAGAGGATCCTTGTCAGGAAGGGTCCAGGCACTCCCTGCTTGGGGACAACTGGGAAGCAGGGATCAGAGGCATCTTCCCAGCCCACCCCCACCTATGGCCAAGTCACCCTTCTTCCATATCCCACATTCTCACTCTGTGTGTGTCCCCCTTGCTTTGTCTTTCTTTCTGTCCCTCTTTCTGTCATTCTCCCTTACAGATGACAGTGGGGTGCCTGGGCCAGGTGGTGAAGAACAAGGAATCTGTCACACTGAAGGACCTCACTTCAGTGAGTGATAGCTCCTGGATATGTATTTGGAGTGAGGGGTGGGGTCGGGTAGAGCTGCTTTTCCCTTAGGCAGAGGATTCCCCCACCTCCCTGATGCCCCCTGGAAGGAGACAGCAGAGGATCTCCAACGCTTTCCCCCATTTCCCTGCCCCTACTGCTTCCCAGAGCTGCCTCTAGGTGGAGAACAGAACTAGCCTCATTCTCATTTCCCCCAGGGGAAACTGAGGCCCTGAGAGAGGGGCAAGGACTTGTCTAAGATCCCACTGTGAGTCAGCCTTGGAATTGAGACTCAAACTCGGATCTCCCACCTCCCAGTCCAGAGAGCTAGGAGTTGTTGGCTGTTGCCTTTGAAGGTTTCCAGGGCTCTTGCCCTTCACCTGTGCTCTCCTCCACTCTGTAGGAAGAGGTGACACAGCTTCAGAGCCTCGTGGGATGTGAGCTGCAATCCATGCTCTGTGTTCCTGTCATCAGCCGGGCTACAAATCAGGCGGTAGCCTTAGCCTGCACTTTCAACAAGCAGGGAGGAGAGACGTGAGTCCTGGCTGCCTGTGGATTCTGAGAATGGGAGGGAAGCTAAAGACAGATGTGGGCCCGCACCTCCTAGTGGCAGCCTCCTGTTGGATGTGAGGGCTGAGCATTGCTTAACACTCCTCCTTCGGAGCTTAGGAAGGAGGAGGCAGGATGGCCAGTGGGAAGGTGGCACTGGGTGTTTTGTTACACAGAAGGTTGTGGCCAGTAAAGTTGTAGGATGCTTGCCCTTCTTGGTTGTGTCCATCCATCCTCCTTCTCCCCCAAACCCATAACCAAATTTCACATAATCCCAAATTACTTGGTTGTCTGCTCCATGCATTGCTAAGGACAGTTTACATCCAATTTCCTGACGCCTCTCCATAGTCCAGCTGTCAGCCTGGGACTCCCAGTGAGTACATAAAGGTGAAAACCCCAGGGATCTCTGAGCCTGGGCCAGACTGAAAGAAAGAGAGGGTGGGGTCCCAGAGTTTAGAATGTCAGAGCTAGGGGAAAGGAAGGACCGCAGGACATAGAATACAAGAGGAGAAAGATTTCTTAGGATAGACTGTGTTCAAGTCAGAGGGGGCTTTAAACCAGCCTAGTCTAAATTCCAGCCTCACGGAAGGAAGTGACTTACCTGAAGTTATTCGGGTAGTAAGTTTCAGAACTAGAATTTGCACTCAGGCCTCCTGGCTCCAAATCTGGCATGATTGAAAGGATGCAACCTAGAAGCAAACACCCTACTTCTGAGTCAGCCAGTAAGGGAAAAGAGAGACAGCCCCAGGGCTGGGAGTCAGGAGACTTGGCTTCTTAGTCCTGACTGTGCCACTAAGCTGCTGTGTGACCTTGGGCAAGTCTTTTCCCTTCCTTTGAGCCTCAGTCTGTTATGTTCCTTTTGACTCTGAGAGTCTGACATTGAATGGGTGCACTGTTTGGAGTCAGGGCGCCAGGCGATGGCATCTGGGAGGGAGACCTTTGGTAGATGACCAGGCTGCATCTGAATAGGATGAGTTTAGAGTCCAGAGCAGGGGAAGCAGTGATAAGGAGAGAAGGCAGGTAGCCTGATCCCCAGTTAAAATGCCAATCCTGAGTCAGAGATATCAGGAAATATCTGGGCAGGGAACAGATGCTCAGGTTGTTTTGAAGCTGGGAAGTAGTGAGGGCAATCCTAGAAGGGGATAGATAACTATATTATGATGGATAGATAACTATATTATGATAAATGCACAAGGGGGAGGTCTGAGAGAAAAAGCCATCACTGACATAGAAGATCAGGGAAGGTTTCCTGGAGGAGGTGATATTGGGCTTTGAAGGACTGGTAGGATTCCATCATCAAAGAGGAAAAGGGAGAACATTTTAGGTCTTGGGAACAAGGGTGCACAGGATATTCAAGGGGTAAAGAGGTGGGTAGCAGAGCCATCCATTTTGGTGAAATATAGCATGTAGCATGCATGAGTTAAGGTTAGAAAGAGCTTTGAATGCCAAGAAAAGGGGAATGAATTTCACTTAGTAGGCAAAGTTTTGAGCAGAGGAAGGATTTGCTTAGATATGAGTGAAGGAAAATGAGCCTGGAAGTTTGTACAGGGTGGGTTGGAGGGAGGAGTGGAGGTGGATGGAGGCCAGATGGCCTGTGAAGAGGCCATGGTTTAACGAGAATTGAAATGTGGTGATGGGGGCTTGGACCAAGATCAAGGCCTTGGGGAAAGAGAGGAAGGGGTGAAGGTAAGAGGGGAAATCAATAGGGCCTGGTAACCTACTAGACATGAGGAGAGGGAGAGAGGAGCCTGAGGTTATACCCTCAGAGTTTACAAACAGGGTGAATAAGAAGAATTTGCAGAATGCTTTACATAAGTTATCTCACTGATCCTCTCAACAACGAAATGAAGTAAATGCTGCTATTATCTTCATTTTACAGATGAGGGAACTGAGACTAGTAGGGGTTAAGTGACTTGTTCAGGGTCACACAGCTAAGTGGCTGAGGCAGGATTTGAACTCAAGTTTTTCAGACTACAACACTGTATCAGTTAGCTGAAGAGTGGGACTACCAAAAGAAGGAGGCAGAGGTTTTAGGGGAAAGATAATGAGAGATTAGACCAGGAATTCTGGGAACATAGCAAGCTAAGAAACACAGCTTCAGAGAAACTGGGCAGCAAACCCCGATAGCCACATTGCTACTGATAGGTAGTCCTGAAGTGTGGGGTGATGATCAGTGGCCTTCAGAGGGCAGGGACAGATAAGCAGAGGGAGGGAGATGGAGAAGAGGGCAGGTTGGTCCAAAGCCTTGCCCATATCTATCCTGGGTAGCAACCATATCTCCACCTTTCCCTCCTCTCCCCACCATGGAGTGGGAAAACCATTGTCTGGGGGCAGAAGACCTGGGTTTGAATCTTGGTTGCATTTCTAATTAGTTATGTTACATTGGACTAATTATTTAACCTTTCTGGGACTCTGTTTCTTTATTTGAAAAATGAGGGGTTTGGACAATATGATTGTTGAGGTTTCTTTGAGCTCTGAAGGCTGGGATCTGTGATTTACCCAGCTCCCCACAGCTGGCTCTCCTGATGATATATCATCTGGCCATGAGATTGAATTACTGACTCTGGAGGATTTGGGACCAATCTTGTTAGGCGAGAAGCTGGCTCCCATTAGCCTGGGCGGGCGCCTTGCTGGACAGTCCCTAATCACCCTGCGTCCCTGGACACATTAGGATTGATGGGGAGCTCTGTAGCTCAGCAGAGGGAGAGCTGAGGGCAGAAAGGGGACAGACAGGAAGGATAGGCTTGGTGAGGAGGAACGGTCACCTGCAGGAAGTGACCTGCCTTCCCTGATTCCCTCCCTCCCTGTTTCCAGTCTGGGAAAGAAACCTGAGCCAGAGGTGAAACACAGTTCTCCCCTCCATCTAGGAGGCCCTAATTGGGGGGAGGGAGGGAAGGAAGGGAAGGGAAGGGAAGAAAATCATGGTCTTTGCCCTCAGGCAGCCCCCAGTCCAAGGGAAAGGGGAATGGGGAAGGGGTTCCTGACCAATGGAGGAGGCAGGACACAGATTCTTCCAGACTGTAGACACTTGATAAATGATTAATAAACAAAGTAGGGCTCTTGCTGCCCGGTGGAAAGTAAGGAAAATGCCCCAGCTAGGCCTGGATTTCATGAAGGAAGAATTCCTAGGAGAGAGAAGCATAGCTCCTGGTCTAAAGGGAGGAAAGGGAGGGTGTTGGGGACTCAGGGGTAATAACTCACTACTGTTTCCGGTGTATTGAAGGTGCTAAATAAGTCTTTGCTGATTGACATCCCACCGCCCCCAGCTGTTGCTGTCACAGCCTCACCCTTCCCTCCCTGGCAGGTACACGGACTGGGATGAGCACAAGATCCTCCACTGTTTCTGCTACACAGCTACAGTCCTTACCAGCACCCTGGCCTTCCAGAAAGAGCAGAAGCTCAAGTGTGAGTGCCAGGTGAGCCCACAGCTGCCCACTCTCACCTCATTGTTCTCCGCCCCCTCACCTTCCCCTTCCTCCCCCATCCATCCTCAGCTTTCTTTGCTCAGTCTTCTCTCTCATCCTTCCCAGCTTTATCTTTCTAGTTCTCATCTTCATGATTCCCTATGATTAAGTCTGAGCAAGGTGTTCTAGGAGGGTCAATTTCTTGATGCTGTATAGATCAGAAATGTGAGAGGATAATAGAGCTGGGACCTTCGGACATGGAATGTCAGAGATGGAAGGGCCCTTAGAATATGGAATGTCACAGGTAGAAGGGACCTCAGAATAGAGAATGTCAGAGGTAGAAGGGACCTCAGAACACTGTCAGAGATGGGAAGGGCCCTAGCACCAAAAAAAAAAAGAAAAGAAAAGAATCTTAGAGCTGGTAGAGGCAAAAATCCTGGACTTCAACCCCCTCATTTGTAAGAATGAGAGAAAAGAGGGCAGGGGGGATGAGGGAGAAGTGTTCCCCTAAAGATCCACAGTGAGTCACTGGCAGGGCAGCATATTCCAGGGACCCTTTGGCAGGACATTGCTTTCAGTGACTGCATGTACTGGGGAGAAGCAGCCTCCCTCTCCTAACAGCAACATCACCCTATGACTTTGTTCTAGCATTGCTTAGCGTGCTGCCAGTGGGCTAGAATCTTGATGCTGGTGCCCCCTCTGGTGGTCACTGTTAGAGGCTGCATAAAGATGTTGGTGAATACTCGTATGCACATAATACAAACACGTGTATATACTTATGTGTGTATGAAGGATTATATATAATGTATGTATGTGTGTGTATATATGGATATGTGTGTACATACTCATATATACTCACATGTCCATATCCACATATCCATATCCACATATCCATACATCCATCTGTCTATTTATCTATCTATCTATCTGTTCGTCTATTATCTATCTATCATCTATCTATCTATCCATCTGTCTGTCTATCTATCATCTATCTATCCATCTATCTATCTATCTATCTATCTATCTATCATCTATCTATCTATCCATCCTTCTGTCTATCATCTATCTATCTGTCTGTGTCTATCTGTCTGTCTATATATCTGTGTATGTTTGTCCATCATCTATCTGTCATCTATATATCTGTCCATCTGTCTATCATCTGTCTATCTATCTATCATCTATTTATCTGTCTCTCCATCCGTCCATCCATCCATCCATCTATCTATCCATCTGTCTGTCTGTCTATCATCTATCTATTGTCTATCCATCTATCATCTATCTATCTGTCTGTCCATCCGTCCATCCATCCATCCATCTATCCATCTATCATCTATCTATCATTTATCTATCTATCTATCATCTATCATCTATCTATCCATCACCTATCTATCATCTATCTATCTGTCTGTCCATCTGTCTATTATCTATCTATCCATCATCTATCTATCTATCCATCTGTCTGTCTGTCTTCTATCTATCTATCTATCATCTGTCCATCTGTCCGTCTGTCTGTCTATCTATCATCTATCTATCTATCTATCTATCTATCTATCTGTCTGTCTGTGTCTGTCTATCTATGTATCTGTTTGCCTGTCTATCATCTATCTATCTATCTTTCTATCTATCTGTCCATCTGTCTGTCTATCATCTATCTGTCTATCTGTCTGTCTATCTATCCATCTATCATCTATCTATCTATCTGTCTCTCCATCCGTCCATCCATCCATCCGTCTATCCATCCGTCTGTCTATCATCTCTCTATCTGTCTGTCTATCTATCATCTATCTATCCATCACCTATCTATCTATCATCTATCTATCTATCACCTATCATCTATCTATCTATCTATCTATCTATCTATCTATCTATCTATCTGTCATCTATCTATCCATCACCTATCTATCTATCTATCTATCTATCATCTATCTATCCATCACCTATCATCTATCTATCTATCATCGATCTATCTATCATCTATCTATCATTTATCTATCTATCATTTATCTATCATCTCTTTATCTATCATCTCTATCTGTCTGTCTGTCTATCTATCATCTGTCATCTGTATATCTATCTGTCTGTCTATCTATCTATCATCTACCTATCTGATCTGATCTTTCATTGCTTTATAGAATGTTAGAACTGGAAGAGACCTTAGAGGTCATCTACTCCAAACTTTTCATTTTACAGAGGACTTTGAGGCTCGGGGGAGGGGAAGGGTCTTGGCTGAGGTCACACAGCAAGTTGATGGCTAGGTTGGCAGGAGGATCTGAGATTCCCGATTCTCATTCCAGGACTCTTTCCACTAAACATGTGATCAGAGGAAGACCTGAGTTCAAATAACTTACTTGCTAGATATGTACTTAACCTCTTCTTGCTTCAGTTTCTTCATTTGTAAAATGGGTTTAATAATAGTACCTAACTCCCAGGTGGTTGTGAGTACAAAATTAGATACTTATAAAGTACTTTGCAAACCATAAGGTGCTATATAAATGCTAGTTTTATTATTATTGTTATTACTATTATTATCCAAGGCTAGGGTATATCTCCTGGACTCACAGGACTAAAGACTGACAGTAAAGGAGGAGGAACCACTGTTGTAGCTGTTGAGGACTTTTTGGAGCCTGCTGATTTAGAAGCTGGGGGCTAGACATATGATACCTAGTGACTGAAATCTCTGTTTTTCTCCCCATTCCTATTTACCCTTTTCTAGGCTCTTCTCCAAGTGGCAAAGAACCTCTTCACACATTTGGGTGAGTCTCCTCTCCATCAGCTTTAGGTGTGGGCAGAGATGAAGCTGAGGGTGGGGGGAAGCCAGGGCCCGATCCTTTAGCATAGAAACCCAGCTTGGGTTTCCTTGGAGACCAGCATCACTTTATGAATCTACATCCCCCTAGATGATGTCTCTGTCCTGCTCCAAGAAATCATCACAGAAGCCCGGAACCTCAGCAATGCAGAAATGTGAGTGCAGTGGTCAAGGGGGAGGGGATATGGGTCCTTTCCAGGCATGTGTGAGGACCACTAGAACAAATTGGGGGTTCTTATCCTTTTTTCTGTGTCATGGACAGTCTGGTGAAGCTTATGAACCTCTTCTCAGAAACAAGTTTTTAAATACATGAAATAAAATATGAGATTGCAAAGGAAACCAATTAGATTGAAATACAGTTATTAAAACATTTTAAAGAGAGTTCATGGACCCTAGGTTAAGAATCCCCGATAAGTCCAACTTCCTCCTTTTACAGAGGAGGAAATTGAGGCCCAGAGAAATTCAGTGACTTATCCAAGGTCTCCTAGTGGAGAGGTTTAGATAGCTGAGGGAAGGAGGTGGGAGGGCAGCAGCCTTGGACAGGAACTGTAAGATGCTTGCCTCTCTCCTTCCCCTTCCCCTTCTCTTCCCTCTTCCCCGAGAATGACAAGCTCTCCCTCAATAGTATCCCTTGGCCAGTCTTCAAACCCTCCTGGGGAAAACCTGTTTTGTTTGGCTGGCTTTGGGCAGCTTGTGAAGAATGTGTAATCCCAGAGGGGGTTGTTGTCTGAGGGGGTAATGGACCAACTTGAACTCTATTTGATAATTCTCCCTATTCCCTCTCCCTTTTGGGAGCAGAAAGTGCTGTGAGGTAGTCGGAATGTGGGTGGAGAACCCCTAACCTTCCAGTAATTGGCAGGCTTCCTCCACTGCTGCTTCCTTTGTGAATAAGCCCTAGAATTCTCAACAGACTTTTGTGGGTTGTAGTGTATGGAGTCAAGGGAAAGATAGAGTGGATGCCAGGTTCATAACAGGACACTTGTAGCTGGCATCCATTCCCATCTTCCTTTTCTAGGGTATCCTGTTATAGAGGTGAGTGCAGGAGAAGGGAAAATGTAGTTAGAGTCAGAGATATCCATTTTCTGATCGTATGGAGCCAAGTAGTGTCGGGGAGCCAAGAAGGTCCAGATCACTTGGAGAATTTATTAAAGGTGGGAAGCCTGTGGTCTTGAGGCCACATGTGGCCCTGTAGGTCCTCAAGTGTGCCCTTTTGACTGAATCCAGACTTCACAGAACAAATTGGTTTTGTGAAATTTGGATTCAGTCAAAGGGCCACACTTGAGGGTCTAGAGGCCACATTCATTCTGTGAAGTTTGATTTGAGTTTGCGGCCTCCAGGCCCCAAGTTTCCCACCCCTGATTTAGATTGATCTCTGACATTAAGGAATTTTAGAGTATTGGGTCATCTAGATCCAAGAGCTTGTGTGTGGTCGGAAATCAGATAGATATCTCGAGATCTGAGACCTGAGATGGGATCTTGTGCTTAGCCCTAGCCTGGAATTGGGGTCCATGACTTTGTCAGGATATCTCTCAGAACTGCTCCCTTTTGGCCCCCATAGTTCAGCTGCCCAACCCTCCTTGCTGTGAGGTCATTAATTTGAGATGAATGAGTACCTCCCAGAGTCCTGCACACACTCCCAATAATTAGCCCTCACCCAGACCTTCATGGAACCTCTATTCCTAGGAGTGGCTAGGCAGGTATGGGGGTCAGGGACCTTCCTTACCCTTTGGCCTCCCCACAGATGCTCCGTGTTCCTGTTGGATCAGAATGAGCTGGTGGCCAAGGTGTTTGATGGTGGTGTTGTGGATGATGAGGTAAGGGCTTGGGGTGGGGTGGGGGCTTGGAGGGGAACACATAAAGATGGTGAATCAGATGGGGGGCTCTGTAGGGATGCTGCTAGCTCCTAATTATAGATTCTGGAATTCACACCTCTTTCCTCTTGTTCTGGTTTGCCCAGACCTATGAGATCCGCATCCCTGCAGACCAAGGGATCGCGGGGCATGTGGCCACCACAGGCCAGATCTTGAACATTCCAGATGCCTATGCACATCCCCTATTCTACCGAGGTGTGGACGACAGCACGGGCTTCCGCACTCGCAACATACTCTGCTTCCCTATCAAGAATGAAAACCAAGGTATGTGTGGGTTGTACTCTTTTACCCTTTCTAGCCTATGGGAGGTGGGTGGGGCCTCTCAGGACCACAGGCATTAGCCCAGCCCCATATGGTGGGACTATGGGGAGGGGGAGGAGTCAGAGCCACAGGGACCCTAAGACATACAGGAGCATAAGAGTTAGGGAACAAGGGAGAAAGTCCCCCACCCAACTTCATTTCTATCCATTGCTCCAGAGGTGATCGGGGTGGCCGAGCTGGTGAACAAGATCAATGGCCCTTGGTTCAGCAAGTTCGATGAGGACCTGGCCACAGCCTTTTCCATTTACTGTGGCATCAGCATTGCTCATGTGAGCCTCGAACCCTGCCCTGAGCCCCCTTCCTGCTCCCAGTTCAAGTTCTTCTACTCTAAGTATCCCCTGCCCCCTGCCAGTCTCCCTCAGGCCCAGGGAGGGAGGAAACCCAGCCCTCCTCAGATCAAGTCAACAACTCAACAAGCTTTTATTAAACATTTAATGTATGCCTTCCTGTGACTTTGCCTTCCTGTCCCTTGTAACTTTGGGGTTTAGGGTGGGATTGGACCTCTGGCATCATCTCCATTCCTGACTCTCTGTGGCAGGGCGCATAATTATCCCTCTTGTCATTTAGATGCAAGGCTGTCCTCTAAATTATGAATGCTGAAACCTATGAACTAATCCCAACCATGCTACTGACCTTTCTGTGTGATCTTGGACTAGTCACTTCTCTTAGGGAATCAGGCTCCCTCTTTGTGAAATGAGGATAATTATTATTTCAGCAGTGGGTGATATCCTCATGCCAAACTCCAAGGCTGGAGAAATATCATCTAGACCAAAGGTTCTTTGTGTAATGGAACCCTTTTGGCAGGCCCCCTCCTCAGAATAAATGCATGTAGATACATAAAATAAAATACATAGGATTACCAAGGAAAACAGTTCTATTGAAAGCCAGTTATCAAAATATTTTTAAAAATAAAGTTTATAAACCTCAGGTTGAGAAACTTTGGTCTAATCAGTAGATGAGTTTGGAACTGGTCATATAGTTGGGGCATGGTGGGTAGTTATGAATAGCTTTTAGCTATTTGGATATATATATATATATACATATATACACACACATATATGTACACTTATTATATTATGTCATATTATATCATATTTTGTTATAGCACATCATATCGTGTATCATATTATGTTATAGCTGTATTTTATCTAATCGGTTTTAACTCTTATCTAGGTCTTTAGTGGAGTGTCCCAAGGATCTTTGCTTGACCCAGGCCTGTTTAAGTTTTTTTAAATGACTTGAGTAAGACATATATAGCAAGTCTATCAGTTCAAAACTGAGAGGGTTAGCAGATGTATGGAAGAGTCAAAATCCATAAAGATCCAAGTTAGACTGACTGTTGGATCAAGTCCAGTGACCCTTAAATATGTCAGGGATTGGTGATGTCCTCAATGTGGTCATCCCCTCTACCAGTACAAATCACAGTCCCTCTAGGCCTTAGTAGATATTTGCTAATAAAATGAAATTTAATGGAGATAAATATAATGTTCTACATTTGGATTCGACAGTCAGCATCACAACTAGAGGATGGGGAGGAATGTAGGTCAACAAACATTTATTAATTACCTTATGTAATTAAATACTTTATTAGGTGAAGGGGATTGAAAGATAAAAAAAAAATCCCAAGAAACCTATATTCTAAGGTGTGTAAATGGATAAGGGAATAAACAGTATTTGAGGAGGGCAAGAGCTCTAATAATTGGGGGGATGAAGACAGGCTTCCTGCAGGAGATGGTACAACAAGTTGAACCTTGTTAGTGAAAGATGTGGCTACAAAACCAATTCTCTTTTGGGGGGGGGTGGCTCCCTCTTCCCCTTTGTCCTCCTCCCTCCCTCCCTTCCCCTCCCCTTTTTGAATTTGGGTTTCCCTATCTTTCCCAGGCTGGAAACACAGTGGCCAATCATGGACTCTTTCCATGCTGATCGTCATGAAAACCTGAACCTGCTGTTTCCAACCTGGGTTGGTTTGACCTCCCTTAGGCAGCATGGTAGTGCCTTACTCGCCATTTTGGTGCCAGACTTATTGTGGACACCCAATTGGCTTTAGCCCTACTGTATGTAGCTCAGACTTCATGATCTCAAGAGATCTCTCAGCTTTAGCCTCCCCAGGAGCAGACATTACAGGCATACATCATGGTTCTCAGCCTCTTTTTTTGAAAAGTAGGTTTTTTATTGAGACCTTTTGCTTTTTTTCTCATCTGTATTTCCACATATATGCATACATGTGTATATGCATATATGTATATAGGTATGTGTGTATATGCACATATATATCTATATCCATATATATATGTATGTGTGTGTATATACGCATGTACACCCACTCTGTCTCAGATTCTGGTCTCATCCCCTTCCTTGACTGTCTCCTGAGGCTATGAGGAGAGACAAAATCAGGAATCATCACCTGTGGGCTTTCACGTCCCTTCTCCAATCTCTATCTCAGCCTCCTCTTCCTAAGGCTCCCTCCACCCTTGTCCTGGGTCACATTGCCACCGGGCTAGTCTCTTCGGTGAAAGCCCTAAGAGACTATCACTGTGCATGGGGCCAGCTGCCAGCTGGAGTTCAGACACCTGTGTCCCTGCCTCTGCCTCCAGTAGCATGGTCCACATCTCCCCCTCTCCCTCCCCAGTGCTGATGGGGGTAAAACACAAGGGAATGGGGTGAGGGAGGATTCTGTGACTTAAGTGTCTGGACAGGGACTGGAGGAAGTGAACATGAGAATGTTCTGAGCAGAAAAGCCTGGACTGGTGTATTTTGTGGTAGTTCTTTACTCTTGAACATGCTGGGTGGGAGCAGGGATGATGAAAATAGCACCTTCTATTTATAGTGTTTGCAAAGTTCCTCCCTCTCAATAACACTGTGGGGCAGGTAGTAATAGTAATAATATCTAGTATTTATATAGCTCTTTATAAGGTTTACAAAGTGATTTGCATATGTTGACTCATTCTATCCTCCCAACGACCCTATGAATTAGATGCAGTTGGCCACATTTTACAGATGTGGAAACTGAGGCAGAGAGTGGTTAAGTGATCTGCCCAAGGTCACACACACAGCTAGGAATTGTCAAAGTTGGGATATGAACCTAGGTCTCATAACTCCAAACCAGTCTCTCTTTCC
Source organism: Pseudochirops corinnae (assembly GCA_028646515.1). Taxonomy (NCBI): domain Eukaryota; kingdom Metazoa; phylum Chordata; class Mammalia; order Diprotodontia; family Pseudocheiridae; genus Pseudochirops; species Pseudochirops corinnae. Next base: position 110,075,076 of record CM053588.1, read on the forward strand.
ATCATGCTAGGCTACCTGTCAAGGGGGAATGGATGGAGCTGGGTGTTGGCGTCTCTTTAAGTCTCCATCATCATCCCTCCTTTTCTCTCCTTAGTCTCTCCTGTACAAGAAAGTGAATGAAGCCCAGTATCGGAGCCACTTGGCCAATGAGATGATGATGTATCACATGAAGGTAAGGTCCTCTCTACCCCTCATCCACTGGCGGCAGAAAGGGGAGGAGCTGGCCTCTGCCGCTGCTTAAGGAGTTGGTGTCGGGAGCCAAATGCAGGACAGTCAAGTTGGGGCAGCTTGGTGTCTGAAGAGAGGCCCCCAGCATGCTGCATACACAGTGGTGTTGTGGATGAATGGGTAGAGTGGCTTAAGTTTCATGTTTGGGGAGGTTGAGGCTTACATGGATCAATGATTTATTTAGATTGGTTAGGCATTTATTATTAGGTATTATTATAACAATCATTTATGTATGCTTTCTATTTTTTTTGCCTTTTTTTTTGAGGGGGAAGGAAGGGCAATTGGGGTTAGGTGACTTGCTCAAGGTCACATGGCTAGTAAGTGTATGTATGCTTTCTAATGCTCAGAGCTGTCCAAAAGAGTAAAGGCCTGCCTTGGGAGGTCATGCAGAAGCTATAGGGTCACCTGTAGGGAATGTTGTGGGGGCGTTCTGATCTGGGCATGGGCTGGCCTAGATGTCTTCGAATGGTTGCTTCTGGCCCTGGGATTCTGGGTGAAAGGACTCAGTGGGACATCTTAAGGGCAAGAATACAGCTTGGACTTGTGGGCATGGTGACTTAGCTGCAGTGTTTGGATTTGCTGATTTGTTTTTATATTACTGTTTCCTCCCAGTCTCCCTTCACCCTCTCCCTGCCTTCAAAGACCCCTCCATTATAATGAATAGATGGAGTTAAGCAAACAAACCAACTCTTTGACCCTTGTCTCACATCCATCCTAGTTTAAGGGAAGGAAAGCCTTACACACGATGGTACTTGTGAGTACGGTAGTGTGTCTACATCTTTAAAAGATGACAAAGGATGGACAGTGAAGGATCCTGTCCTGTGCCTCAGGTTGTGCTGCCCAGGGTGCCAACTTTTCCTCTCTGAGCCAATCTAGGAACTGTTCCTTTGGTCCTGGGTCATTCATCTTTCATTTTCTTAATAAAATTCCCTGATCCCTGACCACCAATCCAAGACCCTGAGACCCCAGGACTTCTAGACCCTGAACCATTCTGTGCCCTGGGGCTCAGAGACCTAGGTGGCATAGGAGATAGGAGTGCTGACCCAGAGTCAGGAAAATGCGAGCTCAAATCCTGTCTCAGACAACTACTGGTTGTATGATCTTGGACAAGTCATTTAACTTTTATAAGCCTCAGTTTCCTCATCTGTAAAATGAGGGTTTGAACTGGATGTCCTTTAAGGTCCCTTCTGACTTTGAACTGCTAAGCCTGTGACCTACTGTTTCTGATTCCTAACCCATCTGCCCCTCTCCTGTTCCTACCATTGTAACTGGACACCCTCATCTGGCATTTGCTCCCTCATTTCCTTCCTTCTCCTGACTACAAAACATTTCTGAGCACATACTATATGCAGAGCCTTGGGCACATAAATAGAAAAGTGGGACAGCCCCTGCCCTCAAGGTGCTCGCCTTCTGATGGGGGAGGCAACAAACATGGAAGGTTTCAGCTACAAGTTGGATGGAAAGGTCCTGTGGTCCTTAGGGGGCAGTAGCAAAATAGGTGATAATGCCTGTTCTTTAAAGTCATTTTCACCCAATGATTTCATGATGATAGGCTTTCTCAGTTGTTCTGTACAGGTACAGCTCTTCAGGCATAGCTTCTTCCATCTTGATCAGCAGTTTTCAATCTGCGGGTTATGTTCAATTTGTAACAATGAAAATACATTCTGCATATCAGATATTTACATTACAATTCATAACAGTAGCAAAATTACAGTTATGAAGTAGCAACGAAAATAATTTTATGGTTGGGGGTCACCACAACATGAGGAACTGTATTAAAGGGTCATGGCATTAGGAAGGTTGAGAACCACTGATCTTGATCCTTTCCAAGCCAGCAAAGATTGGGTCCTTAGCACTTATCTCCAAGTAGAATGAATGACCTTTTTAGCCCTATGCCAGCCCTTTGAGTTTGAGATTGACCAACCTGGGTGGGCTGGATTATTATCATTGTTCTATTTTATGATCTTTGAGTCACTCACTCAGTCAACAAATATATATGAAGCACTACTTAGTAGTGCTTACTGCGTGTTACTTACTACTGCTAGTACTACTTATTACTGCTAGTATTAGTTACTACTGCTAGTACTACTTACTACTTGCTAGACATTTTGCTAGGTGCTAGGCATGCCAAGCCAAAAATGAAACAGTTCCTGCCCTCAAAGAGGTTATATTCGTTTGGGAAAGATGACATGTTCACATACATTCATCCAAAATAAATACAAGACAATTTGTGGGATTTTTTGGTGGGGGAGACCCTAGTATCTGGGGAGACCAGGAAAGGCTTCATGGAGGAGGCGTCATGAGTTGGAGGAAGAAATGGCAAATATCACTCCAGTATCTTTTTTTTTTTATATATTTCTTAATTTATATATTAATACATTATATCAATATAATATATAAAAATGTAAATTGTTTTTTTTT
>CM053588.1:110078224-110100005 GCA_028646515.1 Pseudochirops corinnae
CCCAAAATGAGCTTAAGAAGTGTCACACACAACTCAACAACAGTGATAACACTGCCACCACTAACAACAACAGAAGATGTCATTGCAGCTGAGCTTTGAAGGAAGTCAGGGATTCCAGGAGCAGTTTGGCCAATCAGGAAGTCTGGTTGGCAGGCTTGGGCTACTACACCTTCAATTCCATATAACCACTGAGCAAACTTGTTATCTTCACTTTCTGGGCTTTATAACCAGCAGGGACCTTAAAGGTTTATTTGTCCACCCCCAACCCTCTATCGTTGAGAAAACTAAAGGACAGTGGTTGGGGAAGGGGAGAGAGATTGCCCAAGAGACATATAGGCAGTAACATTTCTGAAGCCAAAGGCAATACTTGTTCCCCTCTTCCATGCTGCAAGGATTATTGTCCCCCTTTTACAGGTGGGGAAACTGAGGCTCAGAAAGATAAAGAGCTTTTTCTTTTAAAAAAAGATATTGATGTCTTTGGTTTTTATAACACCTACATATGAAAAGCTTTAATTAGGTTCACTTAACAAGTTCACTCAGTTAGGTTCATTAACTAGTGAACCTAGTAAGGGAATCTAATTAGATTAAAATTTTTAAAGGCAGGTGATTTAAGTGTTAGAACTGAGTTCCAAACCCAGGTCTCTCCCCAAAGAATATCACCATTCCCCTCCATGTGGTTGACTGTGGTGTATGTAGGGGGGTAAGAGATTGTTTATACACTTTGGTGCCCACCCCAGTTGGGTGGTGGTGTGATGGTTGAGGAAAGGAATCCTTAGGTGCCCTAAGCTCTGTCTCTCCTAGGTCTCAGATGATGAGTACGACAAACTGCTTGGAGATGGGATCCAGCCAGTCTCAGCCATTGACTCGAACTTTGCCAGTTTCACCTACACCCCACGCTCTCTCCCTGAGGATGACACCTCCATGGTGAGCTCACCCCTTCTTCAGGCCCAGTTGATGGGTGGTTCCAATGTGCCATAGGAGTGGGAGATGTGCAACAAGAGGGACTTGGTTTAGATATGAAGAACTTCCCAGAGAAATGGGCCACAGAAGGGCAGTCCTGGGACATTGGGAGTAGCCTTGCTCTACACTCCAGGGAGGAAAAACTAGGACTAACCAATGGGAAAATGATAAAAATAAGTGGGAGCATTTCATCATTATGGAAGGAAGAACTTCTAACAATTAGAGCTATTTCACAGTGGGCTTGGCTGCCTTGGGAGGTACTCTGTTGTTAGAAGGTCCAAGAAGAGTCTGGATAGCTACTGGCTGGGGAGGCTGTAGAGGGATTCCTGCCCTGGAGAATGGGGAAAAAGGTGTGGGACTAAATATGGTCTCTGAGGTCTCTTCCAGTTCTGTGGGGTCTGGGGAAAGGGCAGTGGGCAAGGGGAGGATGCTGCCAGCCTGCTGGTCTACCTCTTCGCTCTCCAGGCCATCCTGAGTATGCTCCAGGACATGAACTTCATCAATAACTACAAGATTGACCGACAGACACTGGTCCGGTGCGTGTTCTGGCCCCCTGGTCCCGGATCTGGCGGGGAGGGAGATTTGCTTTTTGGCCTTAGATAGTCTGTTTGGAGGAGAGACTTCTTACCCTTGGGAGCCCTTACTCTAAGGGGTGTGTGTGTCCTCTGCCCTTGGGAGGCCCTCGTGTTACAGGGGGTGTGTACCCTGCTCTTGGGAACCCCTAGTGGGAGGGAAGGGAGAGATATACCAGCTGCCCTTGGGAGCACCTAGAGTGAGGGGTATGGGTCCCCTGCCCTTAGGAATCCCTAGTGTGAGGAGTGGTGTGGCCCCTGCCCTTGGGAGCCCCTAGTGTGAGGAGGGTTTCCTCTGCCCTTGGGAGCCCCTCAGTGAGTGTGATGGGGTGGAGAGATCTATCCGCTGCCCTCAGGGAGTCCACAGAGTGAGGGCAGGATGGGAACAGGGCAGGGACAGTGTAGGAGTTTCCTCAAGGTGGGTGAAGAGTACTGAGTCCCCTCCTGATGCCTCGTTTCTGTGTAGGTTCTGCCTGATGGTGAAGAAGGGCTACCGAGACCCTCCCTATCATAACTGGATGCATGCCTTCTCGGTCTCCCACTTTTGCTACCTGCTCTACAAAAACCTGGAGCTGTCCAAATATCTGGAGTGAGTGGTCCCAGCCCCCAGGTCTAGAGGCTCCTGTCCCAGGGATCCCCTATTCAGCTGCACTAGAGGGAGTGAGGGAACTAAGGTCCAGAGAGGGGAAAGAAGCTGCTCAGGGTCACGGAGAGAGTGAGGGGCAGAGCCTGGGCTGGAGTCCTCACCCTCTGACTCAGAGTGTTTGAGCTGGAGAGGAGTGAGTTGAGTTAGAGATGATCTGATTCCTTTCTCCCATTTTACAGATGAGGGAACTGAACTGAGGCCCATAGCAGAGCACTTGCCCCAAGTCAGGCAGAGTTAGAGGCAGGGGTGTGCCAGAGCCAGCTCCTCCCCTCCCACTCAAGTTTTTGTTTTTCACTGTGAGCATTTCTACCTTGGAAATCAATAAAGTCACAAATCAGTTCTCCATTTAGCCTTTTGTTGATTGTCTAGCCCAGAGATGTCAAGCACAGGGCAGGCTAGAACCAGATTAAGATGTCATTGGGAAGTATTTAACAAAACAATAAAAACACAATAAAATGAGATAACATCACGCCATAAAACTGAGCCAGGGTCCTTATGTGGGGACAGTGGCCCCTGTCTCCATTGGAACTTGACTTGTCTAGACCTAAGACAGTTTCAATCCAGACCCTGGTCAAGATGAGTTTGCAGTCTGATAGGAAAGTCAAGTGCACAAATAGCTATGGCACAAGGGGGAGATGCGTGCACGGGGAGGGCCTGGCCATGTGCCCTGACAGGTTTGAGGTGAGAAAACTCTTAGCCGAGGGGATCGGGCAGGTTTCCTGGAGAAGGCAGGGCCTGGAGCAGTTGGGCCTTGCAGGACTAAGGAAGGGGCTTTGCCAGGGCTCTGACCACTGACTCAGACTGTCTCTGCAGTTCTGAGGCAGCCCCTCCTTCAGCCTTCCCCTTCCCATAGGGAGAGAGGGAGGGGTGGGGAGGCTGCATCGGCCTTCCCTCTGAGGGTCTCATCTCTTTCCTCAGTGACATCGAGATTTTCGCCTTGTTTGTCTCCTGCATGTGCCATGACCTGGACCACAGAGGCACCAACAACTCCTTCCAGGTGGCTTCGGTGAGCCTCTGGCCCCCTGGGGCTTCCCCTCTCCAGCCCTTCCCATGAAGAGTAGAAGGGGATGCTTTAGCTTTCTCTAACCAGTCATGGGATGGAATCCCAGATGCTTCCTGGAAGAGAAGGTACCAGGTGTGAGAGAAGAGTAGGGAGAAGGACTAGCCCAGCTCAGGGGCACAGAGAGGGTGAGGTAGGAGCCATGGGGTTGGGTGGGCAACTCAGGAGGAGGCTTGCCTTGGGAGATACGGGATGGAAAACTGGATGCTTTGGGAATGGAGCTAACAGCCAGATCCCCGGGGACTCTTTCAGAAATCCGTGCTGGCCGCATTGTACAGCTCCGAAGGCTCCGTCATGGAGGTAATAATTATAAAAATGACTCGTTTACCAGTTGCTTTCCTCCCAACAGCTCTGTGAGGTAGGTAGTGCTAGTATTGTCATCCCTGCATTAAAAATGAGGAAACAAACCCAGAGAATGGAAGTGACTTATCCAGAGCCTTACAGACAGGCAGTGGGAAGAACAGGACTGAAACCCAGATCTTCTGCTTCCAAGACCAAGTTCCTTCCCCTTCTCCATACTGCTTGTTTCCTGCCTGTCCCCACAGACTACTCCTCTGAGCTGGCATAAAACTTGTAGGGAGCCCTGGGCCAGTCTGACCTTCCCTCTTTCTCTATTCTTCCCCAAGTCTCTTCTTCCCAGCTAGCTCAAGAGAGCCATAGGTTGGTTCTCCAGTTCTCCCCCCACCATCTTTCCCTTCTCCTCCTTCCCACCTCTACCCCCAACCAACTCAGTACCCATAGAGCCCATAGAGAGTTTGCAGAATAAGCCTCATTCATATCTCACTGGGGAATAGACTTTGAGAACATTATAAGATAATTTTAGAGCTTATATTAGCAAGCACCCTAACACACCCAGGACGGCCTGCTAGCCCAGGTTCTTTGATCTACTTTATTAAAGGAAAGACAGCTTCAAAGGAGTTAACAATCCTACTTTAATTAAACATAAAAATAAAGAAGGTAAAACAGAGAAGTTAGCACAGAGAGTCAACAGACAGGACTCCTACTGTCTGAACAAAGTAATGCAACCACCTACATACACCACTGGACCTATGGTAGAGCACAAACCTTTGAGTAGAGGGGGAGGTGAGGGTAGGCTCTTAACAAAGGGCTACTCAGAGACCCATCCAGAGAATCAAAAGGTCCTTCTCATGCGTGAACCCCCGAAGCAAAATGCCAATATCCCAGAATATATAACAGACTCAGCCCCTGATTGACTCAGAGCCTCAGCACAGCTGTGAATTACCAGGGTTCAAAGGAGATTAATCCTTCAGATGTTTACAATTTAGCCTGAGCCTGGGAAACTGAACTTCAGGAAAAACAACAATCTCACTTTGCTTACACTTATAGAGTTAGAAAGGACCTTAGGGTCCAGTCCCCTTTTCTTTTAAAAAATGTTTTATTGGGGCAGCTAGGTGGCATGGTGGATAGAGTACTGACCCTTGAATCAGGAGCACCTGACTTCAAAACTGGCCATTTACACTAGCTGTGTGACCCTGGGCAAGTCACTTAGCCCTGATTACCTCCTAAAACAAAACAAAAATGTTTTATTGATATTTTTCTTTTTTAAAAAAACTGTTTCTTCCCATTGACTTCTCACCCTTCTCCCCTCTCCTTCTCCTCCTTTCCCCACTTTCCTTCGCCAGTAGGAAAATAGACTTGGGACTCAGAGGAGAGCAGTGACCTGCCCAAGGTCACCTATCAGCTGTCAGAGTCAGGACTTGAACACATTGCTTGTTCCTGTATGCTATGTGACTGTGCCAGAGTTGGTTTCAGGCCAAAAGGGCTAGAAAGACTTAGAAGTCCATCCCATCTCTGAATAGTGGGGAGGAAGTTGGAATAGATGGAAGGCTGTATAATGTGGTGGAAAGAGCATTGTACTCTGTGTCAGGCAGCTTGCAGGGGGTGGGGAGTGGGTGAAGCTACTATTTTCAAACTGTGTAACCCTTAACCTCTCTGTGCCTCAGTTTCCCCATGTGTAAGGGGAAGGGGTTGGAATAGGCTGCCTTGGGAGGGAGTGGATTCTCAAACATTAAAGGGCTTGAAGAAGAGATTGGCTGACCACTTGTGATTAATCATAGACTCATAGGGCTAGAGCTGGAAGGGGCCTCAGAGGTCCAGAGTCCAACCCCATCATTCTACAGGTAAGGAAATTGAAGCCTAGAGAGGTGAGGTGATTTGGCAAGGTTCTGCAGATAGTATATGTCAGAGGCAGATTTCAGAAGTTAGCATCTCCACTCACACACAAGGAAATAGTTAACAAATGTTCTTCTAGCTCAGGGGATTCTGAGAAATTCAGGCATCACTGAGTGGGGTGGAAGAGGCATGTTATTTCCAGGGGTGAGGCTCTTCCTTGAATCACAAATGGGGACAGCTTCTAATTAACCAGTTATAAATTTGAAGTAGGAGGGGCAGGACTTGAACTCATACCTTCTGCCCCCAAGGTCAGAGTTCCTTCTCTTCCCATATACTCCTGTTTCCTCCCTTTCCTTACCCACATTTCCCCTGGGCTAACATAACACTCACAGAGAGCTTGGGGGTCAGTCTGATTTTTCTGTTTTCTTCTCCATCATTCCCAAACCTCATCTTCCCAATTGGCTCAGCAACCAGATCAACCCAGTGCTAACAGCCTATATTTCTTTGTCTAGTCTGGGTCGCAGAATGCCCTCTTGGGAGGGGGAGGAGAGTGCAGACAATGGGGCAAAAGCATCCAGATGAGTACTTGCACAGGGTCCCATCCCTACCTCCTCTTTCCCCCGCAGAGACACCACTTTGCTCAGGCCATTGCCATCCTCAACACCCAAGGTTGCAACATCTTTGATCACTTCTCCCGGAAGGTGACAGATAAGATATTCAGTCCTGGTCCGTGTGTGTGTGTGTGTGTGTGTGTGTGTGTGTGTGTGTGTGTGATATTCTGTGTCCTAGGGTTTGGGGAAGGAGAATGAGAACAAACCAGGGTGGGGAAGGGGAGGTGAATAAGGCAGTGTCAGGGTTTGGGGCATAGGAATCCTAAAGGTGGGATATCTGGGGGCCCTGAGGGAGCTTGGCTGTGACCTAGTGTCCATCTCCTGGTCACCACAGGACTACCAGAGGATGCTGGATCTGATGAGAGACATTATCTTGGCTACTGACCTAGCTCACCACCTGCGCATCTTCAAAGATCTTCAGAAGATGGCTGAAGGTACACCTGTCAGAGACCCAGAGGCTAGGAGCACTTCCCACCCTTCCTTTGTATCTGTGGATGTTAGAGGTAGAGGTGGGAGGTGGGATGGAGGAGAAACATTGATGATTTGGAAGCCACCATCCATTTGGCCTGGAGAGATTGGAGGTGAGAGGAAGATCCCTTTGGAACAGATGTGCTTTTGGGCCACATGCCCACTCCCCTGTCCCTGATCCACATCACTATCCTGGGATGTCAGTTTTTAGCATTTATCCAAGGGATGTTTGCCTTCTGCTCCAAAATTCTCACTTTTCATTACTTTCTAAAGACCCCTGATCTCTGAATCCCAACTCTAGGCTATCCCTACACCTCAAGACTAGCCCTGAGCCTGCTTGGCTCCTAGAATTACTTCATCCAGGCCCCAATCACCTTCCCGTCTCTCCTGATACAGTCACCTAACTGGGCATCCATAGTATGCCATCATCTGCTCCCCTTTCCCTCTTCTCCCTTGCCTCTGCTCACTCCATACTTGAATATTTTCTTGGCTTGATTTATAAGGAAAAAAGAACAGTGATAAAAAAGATTTAGGAATGATGCACCAGAAATGCATGCTCCAGAAATCCCCCCCCCCCAGAGTCCTAAACATCAATCTGGAAGGGGGATCGTAGGGTCCAACCCCCTCATTTTACAGATGAGTCTATGAGATTTAGGGAGCATAAGTTAATGGCCCACGGTCGCACACGTAGTGTCAGAGGTGGGATTTGAACCTGAGTCTTGTTATTTGGTAGGCTCACTTTGGCCAAATGCAAACGTTGGTTTCCCTTTTGAGTCCATTTAGGGCAGTGTTAAGGCTCACCTCCCACCCTGGCTTTGTAGAGCATTTACTCTTAGCCAATCAAGAAGCCTCTTGATGGCTTTGTCCTCCACCCACAGCATTGAGTCATCCTTCAGGTGAGAGAGAGCTAATTGTATCTCTGCCCACTAAGGGCCAAAAAGGGAATGGGGCAGTTCTAATCATCTGGAAGCAATGTGGTATAATGGAAAGAGTGATGGATTTGGAATCAGTAGACCTGGGTTCAAATTCCGCCTCTGATACTTATTATTTATGTGACCTTGGACAAGTCACGGCACCTCTGGGCTTCCATTTCCTCATCTGTGTTATGAGGGGGTGGGGCTAGATGGCCTCTAAGGTCTGTTCCAGCTAAACCTCACGCGCATCCAAAATCCATAATTTAATCAATGTTTATTCCACACTTCCATGGATGCCAGACTTCTCCTTACTGTCCCCTTAGCAGACAAATTCCATGAATTGTTATGAGCAGAAGAATGTCCTTCCTTCCATCTCCCTGGTGCTAAGCCCTGGGATGACAGACATACCCCACTGTTCATCTTGGGCTCAGTCCTGGAAGGCTTCCCAGCTTGCTAAGACCTGTCATAGCCTGTGCTTGCCAGGTTCAGCAGGGACAGGCCCTTTGAGGCTGTGATGGGGCTATGTATGTAAGGGCGCAGTACTAGCTATGACCACTAGGAGTCAGCATCACCCCCGTGTCTGCAGAAGTGATTCCTTATAAGAAAGTGGACAAGGCTCTGTTCCTTGGATGCAAAAGAGGTTTTTATAAACTTTTATTTGGGGGGGAGTGTCACGCCTCCCCCTCCGTCTGTGTCCCAATACTGTCTCTCATTTTCTGCCTGCAGTGGGTTATGACCCAAAGAATAAACAACACCACAGCCTTCTGCTCTGCCTGCTCATGACCTCCTGTGACCTCTCAGACCAGACCAAGGGCTGGAAGACCACGCGGAAGATTGCAGTGAGTGCCCCTCTGCCCCCTTCCCTGGGCAGCTCAATGCCCAGGTCCTGATCTCAGTGCTGGGCTTGGGCACTCTGAGACGAGGGGCACCTGAGTTGGGCCAGGAGGGATTCTGCAGGTGAAGCTGGGATTGGGGCAGGGGTCACACTGTCATGTCCACCAATATATGAGGAGGCCCATCAGCAGTGAACATGGGAGAAGATTGCTTCTGTTACAAAGCAATAAAGACCTGCTAACCACCTCCTATGGACAGGGCCACAGGGTGTTTTATGATTGTGGGGAAGGTAGACTAGTAAGAGATGCTCCAACCTTGGAGAATTCCCAGTCTTCACAGAGAATCAGAAAGAGACAGAGAGAGCTATCATACCAGATGGGGTTCAAGGAGGGTAAGATGACATACATAGCTAGCGGAGATCAGAGAAGACTTCATTCATTCATTCATTCATTCATTCCAGAGGAGGGGGCCCCTGGGCTACGCCTTGAAGTATTGATACATTGATAGGAGAGACATCACCCAGAGAAATGGGAAGAGGCATGCTGAGGAGGAGCGGTGTGGTGGGGCATAAGGGGGGGGAATGAGTGAATCCCAGAGGAGAATATCAGAACTTCAAGGGATTGTAGGCATTGGATTTGGACAGACCTAGGTTCATAGCCCAGTTCTGCTATTTACTAGTTATGTCAGACAGTCAATAAACATTTATTAAGTGACTCAGTTTCCTCATCTGTAAAATGAGCTGGAGAAGGAAATGGCAAACCATTCCATTGTCTTTGCCAGGAAAACCCAAATGGGGTCACGGAGAGTCAGACGTGACTGAAAAATAACTGAACGTGTATATGTATGTATGTACACACATATGTATACACACACCTATATATGTGACATGCACATATATGATAAAGTGGAGCTAATCAACAGAGGGAAGACACTAAAACCAAGGGGGATCAGGAAAGGTTTCCTGTAGATGGTGAAATTTTCGCTGGTACTTACTTAAAGGAGGCTGTGTGATCTTAGGCAAGTCATTTCCCCTTTATACTTATCATATTTTGCCTCTTTAGAATAAGGGGTTGGACTAGATGATCTCTAAGGTCCTTAAATTTTTTTTCAATTAGCAAAAAATCTGTTTTATCTTCCTCTCATTTTCCCCCACCCACAATTAGTAAAAAGAAAAACAAAATCTTTGTAATAAATATACATTGTCAAACAAAACAAATCCCTGAGTTGATTATATTTCACTCTGTACATTCAGTCCCTCTCCGTCTTCTCTTTTAGAAGGTGAGAAGTGATCTTCTCCCATGCTCCCTGCTGAGGGGCCTCCTCATATGGGGGTTGACATGACAGTGGGACCCCTGCTCTCCGTGAATCCTAGCTGGTTATTGTGTTGATCAGAGTATTCTGACGTCCTCTCCAGGCCCAAATCTTATGATTGTGGCAAATGAAATCCTCTAATTTTACTGAGGAGAAAAATCCTCTGATTTTACTGAGGAGAAAGCTGAGGCACAGACAGGGGAATGATGTGCCTGGGATCACAGTTTAAGGGGCAGAGCCAGAACCTGTCTCCTCCTGATTCCCAGAGGCTCACAATGTATTCCCTTCCCATCAGTCCCCCTCATTCTGAAGGGGTCATACATTGGTGTTGTCAGGAAGGATCTTGAGATCAGACTCAGGGCCTCAGTTTCGTCTGGGAGTCAAGGACATTTGGGAGCTCACAGGTCTGCATTATGCTTTCAGGAGCTGATCTACAAAGAGTTCTTCTCACAGGGAGACCTGGTATGTGTGTCGTCCCACCTTGCCCACGGGCCCAGTGGCTGCAGGAGCTGGAAATCTTCACAATCCCTAATCAGTCCCTGCCATAGTTAGGAGCAGAGTCCTAGGATTCTGGGGAACCCTTGGGGAGGAGGGAGGTTGGTTGGAGTAGGCTCAGTGCTTCTTCTGCTTAGTCAAGGAGAACTCTGTGTGTTTGGTGGAAGGTGGCTGAGGACCAGGAAGGGGGCAATAGGAAAGAAGTGTCCTGCCCTCAGGGGGCTCCCATTCTTAAGGTGGGAAGGGGTTCCTGCTCCCAGGGAGCCTGTGGTTTGAGAGGGGGAAACATGGCTTTAGGGAGCTCCTAGTTTGAGAGAAAGTCAGGATTCTGCCCATAGGGAATCGCCAGAATTCCTAAAAAGAGAGAGGGGCTCATCCCAGGTTTTGGTGAGGGAGAGGCCTGACCTGTGGGAAGTTTCTAGTCTCCCCAAACTGAGGTTTGGTTGGAGTAGCCATTCTAAGATATGGGGGTGGGTCAGGGGCAGGGGCCTGGGACAGAACTGGTGCTGGTTGTGTCTCTACCAGGAGAAGGCCATGGGTAACCGGCCCATGGAGATGATGGACCGAGAGAAGGCCTACATCCCTGAGCTCCAGATCAGCTTCATGGAGCACATCGCCATGCCAATCTACAAGTGAGTGTACAAGGCAGCCTTGCCTTCCTGTACCGAGGCTTGGGAGGCAGCAGATCAATTGGATTCACTTAGACAAACCTCAGTCACGTGTCTAGTGTGTGCTGAGGTACAGTAATGGGGAAGGAGGGAGGGAAGAGAGGGGGAGGAGGAGGAGAAGGAGGAGAGAGAGAGAGAGAAAGAGAGAGAGAGAGAGAGAGAGAGAGAGAGAGAGAGAGAGAGAGAAACAGAGACAGACAGAGAGAAGAGAAGAGAGAGACAGAGACTCAGAGAGACTGAAAGAGAGGAGAGGAGAGAGAGAGACAGAGATAGAGACAGAGAGAGAGAGGGAGAGAGAGAGAGAAACAGAGAGACAGACGAAGAGAGAGGAGAGAAAGACAGAGACAGAGAGAAAGGTATTCCTACAGTTAGGAAGCTCAGTCTAGTATTGGAAGGTTGGGGAAAGGGAGATGAGATATGTACACATAATTTTAATACCAGGCAGGAAGGTATGAGAGGGCCCAAGGATGCAGATGCATGGCTGTGGGGGGCAAAGAGGAGGAAAGGATCATTTCTCTCTAGGGGTAGTAGCGGTCAGGAAAGTTTCCCCAGATCACATGGGTCACCCTTAACCCGAGTCTTGAAGGTAGGTGATATTTCAGCAAGTGGTGAAGGGGAGGAGAGGATATTCCAGGCATGGGGATATCACATGGACAAAGGTGTTGAGGCTGGAAAGTTTGAGATATGTTTAGGAAAGGATAAATCATCCATTTCTGGAGCTGGGTTGGGAGGAGATGAGGTTGGGATCAACCTAGAGGGCCATGACTGAAAAGGCTGGGAAGGGAGTGTGGAACAGCGGGAAGAGGATAGTCTTTGGAGTCAGAAGAACGATTTAGGGGTGGCTAGGTGGCACAGTGAATAGAGCACTGGCCCTGGAGTCAGGAGGACCAGAGTTCAGAGCCAGCCTCAGACACTTAACACTTACTAGCTGTGTGACCTTGGGCAAGTCACTTAACCCCAATTGCCCTGCCTTTCCCCCCCTCCAAAAAAAAGGGCTGGATTCAAGTCTCGTCTTTGCTGTTTAGTAACAGTGTGACTTTGGGGAAGTCACTAAACTTCTCTAGGCTTGTTTCCTCATATGTATAGTGAGAGGGGATTGAATTAGATGCACTCTGAGCTCTCTCCCAGTTCCAGGTATAGGACTCGAAGGACTCTGTCTTTCATGGGCTGTGGGGAGCCATGGCAGGTTCCTGAGGAAGGGAAAGGCTGGTGTGTAATACATGAGGCGGCTGTGCAATAGGATGGAGGAGGATGGGCCATTTGTCTAGGCTGGAGGAGCTGGGCTTAGTTGGGGCCTATGGGACTAGAGAAGAGGGGATGGGTGAGGAGATGTTGAGAAAGAAGAGCCAGAAGCTGGAGGCTGATCAGATGTAGAGATGAGGCAAGGTGAGGTGATGGAGAGTGGCTTGTAAGGAAGGAGCAGGTTAGGGGGTGGGGAGTAGAGGGGATGTAGCTTATCTCTCACTCTGCTGCTGTATTCTCTTGATGTGGGTGTGGGCTCGGGGCCTGGGCCTTGGTGTGTCTACTCTCTAGGGGTCCTTGCTCAGCCCCATCCTCCCCACCCCACAGGCTGCTGCAGGAGTTGTTCCCCAGAGCTGCAGAACTGTATGAACGGGTCGCCACCAACCGGGAACAGTGGACCAAGGTGTCCCATAAGTTCACCATTCGAGGCCTGCCCAGCAACAACTCTCTGGACTTCCTGGATGAGGAATATGATATTCAGGAGCTTGGTGATGATGGTGACAAGGTCAATGGGTGCTGCAAGCTGGACGTGGAAGAGTGAGAGAGGTTCTCCCCTTCCCTCCAGGAGCAGGGAAAGGAGGAGCAAGAGAAAGGACATTCCCACCTCCCCTTACCCTCACCCCTTCACCCCTAACCCAGAGACCCCTTTTTATAATTCGTCCGTCACTTCTGGCTTGGACGGTCATGTTTATTTAAAATATTCTATATGCCCCCTCTGCCCTCACCCCCAGCCAGACACTGAGGGGGCTTTGGGGGTGATGTGGCATCAGCCCTGGGTATCCCTCTCTCTAGGGGAACCCCGGATCCTGTCTGCCCCTCTGGCTGGATGTTTCTCTAGACTCACTCACAATCCACCTTTTCCCTCGGGGTAGCCTGGGTGATTTCTCCAAATGTTATTTTGGAGAACTGATTAGTTCTATTGGCTTGGGGCCCCTCCTGGATCTCTGGGGATTTGAGGAGACCTGTGGACATTATGGATCTGACCTTGCAAGGATTGATTGAGCCAAGACAGAGGGATGAGGAGCGGGGAGAAGAGGAAGGAATCAAGTTTATTATTGACTTGGGAGATGAGAGGTACAATCCTCAGGAGGACAGAAGTGATGCCCCAGTCCCTCTCCCTTATTTTATAGAGGAAAAACTGAGGTTCATAGTGGGGAAGGGACTTGTCCAAAGTCAAAAAGGTGGTTAAATGGCAGAATTGGGATTTGAGCCAGGCTCACTGATTCCTAGGTCCAGGTTCTTTCCTCTGTACCATGCTTTGTCCCGTATAAGGGTTACAGAGCACTTTCTGCACTACCACACTATGAGGCAGGTGGTGCAAGTACAGTTATCCCCCTTTTATAGATGAAGAGGCTGAAGCCCATCAAGGTTAAGTGACTTGCCCAGGGCTCCTCAGTACGTAAACATGGGAGGCAGTATCCAAGCCCAGATCTCTCCTGACTCCAAGTCCATTGCTCTTTCTAGGGCACCACACTCCCTCTTCGAAGACAGGGTATGGGGTCCCAGATCTCCTTCTCCCCCCTTCCTGAGCCTGCTCTAATGAGGTGGTTCTCTGAACTTGCTGCCCTCCCCAAAGTTCAGGAGAGAGGCCTGGCCATTTCCCAGGAGGAGGCCAGTACCCCCTCCCACCATCCAGGCTCAGGCTGTGAGAGCAGAGCAGGCCCATCCCCCACTTGCCCAGGGAAAACAAGGGAGGCAGCTTATCATGGCTAGGAGTAGGGTGGAGGATTGAGTGTCCTCCTCTCTCCTTCCCCTCCAAAGGGCTTGCGACTGGGCAGTGGCCAGAGACGATATGATTTCTAGTAGCGGGGAGGACAATGGATGGGGAGTGAAGTGACCTAGGTTCTGGGATGAATTCTGTCACTGACCAGCTGGGCAGCCTTGCCCTCTCTGAGTTTTCATGGTATCATGGGATCATAGATTTAGAGGAGCATGTTTCCTTATCTATAGAATGGGGTAGTGGTGGATGGGAAAAGGGTTGGATTTGGTGGTCTCTAAGATTATAGCCACATTTCTGTGGCATTGTGGAGACCCAAGAGTGAGGCCTCATCACACTTTGACAACTTTCCCAGAGATAGCCACTGGTCCTAGTGGATCTCAGGGACCAGGGCATATCCCCTTCACATCAGGACTTCTTAGACTTCTAAGTACAAGCCCTGACCAGTGAGCAGGAGCCCTGAATCTTCTGTTCCTTCTCCACTTTCATCCCCCAGACAAGTCATTAGCTTCTCAGGCCTGGGATCTCCATCCTTTTCTTGCAGCCATCCAGAGAGAGGGACCCAGTCCTTGAGCCCCTCTGGGCCTTGCTGCATATCTGTGGCTTCAGCCACAGCTGGGACTGGACTCTTCTCTATCCTGAAGGCCATATACACCGCCCCACCCTTTCCCTCTTCCCCTCTGGCCACACCAAGGTCCTGGGGAGATGCCATAGGAAACAAGGATTCGGCACTCCCATCCCTATCCCGTTTCTCTCTTTTTCTGTCTTGTCTCTGTCAGTGTCTCTGAGTGGGTGTTGTTTGGGCTGGGGCAGAGCTGGGCAGGGAGGGTGCGGGGTGGGGGGTGGGGTGGGGTGGGGAGAGAATGGGTTCATTTGCCTTATCTATTCTGAGTTGCCTTTAGAGAGACTCGTTTTTTGTATCTGACTATGTAGGGCTCTGTGCAGATGTTGTAAATGGTCCTGTTGGCTGATCGCTTTGTACATGAAAATAAATCTATTTCTTTCTATCAAACTCTTGAAGAGGACCTCTTTTAAGGTCTGGGTGAGGTATGGAGGGTTGGGGAGGTGGCTCAGGGCTGGGGAAGGAAGCAAATGGGATTTTTTCATCCATTACACTCTGGTGCTAAACCTGATTCTTCTTCCATATAACAAATAATGATGCTTGAATATACCTTTCATTGCCCCCCCCCCCCCCCCCCATAGCTTCTCCAGTATAAACTACCCCTGATCCTTTAAATAGTCCTCATCTGGCATGATCTGAAGATATTTCACCTCCCTTGTGAAAGGGAATGGTCTACAAAACTCCCAGTTGACACTTGTCCCCCATAGTGGTGCCCTGGTATGTTCCTCAAGCCCAGAACCCAAGCAGAGATCAAAGACAAATGGGAAATGGAACTAACACACCAAAAGCCTCAATAAAAAGAACAAGACAATAAATTGTAAGAATTTCCCAAAGAACAGGGAATGGAAGCAAGAAACTACCAGATAGTTCAAATGAGGCATAAAATTTATAAGGGAAGATATTAGAAGACTTAGCTCAGCCTGCAGAGGAATAACCAGGACAAGAATCAAAGCACAAAGGGGACCCTACAGTTCTGTCCCTGAATCAACAGAGCTTCCCAGCTGGCTGATAGGGGCTGAGTTCAGCAGTGTTCTCTTATTGCTCTGATTCAGACTGGAGGTGGGCCAGGGGAATGGGGCCTCAATCCAACTTTGCCCTGGATCAGACCACTTTGAGAGCACTGAAAGCTTGTGGGTCTCCCATCTATCTTGGAGACCCTAGAATAACATAACACTCAATTCTCCAAGAAGGCAGAAATAGGACCAGATCTTCCCTCCAGAGCGTGGCAGAGCCCAGCCCTAACATCGAGTCTGGAGTCGGGAATTAGGCCGAAAGAATGAACAAACGAAAAAAGAATCCCACCATAAAAAAAGGTATTGTGGAAACAGGGAACCAAGATGATGGAGGGAAGGAAGCAGCTTTCTTCCCTTGGACTTTGTGTCTTTTAGCTCTTTCCTTGTATGGTCAGGCTTGACTTTGGCCACCCTCTTCACTGTGTCGCCTTCCATTGCTGTGGCAGGCTTGTTTTCTCCAGCACAGATTCCCCAAGCTGGGCTACCTCAGCCTTCCTAGTGGGGATGTGTGAGAGCCTTGTCCTGAGTAAACTCTGCTGGGAGAGGATGTCATGCAGCTGGGGGTCTAGTTCCATTTCCCTGGGCATGGAAATGCCTTTCTTCCTAATTTGCTCTGCCTTCTGTATCTCTGCCCCTTTCTTCTATCATCTCCCCCACCAGTTGCAATTGTGTGGTTGGGCAGGATCAGTATTTCCCTCCTTTTTGAGGCAGTGGTGTGTGTGTGTATGTGTGTGTGTGTGACTGGGTCCTGGGGAAGACTTTTTATAACAACCAGAGCCCCAACATTAGAACAGGCTGCCTCATTCCTAGAAGTATTTAGGTGGAGTCTGGAGGCTCACCCCACACTACCCCCCAAATCAGCCTTTAACAGAAGAGATTCCTGCCCCAGTTGGGAGGCTGGATTAGGTGATTTTTAAAGTTCTTCCAGAATCTAAGAATCTGGGTTTCTATTACTCCAATTACTCTCTGAGTCTGGACATGGGAGATCTCACACTGTGGATACCAATTTCACTCATGATCTAGGAATCAGAGGCTCAGGGGACCAAACTGGCCATAGTGGGGGTGTATAGAGGTGGCAAAGTCATTAGGATAGACAATATGTTCATTTTTCAAAGACTCCTTATATTGATCTTATCAGTACTTTCTTGATCTCATTGTAAGCCTTCTGGGCCTGAATTGAGTCACTCTGAGTGAAAACATTTGCCTCCTGGTGGCCAGTCTTCTGTGGATGAGTTTCTCCATACTTAGCTAGCTAGACTGAGCCTTAGATGACAAACACAGTCTGTCACAGGGCCCATTCTTGAAGCTTTTCCATCTTGGCAGGGTTTTCTAGGGCTTGTATTCTGCTGGCATGGCCTCTGAGAGTAGGGCATCCTAAACTTTTTGTGTGCCATGGATGCCTTTGCAGTCTGGTGAAGGCTATGGGCCCCTTCTCTGAATAGTGCATTTAAATGATAAAATACACAGGACATAAAGGATGTCACTATATTGGCATACAGTTACCAAAATATTTAAGAAACAAGCTCATGGACCCTAGCTTAGGAACTGCCCCTCCCCCCCCCCCATAGGGTTATAAGGTATAGCTTGGAAAGGAACCTTAAAAAAATCCAGACTAATCCCTTGTTTTTACAAAGGAGAAAAATGAAGCTCTGAGAGATCAAAATGATTTTCCCAAGATCACATGAATAAGAAGATTCAAACTTCGAGAGGTTAAGGTACTTGCCCAGAGTCACACAGCTAGTAAGCATGTGAGGCAGAATTTGAATTTAGGTTTTCTCAGCTCCAAGGCCGTCCACTACGTCACTTAGCTGCCTGGTATATGTAGCTGACCAAATATGGTAGGGATTTAGAATACAGGACAAAGGCTGGAGTTGATGGGATTGAAACTTTGCACCATTCCTGGTCCTAGGGCCTTTTCAACTTTGTTAGCTGGTTCCCAAATCCATAGCCCAGATACATTCATTTTCTGCTACCATGGGGAACATCAAGTATGTGGAGCTTAACCCAGTGTCTGACATATAGTAGGTGCTTGATAAATGTTTATTGTCTGACTGGAGACTTTGCTTTGCTCCCTACAGTGTACTTGTTCATAGTCTTGACCCTGCTGGTCTGTCTTTCAAACAAAGATAGAACAAATGAATCATTTTTCTTCCCCCTCCCCCTCCACTCTCCCTCCCTCATCTTCCCCCTCTCCCCTCTTCCTCCCCCTCCTCTTCCTTCTCTTCCTCCTCTTCCTTTTCCTCTTCCTCTTCTTCTTTTCTTCTTCTTCTGCTTCTGCTTCTCCTCAGTATAATTATAATTTCATCTTTGGCAATTGAGTACCAACAGAAAAAAATCTTAGAGCAAATAACTATTTCTGCTATTATTTTTATATAGCTAATGTTGTTTAGACAACAGCAGGGGTTGACAAAATAACTGCCTTTTGTATTTGGCTGATCCTCTGTAGGATTACTGAAAATATACAGAGAAGTTGAATGATTTGTCCTAAGATCACCCAAATTTTAAGTGGCAGAGCTGAGGTTTATGTCCATGTCCTCTGGCTACAAATCCAGTGCTCATCCCTCTATACCATGCAGTCTCCCACAGTATTATTTCTCATAAATAGAATTATTTTCTTTTGCTGGTCCTTCCACAAGACAGCCCATCTCCTGATGCTATATATTTTCACTTGCTGTGCCCTTTGTTTGGAATGCTCTCCCTCCTCCTTCTCTCCAATTCCTGACTTCCCAAGTCTTAGTTAAATTCCACCTTCTATAAGAAATCTTACCTATTTCCTCTGTTGATTACCTTCAATCTATCCTGTATCTGTCTTGTTTTAATATAATTGTTTACATATTGTCTCCCATTAGGTTGTAAACTCCTTGAGGACAAGAACTATTTTTTTTGGCCTTTCTTTGTATCCCCAGGAATCAGCACTATGTATATCTGGCACTTGGTTAATGCTTGTTGATTTGACTTGACTCATGACTGTAGTGTCCTCTTCCCATGAATGATTTAATTTCTCTTATTCGTCCTTTAAAGCACAACTCAGCATCATATAAGAGGCCTTCTTTGACCATTGTAATTGGTTAAGAACCTTCTCCCTGGGATTTTGCATAACATTTTTTCACCACTCAGATTCACTTTTCCCATAATATTATCAATTATAATTCTCTGTATGTCTTATGCCCTCTTTACCCAAAGTTTGCATCTCTTTTGCATTCAAATATTTGCTTACTAAATTTTTGTTGAATGAATAACAGGCGACCTTTAAATCACACTTCATAGTTTGTCAAATGTGCTCTCTCTCTCTCTGTGTCTATACACACACACACACACACACACACACACACACACACATAAAATATCTCACTTGATATACATAGCAGCCCAATGAGGTAGCTGTAATAGGTAAATTATCACCATTTTACAAACAGAAAAACCAAGAGTGGAAAAGACATGCCAATAATAACATAATTAGTAAGAGCCATATATGGGATTTGAACCCTTGACCTCTGACTCCAAATACAGTGCTCTTTCTATCTCATATTTTCCTCCAGTGTTGCTGAGCTATAGAACTTCATATACATTATATGACTCATTCATAGTGTTTAGTGATGTCTTCTCCTTAGTTCTGTAGCAGTTCCATTTCATGCCACATCCCCTGTAATCCAGAATTCATCCAAGTGTTTTCCTTTTAGTCTCTAGCTTGCTATCCTAATTCCTATTCTTTATTAGGACACAACCCAACACCTGTTACCCCAAAGGTCCAGGTCCAATATTCCTAAAGCCATTTAAAAGCATTTTCTGCTGGGCAGGAATATGGTCCACAGAAATGTTGTCCATACCCCTGTGGTTAACCATAAATGCCTTATTTAGGCACTCACTTTCACAGAAAAATACTTGCTTGACCTCCAACCCCTCATTGTGTGGCATTATGAGGATCAGAATATTGTTTGACTACAATGTCCAAAAGAACATTTCCTTTAGAACTTGGCAAAGGCTGAAGATACAGGAAGTTCTAAGATGTTGTGATAGTGAGAGAAAAAAACCCTGGAGTTAAAAAACCTGAACTCAAGTCCACAGTCTGATATTTATTAGCTGTGTCACATCAGGCAAGTCATTTTGCCTCTCTAGGCTTTGTAAAAAGGAAGGAGTTAGGAAAGATGATGAATGAAGTTCCTTCCAGCTCTGAATTCTATTATGATCTCACAAACTCTAAGATTCCTTCTAGTTCAAAATCCCATAATGTAATCCTGTTTAACTGTGAGAATGTGGGCAAATTACTTAATTTATATCCTAACTTGTAAAATGGGGTCAATTTTTCCTATTCTGCTTCTCACACAGGATGTTGTAAAGATTAGTAGTGATCTGATATATGAAAAATCCATAGAAATGTCATAAGACTGTCATTGAATCAGAACAGGGATGAACTGTTCAGGACCACGGAGAATTCAGAGCATAGCAGAGATTGGGTGGTGGGGGTGGGGGAATCTAGAAAAATAATAATAAAAAAAAACTTCTACCCCTAAAGACATTTAAAGCTGCCCCTGAGACTATCCTCCTATTTGTTTCCTTCAATTGCCCTTCCCTTTCAGATAGTAAAACCTCTTTGATTTAAAGGGCTGATTCTAGGCAAAAGTTCTATTTTGTTTTTTAGTCAGTTGTGTCTGATTCTTCATGACTGTCTTTGGGGTTTTCTTGGCAGAGATACTGGAGTGGTTTGCCATTTCCTTCTCCAGCTCATTTTACAGATGAGGAAACTGAGGCAAAATGGATTAGATGACTTGCCAAGTCACACAACTACTGTGTTTTGGGCTGGATTTGAACTCAGGTACTCCTGACTCTAGGCACCACCACTTAGCTGCCCCTGAAAAAAGTTTTATATTGCACCTTATTTCCATTTACCTTCGCCTAAATCTGGGCCCATGACAAGTGAGTTATCAGAATCATAGACTATCTGTGCTAAAAGAGATCTTAAACTTGTTGAGCCCCTTCATTTTTGTGGTGAGCCAAAAAGGTCTGATTCAAGACTCAGATAAGAGGTCTTAATTATGTACCCTAATTCCTCTCTAGGTGATGCGGCTTGCAAAGGCTGGCTCCCCCGAAAGAACCTCAGGGATGCACTTTAAAAGACTTTTGTCTGAGATCCTGGCTCCAACAAAGCCTTCTTGCTCCCAAAACTTCAGATACTTAAAAAAACAAGTCTTTTATTAGATTTTCCATTCCTGTGTTGGTCCCAAGGTACAGCAGATTCAAGACAACGATTTACAAAACCTAGGTGTTTGAAGGCCTGCTCTGATTTGCATCCTGTTTGTTAATGCCTTTAAAAATGTTAATTGACTTCCCAAAGACCTGATAAACTTCTCCAGGCTTTTGATGCCTAGAATTCAACAACTTGATTTTATCTGAGTTTACTTCCAGGATGTAGCAGACCATTGTAATGATAAAACTATGAGAATGTCCCAGGAAGTGATAAACTAAGTCTATTGATGAGAATACTTGAATCTTTGTCCTTTGGATCTTTAAAAATCTTGTTCAAATCATCATTAAATGGAGTTCATGGTTCTTCCCTGAACTACCCACATGGCCTGGTCACTTCTTTTTATTCACATCTCCGATCATGCTTACTGCTGGACATTAAGCAGGCCTCTTCACATTTTATGTTAGGAAACCAAAGCCTAAAGAGATGAAGTGACTTGCCCTAATTCACATATTTAATGTCAGAGCTAACATTGTTTTGTATTGTGCTGGGTAACTTCATGTATATGTAATATTAACTACCTCACTGCCCAAGAGCCCAGTATGCTACATTTTACCCTTCCCTTGGGGTTTTCTGGTACTCTTAATGGAGTTGGGGGGATCTCTCTTCTCTACCCTTGCCTTAAGCCCCTACTGTTTAGGTTCTCTTAATTTTTAGGGATCTTAAAACTCCATTTCCACTTAACCACTGTTGAGTCAGATTAGATTTTATGAAGTTATATTTGATTCAAAGGTATGGTAAGAACAAACATACAAGCATCTCCACCAGCACCTGCAGGGCATTATCCCTCCACCCTAACTCAGTCTCTGGGGGGAGGAGGAGTCCCATCAAGTTCAAAGTTCAAAGTCCCACTGGGCTTCCATACTGGCATGATAGCTTTTCAGGGCTTCCCTGCTTGAGTAATGGCAACATTAGGCCTGGAATCTTGGCTCAAAGATCACCAATGCTCAAGCCCCCAGGTCATGGACTCCACAGCCTATGAATGGAACTGAAAAAGATAAATGAAATAGACCAAAACCCCTAGCCCAATTCTTGTGGCCACAGGGACAAAGATGGTGTTGAGGGGAGGTGAATCTACTTTCTTGACATCCAACTTCGTGCGTGGTACACATGCAGTGGGCAAATAGGAAATTCACCCTAGGCTGCAGCAAGAAAGGGAAAGGGGGTCTGGTAGTTTTACTTTTTTTTTCTTTTTTTTTTTTTTTAAATTTTATTATAGTTTGCATCATTCATTTCCACAAGATTTTGAGTTACATATTTTCTCCCCCTCTTT
>CM053588.1:110100505-110130767 GCA_028646515.1 Pseudochirops corinnae
GAGTTTGGTTGCTGTTCTTACTTTGCTTCCTTTGCCTGCTCATGTTGGCCAGTCAATGATTTTTTGCCTCTGTGGAACTCTGCTTCCAGAGGGGAAAGCTCTGTCCCAAATCTGTCCTAATGGCTTGATAATTCTAGAAACTGCCACAGCTGCTGCTGATCCACTTTCCTGAAGGCTCCAGCTATGGCTTGTCCTGGCCACCCCCAGGGCCATGCTGTGGTTTCAGGCTGGGCTGGTTTTGGCTCCCAGTGTGCTGCGCTGAGCCCTTCGTGCCGAGCTGCTTTCAGCGGGAGATGTGTTTTGCTGTATTTTTATGTGAATTTTGGAGCCCTAAAATTGGTTTAGAGTCATATTTTATGGGTATTTGAGGTGGCTATGTGGGAGCTACGGTACCTTGCTGCTCCTATGCTGCCATCTTGGCTCTGCCCTCTCTTTCCCTATATTGGTCTTGCAACTTA
The DNA here is from genome assembly GCA_028646515.1 of Pseudochirops corinnae. Lineage (NCBI taxonomy): Eukaryota > Metazoa > Chordata > Mammalia > Diprotodontia > Pseudocheiridae > Pseudochirops > Pseudochirops corinnae. The sequence continues at coordinate 110,100,964 of CM053588.1, forward strand.
AAATAGTACCCTGGGTGGGGTTGCCAGGAAGGAGAGATAACTTAGAGTTTCCTAGACAGGTAAAGGTCTCCCCTTTTCTATCCCTGAGCTCTCCTCCCTTGGGTCCTCTATAGTCCCTTTGGCTTATACTCTTTCCCTGAGTAATATCCCAGAAAAGAGGAGACATTGAGGTTCACATCCCTGCCAGCTACCCTTCCTTTTTTTTTTCCTTTTTGAAGGTCAGTTGGGGTTAAGTGACTTGTCCAAGGCCACATGGTTAGTTTTTGTGTTAAGTGTCTGAGGCCACATTTGAACTCAGGTCCTCCTGACTCCAGGGCCAGTGCTCTATTCGCTGCGCCACCTAGCTACCCCCACCCTTCCTTCTGGTGTACTATTTATTTCCAAATGAAATTAAGTGTCATCAAACACTGGTCCAAGTTCTCTGTAGGGTGCTTGCACATTGTTATCCTCTATTCCCAGACAGCACCATGACCCTCCTTTCTCATGCTGCTTCTTCACCTCTTATCCCTCACTTCTTGGGCTCCACTTATGGATCATAAATTCAAGCTTAGAAGGGACCTCATAGTCCAGCTAATCCATCTCCTGATTTTACAGATGAGAAAACTGAGGCCTGGAAAGTTTAAGTGATTAACATGTGATCACTCAGTAAGTGTCAGAGACAGAATATGAACCCAGGTCTTTCTTCTGCCTCTCCTCACAGATGCATTGCGATCTGCCCAATCTTTAGCAGTTGCTAATTTTCACCACAAGATGGTGCCAGCATTCTAGCAGCTTTGAGAATTATATTAGAAAGATCATTAATGGTACAGCTCTTCTAGGTGTCTTGGACAGGAATGGCTCTAAGTTATTTACTCCTGTCTTTTACATAGGTACCTACTCACTTATCCTACAATAAAAAAAAAAACTGAAGACGTGTGATGATCAAAACTGATACAATCTCCTTAATGATGAGTTTTCTGTTTATCTCCTCTCTCCTCCAAACCCTTCCCTCATTTGCTCAGAATAAAATCCCTTTCCCAGAGGGTGAGGCTTTTCTTTCCACTATGAGGGATGAAGTTCAATATGCAAATACTCATGAGGAAAAAACCAAATTTCACATTAAAGTTGAAGTGACTCATATCAGAACATTTTCACCTGGAATGTTACATCTATAAAAATGTGTAAAGATTATTTCCTTTCCTAACAGTAAAAACATTATTAACATTTTCTACATCTCCAAGTTAACCCTGACAGGTCAGCCTCTTTGTGCAGACTTTTAATAACTGAGGCACTAGAGTCAGAAGGTGTCTAGCATGTTCAGATTGTTGCAAGCCAAAGGATTCTAGCTAGCTACTTGTAGCTGGCTTTTAGGAGTGCTACTCTGAGGTCTGCTCTTCTGGTCCTAGCCAGAGTTAAGAGATGAGGGGATTAAAATTTGCATTAACATAAACCCTGTTTTAGTTCCCTTTCTTACTGAAAAGTATAGCTTTAACACTTCCACTAATTACCTAGACTAATTTGTCCTAAGAATTGTCCATTCAAATGAAAGTGGCCATTATCTTACCCCCAGGAGGCTAAAAAGTGTATCTTTCCATTATTAATGGCACTAGACATAGTTCTTTGCATTTAGTTAACTTTTAGAGGTTTTTATTTTTCTCTTCTCATTCCATTTTCCAGCCTCCATGTGATGATTTTAATATAAACAGAAGCTTGGGAGACTGGTATATAGATACTTGGCAAATTTTGTAAAAGGGACACTAAAATGTCAAGGAACAGGTGAAATTGGAGCACACATCTGTCTCAGATTGTGTGGTATAACCAAGAAGTCTTTTGATTAGTTGGTGAGTGCTTTTCTAATGGCTTATCTTTTTCAAATTGCAAAAAAAAAAAAAATTAAACTTGGGACTTCAGCACTGGACAGCAACCATACTGTCAACTCCAACTCAGGATGAACCCTTCCCCTTCACTTTAGATGCTGCTGTGCTTCAGGAAATTCTACTCTTTTAGAGAGGATGGTATGTCATTGCTGACATTTTCCATCTTTTTGACCTTGATAATGTGCCAGATAAGTAAATTCCAGACTTCCCAGCTCAGGATTTGTCTAGTGCATGAAATTTTCAGTGGTAACCAAGCTCTGTATCTGCTGAATGCTTTGGTGAAGGAATCTCTGCCCAGGGAAGACTACAAACCTGAAGCTCAGGTAGATGTATAGCTAAACAGAGTGGTAATTTGAATGACCCACAATGACTAGACTAGGGCAATATGATAGGAAGTAAGAAGTCTTTGTGAATACTTCAGTTAATGGTAATTAATATCTTCTGAGTTTACCTTTGACCAGATGAAAAAGCAGATCCTTAAAATGAATGACCAGAGAAGGATTGAATGGTTTTAGGAAAATTATTCCCTAAGAGTGTGCTGAGGGTTAAGTGACTATTGTCACCTTGATGAAACAAGTTGATAAATGAACTTTTTCCTTACTGTATGCTTTGAAAATATTTTATCATGTTATAATGTTCTCCTCTTTCAAGAATACTGTCAATTGCAATTTCAAAATGACTTGTCATGAAGCACCCCTTTCCAGTTTGGAATATCCAGTTTGGATATTCCTCCCTCTAAGCTGAAAAATATCTAGATTTATAGTAATCAGAAATGAACAAAAATGGATTCTGACAGTCTTTTGTCTACAACACAGAATGCAGCATTTATTTCCACTGACAACATGTTTTAATTACTATTTTAATGTAATTCATTAAATATTTCATGTTACATGTAAAAGAATTTTAACAATCTTAAAAAAAAACCCTTTGAGTTCCTATGCCCAAAGGGCTATGAAACTGTGCATATCCTTTGATCCATCAATACTCACTGCTAGATTTATATCCCAAAGACATCCCAAAAAGGGGGAAAGGACCTATTTATACAAAAATATTTTTAGCAACTCCTTTTGTGGTGGCTAAGAACTGGAAATCAAAGGAATGCCCATTAAATGGGGAATGGCTAAACTAGCTGTGGTATATGATTGTAATGGAATATTATTGTGCTATAAGAAATGACAAGCAGGATGATTTCAAAAAAACCTGGACTTACATGAACTGATGCATAGTTAGGTGAACAGAATCAGGATAACATTGTACACAGTAACAGCAATATTGTTTAATGAAGAACTGTGAATGACTTAGCTATTCTCAGCAATATGATGATCCAATTCAATCCCAAAGGACTAATGATGAAGCCTGCCATCCATCTCCAGAGAAAGAACTGATATTGATTGAATACAGACAGAAGCATGCTATTTTTCACTTTCATCCATTTTTTCTTTTACTGAAATCTTCTTGTACAAAATGACCAATATGGAAATGTTTTACATAATTGCACATGTATAGCCTATATCTGATTGCTTACCATCTCATGGAGGGGTGAGGGAGAATTTGGAATTTGGAACTCAAAACTTGAAATAAAAATGTTTCAAAATTGGAAAAAATGAAATGGGAGTAATAAAAAACATTGAGTTTCAAATTCTTTCCCTTCCTCTCCCTCCCCCCTTCCCCTTGAGAGTGGTCATAATCTCTGAAATAAGTTTGGAGGACACAGGCACCCATCTCCAAGTAGGCCAGTGGCCTCCATCCTTCCTGGGAGCTTTAAGCCTTTTCTTTAATTGGTCGATTTCTAACCTCTTGTTTTGGACACAGTGTCACTTCTGCTCCAACTCCCAAACAGTCTCCTTTCCTTTCCACATCTTGCTCTGAAAAATGTAATCAAATCAACACTGACCAATGGACTGATCTATTGTCCTACTCAACATCTTTGTAACTCCTCAGAACAAATCTCCCTTCCCTGGTCACCACTCCATAATTTATGTCGTCTGTCTTATTAGAATGCAAGCTGCTTGAAGGCAGGGACTATCTCACTTTTTGTAGTTGTGTGTCCAGAACCTGGCAGTGCTTGAAATATAGTGTTTAAATAAATGTCATGTGGAAGTTGATAAAATATATCTTGCTCCTAATATTCTCCTTGTGCTCTGCAGATGCCCTACTCTTCTTGCTTCCAAGCCTTTGCTCAGACAATTCCATATGCTTGGAACATCCTTCTTCTTTCTCTTCATGCTGAACCAGTCCTTTAAAGTCCAGTTCAAGTATCACCACCTCTAGGGTCCCTTGCTTGATTCCCGTGTCACTAATATCTTCTCCATCAATCTTCACATATTTTATTTTTCCACTTTCTCATGCCCTTTCTCCTATATTATTCTGTATGAGACTTATGTCTCTTGATGTTTTAGCCCTTCTGAAAATAAGCAGCTTGATGGCAAGACTTGTTTTGTCTAAAATTTGTATCTCATCCACTGAAGTAGAAGAATCTACATATAGAGGGTGCTTAATAAATGTTTGCGGAATTGAACTAAATTATGGTCTCAAATATCTACCACTTCATTATCTACATCTACACATTGAACGCCAGTGATTTTGTCATACAGCTTCAACAATAGTTAATAACTAATACCCCTTTAAGAAACTCACCACCTTGAGAGGAGCTTTTTGATTGTTGGACAACTTTTATTGTTAGCAAACTCTTCTTTACATTGATCCACACTCTCTCATGTAGTTCAACCTTTTGACTTTACAGAGAAGAAAACTGAGTCCACAAGGGGAAGATGACATGAAATGGAGCAAAGCCATGCCCAGGTTATCTGATTCCGAATCCAGTTCTCCTTTAACTGGTCCTCAAGTGCAACCCTCTGACTTAATCCAAACTTCACAGAACAAATCCCCTTAATAAAAGGGTTTGTTCTATAAAACTTTGACTCAGTCAAAAGGCTGCAACCAAGGACCTAGAAGGCCACATGTGGCCTCAAGGCTGCAGGTTCTCCACCCCTGGTTTAGATTTTCAGAACAGGAAGGAACCTTAGGATTCAACTAGGCACACTCCCTCATTTTAAAGGAGGATGTTGAGGTTCAGGGAGATGATGGGACTTGCCTAAGGGACTTGCCTAAGCTAGTGTGAGTAATAGCAGAGTCAAGATTCCATCATGATTCTCCTCTGATCAGTCCAGCACTCTATGCCACACATTGTCTTCAAGACTTTCACATTCTGACTGTCTCTTCTCCTTACAATGACATTAGTCATTAAAATGCAATGTTTGCTGGTTTTTTTTCTAACTCCATTGCTCCCTAACACTCCCTACAATGTCTGGTAGTCTGTGCCTACTATAGCATTAAAGTCACCCAGAATTATAAGCTTGTCTTCTTTCAGCACATTGCTGATGAGGACCTCCTAGTCTTCATAAAATTTTTCTTTGACCTTATCAAGGATTGTCACTGTGGGAGCATAGGCACTCATTATGGTGGCATGGTGCTTTCCTGCAAGTGGCAATCACATTGTCATGAGCCTGTCATTCACTCTTTTTGGTAAGCATACAAGCCTGTTCACTAGATTAGTTTTGATTGCAAAACCTACTCCTGTTTTATGTCACTTCCCCTCACAGCAGCTACTCCAGAAAAAATGTGTATCTAGCGCCAGCTTCAGTAAGCTGGCTTTCATTTCCCAGCTTGTTTCACTCAGGTCTGCTATTTAGATGTGATACCTGCTGAGTTCTCTCTAAACAAGAGCTGTTTGTTACTGGATTTTGTGTTGTGCTTTAAAGCCAAGCACGTGCAGCTTTCCAGAAGACTGCTGCTGTGAACAGCTTTCAAGGTTCTGATTACACAATATAGTGAACTCTCTATTTATTAGGTAACAAACTAAGGCAAAATATTCACAGAATGTTATAACTTCACAACTTATCACTAAAATGGCCACATAGTTTTCACCAAAGTGGTCACATAGTTTTAAGCAAAAGATAACATTCATTTAGCAAGTCCTTCATATAGTAAGTCCGTAATTCAATCACCCTTAAGGAGGCAAGCCTCCTTAATTGACATAAAGTACAGAGGTCAAAGTCCTCCACTCCTAGGTTACAAATTAAGTTACAATATCATCAGTCACTACTAAGTACCTTCTTAAGGGATAGTGGAAAGTACAAAGGCCATCTACCCCTAGGTCACAAGTAAGTTATAATCTCATCAATCAGCATTAAATACCCAAGGACAAGTCTTTTCATCTTGACTTGAGGCAGGCTCTCAGCTTCCATGGTTCCTCTTCTACAGTCTCAGCTCCTGCCTGAATCTAACCAACTGCCACCTGAATTCAAAGGCAGACAGCTCCCAGTTCCTTGTCTGGCTCTCCATGCAGTTCCTGTTCCATATTGAAGCTCATAGTGTCTAATCCACCTCAAGTCCTCCATAGTTTTTGTTCCTGGGGAGACAAAGCTTAACCAAGCCACAATAACATTAATGCACATTGCTGACATACTCATCAATTCACTTTCTTCCTGTGAAATCAACATAGACCAAAACAGACAAAGTACTGGCACCACAGTCATGCTTCTTCTGGCAGCTCTGGCTGGCCCTTGGAAGTCCTCAGTAGCTCCAGCTGGTTCTCAGAAGCTCTCAACAGAAGTTTCGGCTGGCTCTCAGAAGAAGCTCTGCCACCATAAACTCCGTTTTCAAAATCAAAATCACTTTCTCTAGCCTGGGAAAGGAAAGACCTTCTCAGCCTCCACACTGCATGCTCAAAGAAGTTCTGACTCTCTAGCTTGGGATTTTCTTTATATAAGGTATTAGCTCCCCCCTGTGCCAGTCCCTTCCTGTTACATCAGGAAGTCCATTCCACTGTGGGATTCACAAGTTCTGGGTCTTAATACTTGACATGATTGTAAGCTTGGAACTAAGTGCTAAGTACCCGTTAGCTTGCCAATACAAGGGGATCTTCAAATTCCATTACTATTACATGGCATAATTGCGCACACATTCTATGTGCCAATGATGAGAAGAATCATCTTTGCAAAAATTTTTGTACTTTTTTTGGAGTTTTGAACACAGGGTGGGATTCTTACCTGCTGCAGAAAAATTTTACAGAAAAAATCCTTTTATTTTTATTAATACATTTTTGTTCATCTTTTTATTTTATTTTTAAAATGAACATATTTAAAATACCAAGGAATAAAATAAATTTCATTGAAATAATCCTCCCAGTTTGACCAACACATTTAGTAAACCGTGAGGGCTAAATTGAAAACTTCTGTGCTCATTATCTAGTTCTAACATCCCCCACCTAACTGGCACCACTACCACATGAGGCTGAGTGGCAAGAGTTTATGGGGGTTGAATATGCCAGTCTGTTATCAGCTTTTTCCAATGGCACCTTGTGTTTCTGTGTGCAGTGGAATATGTGAATAGTTGCACAGCTTGACAACATTTTTTTTCAATTTTGTCTGCTTAATAAGTCCATCATATCAAAAAAGACCAAGAGAACACTGAAGGAAGAAAACAGATTTTTTTAATGAGGATTGTGAAATACAATATTGTCTTGTTTCTGCTACAGATAAGATGATTTGCATGCTTTGTGATACTGCAATATCAGCATTAAAGAAATTCAGTACTCATAAAGACCACGAATATTTTGAATTAGAGGGAGAGGTACAAAAGGTTGTATAGCAGAAATTAAAAGATGAAAAGCAAATGCAAAGACAGTTATTTTAAGCAGCAGTAAGACCTGGAAATAATGCCACTGAAGCAACTTATAAAGTAGCTTATATACTAGGAGGAAAAGGGAAGCTGTTCAGTGATGTCAAAATTGTTAAAGAATGCGTTGTCAAAGTTGTAGAATGTCTAGAACCCAATAATGTTTCAAAGTATCAAGGAGAACCATAAATGATCAGCAGCATAAATTAGTCTCAACTTAACAGAGCAACTTCATACAATACTTCAAAAATATCAATTATTCAATTGCTTTGGATGAATTAACTGATAACTACTGACTTGGCACAAGTTTTATACTGCATTTGGGTCATGACAGAAGATTTTCTTTGCTATGAAGAGTTTCTCATTTTGGACACTCTTGCGAACAGAACACAGAGAATAGATATCTTCAACAACTTTCAAGATAACTGTTGTGAAGTTGGACTGAATTTGGTAAATTTAGTGAGTGTATGTATAGATGGTCACCTTCCATGACAGGAAAACATGAAAGATTTATTGCACAGGCAAAGAAAAGTATTAACAGATGCTTTTGCTCCCATTTCTTTTTGTTGTATCTTGCATCAGCAAAATCTCTGCAGTAAAGCTACTATTGTAAGTGACATTTTGCAACAAGCCATGAGTATTTTTAACTATATTCATGCAAATATGATGTGATATTGTCAGTTTTGTAACACACTAAAGTTAAATGATGCAGTATTGAGTGGAGATTTTCTGTATCGTTCTAAAGTGTCTTGGCTATTGCAGGGACAGATGTTAGCCAAATCTTTATCTCTATAAGAACAGATAGTTAAATTTTATGAAGAACAGAATCAGCAGTGTGAATTATTGAAAGATTTCTATAGGAATACTGCATTTCTCTGTGATATCATGTCAAATCAAAAAGTGTTGAATATTTCTTTGCAAGGTAAAACTAGCCTATATGTGATGTGTGGCAAAAAATACAAGCATTTAAAAAAAAAAAGCTATCTTTTTTTCAAAACGCTTCTTCTAAAGCAAATTTCAGGTGAACTTTTTCCCCAGTTAGCAAAAGTCATTGATGAGCAAGATGATTTATTCAAATCATTTGAAGAACATACAATTGTCATAAGCCTATTACATGGAGAATACAATGCAATATAATCCACTGACTTTGAGAATCACAATCACACTCAAATTAGCATTTCAGCCTCACCTTTGCTAGCACCAAGGTACCTAAAGAACTACAGATGAGATAGCATTTCAGAGTCATTGTTTGATGTTAAGAAAGAGCCAGTCGAAATATGGAAAAATCAGTAGAACACCCGTCTTTAGCAACATGCCCAGAAAATGCTTTTTTGCTTTTCAATTGTTTATTGCTGTGAATTTACATTCTAACTAAATGAACTTAAGATGCCCTTAAGGTCCCAAATGACTGATACCCATCTATAGGACCTCCATGCTGCAATCAAATATTCAAATACTTTCCAACAAAAAACAAACACAACAAAGTCATTAAAAGGTTAATTAACTGTAAAATTAAAAAAAGTTTTGATTTTTGAAATTATGAAGTACATAGTACTTAGATTTTTTATAAAATAATATACATTTTAAAAAGTATATCTAATTCAAGTTTCTTGAATTCAGCCTTATTTGATTACACCTAAATATTAATGCGGCCTTTTCGCACCCCTGAGCTAGTGTCTTCAGGACACCTTGAGTTGTCCAGTCTAGCTGGAGCTCACCATACTAGGAGTGGAGTCCAGGGCAATAGATGAGAAGGGGCCCTGGATGTAGAGCACTTTGAATGCCAGGAGGAGAAGTCTGAGCTTCACTCAGAAGGAAGTAGAAAACCACTAAAGCAGTCTGCAGTGGAATGGTATGTTCACTTCTAGATATAAATAACATGAGTCTAGGACCCAGGTCAAGTGAGAAGACACATCTAGAGTCAGGAACACATGTAAGTCAGTCAATAAGCATTCATTAAGGACTTAAAGCATCTTGGTGACAGAACAGATACTCAGAGGTAGAACTGAACACATAGGAATCCAAATCTTGCCAGACATTTTCTAACTGTATGACATTGATTGTGTGAGATGGGAGACACTGGCACAGGACTACACAGCATGGTGTGCCCATGTCAGAGAAGGTGCTGTGCTCTATGAGCAAATCAGAATTGAAACAGCTCAAAGGAAACACAGGATGTGCAAGTTTAGAGTATCTACTCCAAATGTTCTCACAGACTCTTTGTGCCCAACCCATGGTAGAGCATTCCAAGCTCATCTTGGTCTGATAACCACAGTCAGACACATTGAAACTTGACTCTAACATAGTGATATCATTTTGGTCCTCTGAGAACAAAAGATGACAACCACCACCTCCAATTATGATGAAGCCTACGTTGAATCGCAGGTAGTAGGTAAGTCCTGCAGGGTTCATGGGTTTCTTCTGAATCACAGACTGTTAGAGCTGGAAGGGATTTTAAAAAGCATTGAGTCAAAACCCCTTCATTTAACAAATAAGGAAAATGGCTCCCAGAGGGGGGAGGGGCTTGGAACAAGATCATAAAACTTGGAAAAGTCTGGGCTGGGAATGAGATTCAGCTCTTCTCACTCCAGATCTGGCTGTTTTCTTCTCCTTGACACATGTATAAAATCACAGGCTTTGAGAAAGGAGCAAATTCTCCTTGGGAAGTGAATCTTAACTCATGGCATCAATTCTCTTCTCTCCCTTTGATCCTCTAGGCCTAGTGTTTCCCATTAAAAGATGATGGAGGTCTCCCCTCTGTTCTAGAGATAAAAAATTGGATGTTTTATTCTCTCTTTCAAAGATTCTAAGCTTTACCTGGCCCTCAAAAGTCATACACTGAGTGATATATGAAAGATGTGAGGCCTCTTGACTGTCATCTGCATAGTTTCCACCCACATTTGTCTAGTAAATGTTTACTAGATGCCTTTTCTGTTCCTTGTGTGAGAAATGATTCATTTGGACCCCTACTCTTTTCCAATAGTGAGCTTGATATATAAATCATATAGGGTTAATAAAATAGGTTCTTGTAATAGACATTAAACTTTAATCTAACATTCAGTACTTGTTTACTATTTATGAAGCTCACTTGAATAACTATAAGAATGCTGACAGATATATCCCTCGTGTTTTGCTCAAATTCCAAATCCAGTGTGTGTGACATACATTAAATTCTTTGATACTTTGATCCCCCAACTTATTTTTGTACCTTTGCACACTATCTCTTGTCCAGCATGAGCAGGTGTCCATCTCATGGCCACTCAGGCACTGGAGATGATTATTGTTTTGCCCATCTTATGACCAATTAGTCAGCAGAGAAATCCCGTGCTTCACTGAACCCACGACCCCCTTGCTGATATGCCATTTTTTGGCTGAAGTTGCATTTTTGACCCTGAAAACAAGTATATCAATGAATGGGATTTTGTATTTTTCTTTGCCCCTCTAAAGTTTCCAGGTATCAAACCCTTCATAAAGAGAGTCCTGGGGACCAGGGACATCTCAGATAGTGAGGAGGATCTGAGTTTGCCTTCATTGGAGGGAGCCATCGACTCTTTAATAAAGTGCTATTGATTGGAACTCTGCCTCAGTGGTTTTTCTTGCCAATTGGACAATTTTGCACCCCATGCCAGCCCTGCACAAGATGAGGCTCTAGAGCAGTGGTTTTCAACCTTCCTAATGCCATGACCCTTTAATAGTAGTATGTGGGTGTGTCTGCATGTGGGAGGACCTGCCTGGAAATGGATAGAGGAGGTTCCTAAGATCATCAGAAATAAGTGTTTTCCGATGGTCTTAGGCGACCCCTGTGACCCCTGTAAAAGCGTTGTTCAACCCCAAAGGGGTCATGACCCACAGGTTGAGAACGACTGTTCTAGAGAAAAGAAGGGAAGAAGACCTGGGCCTTGTGCCTTGATGAAGCTGGAGAGATATGATACTTAACCTGCTAAAAAAAAAAAATTAGCAAATGGAAGAGTGAAAGGGAATATGGCAGAGTGGATAGAGGGATGGACTTGGAGGCAGGAAGAACTGGCTCCAGATGCTGCCTCTGACTCTTATTCTCTGTGTAACTATGGACAGGTCACTGAATCTCTCTGTGCCAATGTAAATATAAAAGATGTTTATAGCTGTTCCCACATTGACAGTCATAGACCCTTAGTGTATTGATGCATATACCTAGGTCCTAATTAGTACCGATTTAAGATAATTCATTCCATACTACATGAATTCATAATTATGTAAAACCTGTTCACTGAGTGCAACCTAATGAGTAAAGGTAGTGAGATTTTAAATAATGCAACCACTTCAGGAGATTCCTTCATTAAACCAATCTGGATCTCCCTCTATAATAAAGTGATAGATAATTTGGGATATAGTTTAGTTCATTTCCAAAAACTTTTATTTCAATGCAACTTAATTCAATCTCTATTTATGTATTTAGTTCAATCCCATATAATTTAGTTCCATCCAATAAGTATTATGTATATCCCTATGAGGGAGATAGACAGTTTAGATAAGATAGGTACCCCCTGCCCTCAAGTTGTTTAGTTTAGGAATAAGGCAGTTTAGGATAAAAAAACAAGAGACATAATTGGAACATACAGTAATACAAGATAAGTGCATGAGAAGAGTGGAAAATGAAATGAGATGTGAAGACTGATGGGGAAGTTGTTAGCGACACAGGAATCAGGAAAGGCTTCTTAGAGGTGTTGGTGATTATACTGGCTTTTAGAAGAAGAGAAGGAGGAAGGGCAGAGCCAGCACAGGGAACTGCATGAGCAAAGGTGTGACAGTGGGAAGAGCAGGGCTTTGTTAGGGCACAAGGTCTGGTCCAGTCTAACCAAAGAACAGAGTACATGGAAGAAGAAGGGATAAGATTAGAATGGTAGGATGGCACCAAATTGGGGAGGTTTAGCCCAGTATGAAGGCCAAGCTAAGTAGGGTGAGCTCCACAGCAAAGAGTCCCTGCAGATTTTGGAGGGCAGGGAAGGCCTGAGCAGGGTTGTGTGCAGGGCAGAGGAGCCTAGCCGCTGATGGAGAGTACATGGAGGGAGTGGAGATGGGGAATCATGTGTGGAAGTTATTGGAAGCCTCCAGGTAGGAGGACTTGTGCCAGTGTGGTCCCAGAGAGAATAGAGAGAAAGGGAAGGCTGGGAAAGTTGTTCTGGAGGCAGGATGAAAAGCAGTGGTTTTGATGTTCCAGGTAAGGGAGACTGTGGGCATGAGAGATTCCTCAAACAAAGGGGGATGGGTGAATCATGGTGCCTCTGATGTGAAAATGGTGAAATCAGAAGGAGGGACAGGCTTAAGAAGGACAAATATAAATTTAGTGCTTCAGAAGAGGAATTTGAGATGGTGAAAAGACATCTGGATGGAGAACTCCAGAGGGAAGGAGGAGATGAGGCTGAGTATAGATTAAAAGTCAGGGCTGGAGATGGAGATCTGAAAGTTGCATGTTTTGGGGTGGTAATTAAAGTGGTGGAGGGAATAAAATTGTCAAGAGCACAGTTGTTGAGAAACAAGAGGTTCAAAGACAGAGCCTTGACCAACATCAACCTTAATATCATATGGGGGAGAGATAAAGACCCAAAAAAAGAGACAGAGAAGGAACCATCAGTGAAATGGGAGGAAGACCAGGACAACATCTTGTCTGAAAGATGGTGAAAGAGAGAACAATGAACGTCCCAGAGGGGTCAAGGTGGCCAATAAACACCAGAGGCTCCACAGAGCTCAAAGATAGTGAGAACTCCAAGGAAGTCCACAGGATCCCTGTGTTAGGAGGCCAATGATGACTTTGAAGAGAACATTTCGTATTTTAAAATTTTTAATTAAGATTTTATTTTTTGGTGAGAACATTTCAACAGAACTGTATGGGGGAGAAAGTCAGACTGAAGGGAATAGAAAGGAAAGTGAGTAATGAGACAGGAGAGACTTTTTGAGTGTTGGTAACTTTTGCCCCAAAGCAGTGAAGGGATAGTTAATGGATGGGATAAAAACATCATGGAAAGCTCCAGAGCTGGGGTGTCTTAGACCAATGGGAAAGAGACCCAGAAGATATGTAAGAGAGGGGATGATTATGGAGCAGGGTCCTTAGGGGAGGGAATGAGAAAACAGGACAGGAGCAGTGGCACCAGGAGAGGGATCAGCTTTAATGAGCAGGGAGGCCTCTCCTTCTGTGGGTAGAGGAAGAGAAGAGAGTGAGTGATGAGGCAGAGGAGCTCTGAGGGGGAAGGAAGGGAAGGGAGAGGCCTCCCACTCAGGCTCACACTGGACTGTCTCACCAGGACTTAGTTTCTTCACAGAACCTCACAGCTAGAAGGGAGCTCAGAGACAGCCTCATCCAAACAGTCACTGAAAAGAAAACCCTGAAATGTCTAAGATATCCAGGGCACATGGTCATCCAGCCCCTGACTGAAGACCTTCAGGAGAAGGAGCTCTTGGTCCCCACTGAGGCAACCCCTCCCACCTGGGGCTGTTCACCTGAGCAGAAAGGCTAAATAGACCTTCTTACCACTTCTAGCTCTCATTCCCAGTTCAGCCTCTGGGGCCACAAGGAAGGAATCCGGCCCCTTCCCCAGGACTCTGGTTCATCTGAGGGAAGTCAGAGATGGGGTTTCTAAGAAGGTGGACACTTGTCTCTATGTACCCCTATGTACCCCTATGCAGACCCTACAGTGTCATCTGGTTCACAAATCTCTTTACAAGAGTTAGGCTCATAGCCTCACCTAGATTGTGAGCTCCTCAGTGGCAGGGGCTACGTTGATTGACTTCTCTCCCCTGATCTTTCCCTACCCCAGGGTTCCTAGGACAGGTCTGGGCAGGCCCATAGAAGACTCTCAGCAGGGACATCTTGTCTTGATAGATAAATCCTATTGTGAAACATTTTAGGAAGAACCCTAAGGCTGGGACATGGCACTATTAGACTGGGGACCAGGTTTGGCCCTAGACTTTGCCACTGTCCAGCCTGAAGAGAATGTTGCTTTGGCCATGGCTACAGCTCAAAGGATAATTTGTTCATTGAAAAGCTGCTCTTCTACAGAACAGATATAGTTCAAATCTGAGGTTCCAGCTGGAAGAGACCTTATTCATTCTATTTTTAAAAAAATTAAATTGGTTTTTACTTTTAGTTTACAACATTCAGTTCCACAGTCCCTTGAGTTTCAGATTTTCTCCCCCTTCTTCTCCCCCCCCATCATGGCGGCATGCACTCAGATACAGGATCTATAAATATCTTCCCATTGATCATTAGTCAGGTTGTAAAGAAGGATTGTAAGTGATGGGATAATCAGTCGGAAAGAGGAAACAAAACAAAACAAGAAAAAGAAACAGAGCAAGTGGTTTGTTTCAATCTGCATTCAGACTCCACTTCTCCTTCTCTGGATGTGGATATCTCCTTCAATCATGAGTCTTTTGGAGTTGTCCTATAACCTTGTATTGCTGAGAGGAGCCCAGTCTGTTGAAGTTAGTCACCACACGTGTGTTGTGTCTGTGATTGTGTACAAATTTCTCCTGGTTCTGCTCTTCTCGCTCAGCATCAGTTTATGTAAGTCTCTCCAGGTTATTATGAAGTCCGTCTGCTCCTCATTTCTTGTAGCACAATGGTATTCCATTACACTCATGTACCGCAACTTGTTCAGCCATTCCCCAATTGATGGGCATCCCCTTGTTTTCCAATTTTTTGCCACCACAAAAAGAGCCTCTATAAATATTTATGTACATATGGGTCCTCTTCCACTTCTCTGACCTCTTTGGGATATAACCCTAGAAGTGGTATAACATTGGGTCAAAGGGTATGCACTTATTTATAGCCCTTTAGGCTTAGTTCCAGATTGCTCTCCAGAATGGCTGGATCAGTTCACAGCTCCACCAGCAATGCATTAGTGTTCCAATTTTTCCATCCTCTCCAGCATTTGTCATTTTGCTGTCTTGTCATCTTAGCCAATCTGGCTGGTGAGATGTGGTAGCTCAGAGTTGTTTTGATTTGCATTTCTCTAATTGCTAGTGATTTGGAACATTTTTTCATATGCTTATAGATATCTTTAATTTCATCTTCTGAAAACTGCTTCTTCATGTCCTGCGACCATTTATCAATTGGGGAGTGGCTTGTATTCTTATAGATTTGACTCAATTCTTTGTATATTTTAGAAATGAGGCCTTTATCAGAGACACTGTTAACCAAACTTTTTTTAAAGGTTAACAACTCCATGATGTCACCAGGGGAGTAAAATGCTCACTTCTGCAGAGGTTTGGTCAATGATGTGCTCAAGGAGGAAATGGAAAGGCAGGAGTGGCCAGAGATTCCAGGATCTCTCTTGCTTGCTTGGGCATCTTTAAGCTGTAACCCACTGTCTTTGGGGATGGGTTGGGGGACAGGAGGGATGAGGGGAAAAAAGGGGGAGAAGAGAAGAAAGACTATCCTTCCAGCAATGCTGGAAATTCAAGGCACTGAAAGGGGGCAGAAAAGAAGGGTTTTTAGAGGAGCTGCTCTGTGGTCAACCTGCCCCACCTTCCCCTTCCTAAATCTCTAAAAGAGAGACGCATTCTCTGGGGTCCAGCTCTTGGCAAAGATGGCAGTCCTCAGGAGAGACAGGGCGTCCCTGCTGGTCCCTGCTGCTCCTCTGTCCTGCTCCTGGAATTGGCCACTTTGAAATACCTCTGCTGTCAATGAAACAAAACCAATTGTTTTATAAAGGCTAGCAATATTTTTATGAAGTAAAAATAATACCTTTTTAAAGAAATAAAAATCATTTAAAACAATATGGATTAAAAACAATATGGATTTAAGATAAATATTTGAAAAAACAATGGAACATTTTAAAAGTACATGTAACTGATTTTTTTTAAGGATAAGGGAATTCATCTAGGGAATTTTGGAGGAGGAATTTCCAATAGCAATGCAGGTCTCTGCCTCCTTTGCTACCTCTAGTCTCAGAGAGTAAAAAGATGTAAGTGACTAGCCCAGGGTCACCCAGACAGGATGTAAAAAACATAACTGGAAAAGGTTTCATAATAACCAAATTAGAGAGAAGGCAAAAATAAGTGGTAAGAACTAATAAAATGTTAAGGAAACATTTAAAATAGAAATAAGTTGTTTTCTAAAAAATAAGAATTGAATTGAAAAGACCAATTCAATTGGACTAATAAAAATCTTCCTGGCAGAGGGTGGGGTAGAATGACTGACAACTGAAGGGACAGAGGCTCTGGCAACAGGTGACAAATCAGGGGGACCTGGGTTCCAAGTAGTTCCAACTACCTTCAGGATATGACTCCTGGGAGAGGTCCTAACTATGCCCCCTGCATCTCAGAGCCTCAGTTTACCAGGGCAGGAGCATAGGCAAGAGACTGCCTCATTCAAGACAGAGGAGCTGGAGACAGGGAGGCAGTGATCGGAGCAGGGCTGTCAGGAGGCTGGGGAGAGGAGCTGGCACCTGGGACCAGGCTGCTTCAATGAGCAGACAAGGGTGATGCATGAAAAGTTGAAGATACTCAGTTTCTAGGTAAATGATCATTTTATTAATGATGGCTAGTGAATAATTAATAAAAGAAGGATTTGTCTTCCTCTGGTAAAGCAAAGACCCCTCTTGGAGGCATCTTGAATTTTATATACCATGGAAAAGTGAGTGTTTCCTACTCAACTCTTACGGGTTAACAATTAAGGAGAGAATGAATACTATAATGAGAGGTGGCCTCCTCTAATGAAGGACTGGGGGACATGACATTGATTCTGTCACACATGGACAAAGAAAGATTCATCTAAAGACAGAATATCCCTGGCAATCTATACAAAAAGATCTTACCCTGCCCCCAATCCCCTTAATTGTCTCAACCACCATCCAAGCCTATCTGAGAAGGACATAATGGCCTGGGATTCACCTAGATTAGATTCTCTTTGGGGAGGGGGGAAGGGAACAATTCTACCTCGATAAGATGGCCTAGGTGGGGTAAATTTTGGGGCAAGGTCAGTAACATCATTCAAACACCTGCTGTATAACCTAGAGGAGTTTGTTTCTGAATGAGGAAATAGAGGGGAAAAAATCTCAATCTCGTTTTATAATCAGTTAATATGAGAGAAATAATGATTTCTCTCATAAGAGAGACTCAGATGAGAGAAAGTTCATCCCACGCCGCAAAATCATTGATTAAAATAATTAATTGGACTCAAAATTACTAAATTTCTTGAGTCAGTCTGTGGGTGGATAGGCCTGGTGAAGGGACTGGGTAGGGGGTCATGGTGGCTGAGTGTAAAGAAAAGCAGACTAGGACAACCAGGGATGGCCTGTGGCTGGTACTGATGAGACACAGATTCTGGGAACCCCCCTTGAGCTCTCCTTGACAGGCTCTGGGAACCCCCTTGAATTCTTGAATCGTCCCACGTAAGGTATTTGCCTGAGGCCATGGGCCTTAAATTGTGGCTGGAATAGGTATAGACAAGATTGTCCTTTTCCTCTCAGAGGTTAAGGAGTGAGAGTGGGAGTTAGTTCATGGCCCAGATACTTTACAGACTGGCATCCTACCTGGACTTTATCCAGAGACCCTATAGTCTGGACTACTCAAGAAATTAAAGGCTTCTACCGTACCAGCCAAAGATGCCTCCTGGGTGGGGCTACAAATAGGGATATCCTCCACATACTGGATTAAGCTGCTATCAGTTTATTTCAAATCCCTTAAATCCCTTCCCAAAGGTTGGCCAAATAAATGTGGGCTATCCTGAAACCCTTGGGGCAAGGCTGTCCATGTTAGCTGACATGGATTTGTTTCCCCAAGAAGCATCCATTCAAATGCAAAAATAAATTGCAAGTCTGGGTGCAGAGGTATACAGAAAAAGGCATCTTTGAGATCTAGGGTGGAAAACCACTGGGCACTTCCAGGGATCTGAGTAAGTATTGTATGTGGATTGGGGACTATGGGGTGTATAGGGATGACAGTTTTGTTAACAGCCCTGAGATCCTGAACAATCTGGTATTCTCCATTAGGCTTTTCCACAGGAAGAATTAGAATGTTACATGGAGATTGGCAAGGGACAAGGATTTTATATTTTAGAAATTTTTCAATTAATGGTGGTAGTCCTTCCCAGGCCTTAGGCTTGATTGGATATGGATGGTGATGGAGGAACACATTAGGATCTCCAAGGTGAATAGTAACTGCAGTAGCCTGAGTAGCTCTCCCAGGAATTCCCTGATCCCAGACAATTGACTCAACTGTCTCCCACACTTCTGGAGGAACGTGGGAGGGTCTGATGAACAGAGGGCAAAGGGAGATGGGAGGTTTAACTAGAAAAAATTGGCTTCCCAATTTCACCAACAGGTCCTTTCCCAATAAGGGGACAGGATAAGAGGAGAGCATAAGGAAGGAGTGTTCAAACAACAGATTCTCTAGGCAGGGGACTGGGTATGTCTGGAAACATCCCTTAGTTTCCCCTTCCATGTCCCTGACCTGACTGGTCAAGGGGAGGGCAGAACCAATTGGTTAGAACAGAGAACTTAGCCATAATAAAGTGAGTAACCTCATCTTCAGCCTTGATGCTTCCCCAGAATTCAGTGAGAGATGGAGAAAATAGGAGCACTGCCAAGCCCCATGCTTCCCTGTCACTCCAAGTCTTGAGAAGACTGGAGCACAGGGAACTGGGATGTGGCTTTACCACTTTTCCAACATTGGGGACCATCCTTCCTCCAATGTCCCTCCTGGTCAGATGTGCAGGGTTCTAGAGGTGTTGGTTCCTGGGGCTCCCTCTTGGGCAGTGCCCTGGAGGGGTGATCCTTGGACCAGTGACTCTCCTTGTTGCATCAAAAGCAGGCTTTCCCACTGTCCAAGGGACTGGGATTCCTCCAAGGGGGTGCCCTCTGGGGGTTCCCAGAGCCTGCGCCTTATCAGTACCTGAGACCAGGTCCACATTCAAGGATCAAAGGGAGCGGCTCTAGGAACAGGCTGCCTGGCAAAGGGCAGTCCCAGCAGTCCCCATCCCTCCACCTAGACTTAGAAAGTATCCCAGAAATCAGTTCTTGGATGGGGGTGTGTGGAGGATTAGGCCAAGGTGAGAACATGGCTAAGAGATTTCTCCCCAAGAGTCCATCCTCCTGGCCCCCAATGGATAATCATCTTTGATACAACCCATCTTTCACAGGAACTATTCATGAGTTTCAGAGGTGCCCTAGTCCAGCAAATCAGGGGAGACCTCAGATCCCTCTCACAGCAAAAAGCAGAGGGTCTCAGGGCTTTGTCTTACCTCTGGTTCTCTGTAGTTTTCTTTGGCAGAAGAAATAAATCAGGAAGATGGAACAAATGAAGACCAAGAATACAGCAACAATCACAGTAATTGCCTTCTGAAATCTGTGGAGATGCTCTGAAAACAGGCCCCAGACTTTGGAATTAGAGAAAGGAAACCTTGGTCCCTGATCCCTGTGGCCTGGGTTTGGGGTGGGAGCATAAAGGGCATCAGAATTTGGGAAATCCTGGATAAGGACTGTGGCTTTGTGCACAGATGATGCAGTCTTCCTCCCTCTCCACCAGCTTCTAAAGATCCCCCCAAAACAAACCTTCCCCAGGACTTCAGAGAATAGAATGAAAGAATTATAATAGAGTTTAGAGAATCTAGTCCAGCTGTCTCAGTTGACAGAGAGGAAAATGGGAAAGAGAGGCCTTCTCTTCTTTAGCTTTTAAGTCCCAGAGCCAGGACTGAAGTCTGGGTCTTTTGATTCCCAATTCAGGCTTCTTCTCACCACCTCACAGCTTTGCCCTTATAAGCTTCAGAGACTTTCAGGGGAATGAGGGGACCTTAGACCACATCTAGTCCAACCCCATCATTAGACTGAGTGCTAGAGAGCAGAGATGGGAAGAGACTTGTCCAAGGGGTTACACAGAGATAAGGACAGAGATAGGACTGGATCCCACGTCTCCTGATTCCATAGGTTGCTACTTTTTTCTTACGTCCACTCTGGGAAAAATTTAGTTTCTCAGGGAACCATAAAAATGAAGAGGTCAGGGTTTTGAGGTTAGGGGTGCTTGAGACCCCAAAATACCAACATGCTGGGTCCTGCCAAATGAACTTGACTCAAGTCTTCTTTCAATCAAAGAAAAGTAAAGTTTATTAAAAGTTCGCCATAATGGGTAGACTCTTGAGAAGCCTCAGTATCTGTGACGCTTGCCTTGGACAAGCGGGCCAGAGCAAGTCTGTGCTAGGTCATTCTATGGTGCTCTCACACACATGGAAGCAAGATGGGGTCTTATATACAGAAAGGTTGTGGGAGGAATCTAGGGGTAGTCTAGAGGAGGAGTTTGGGGAGGGTCTTCAAGAGGAGTCAGATGAGGTCAGACTCCAGTAAATGAGTGTCCCAGAGGCTGTACCTCATCATTTATATTCCCACTGAGAAATTCTCTCTGGCTCTTAGCTGAGTAACCTGGACTCCAGCAACTCTGGGGTCAGCCCTCCACTGCATTGTCACACTGCTCCATTGTCCTCTCTGGACCTTGGTTTGACCACCTATAAAAGGAGGGGGCTGAGGACAGCAGTATGATACAGGAGAGAAGAAACAGCCCCAGCCTTGGAAAGTCAGATCTGGTTTTGATGGGGTACAGGCTCTGGGAAACCTCTTGAACTCTTACTGAATCTTCCCACTTGATGAGGCATTTGCCTGAGGCCATAAGTCTTTCATTATCACTAGCCCCAAATTTCTTCCAGCTTCTTCCCACCCTTGATCCTGTCAAAATATCTGTACCCAAATCTGTTACCCTTACACTAGCCTAGCCCTCCATTGTCTGTCCTGTCCAGGTAGCCTTCAGCTATTTCTCACCCTTAATCTCATTACTGGAGTATGACCTCAGTCTTCTCAGGATCCTCTTTAGACTTCTCCTCAAAACCCTCCCCAAGCCTCTCCTCTAGACCTCCCCTAAATCTTCCCACACTTTTTCTGTATTTAAGACCCATCTTGTCTCCATGAAGGGCCCAAGAATTCAATCTAGCACAGACTCATTCTGTGTAAGATTATTCTGGCGCTCTTGATTATACAAACTTCACATATACTTGGCTCCTTAACAGTCTACCCATTAAGATGGATCTTTAATAAAATTTTCTTTACTTTGAGAGAAGACTTGAGTTGAATTCATTTGGCAGGACCTAGTGTATTGCTATTTTGGAGTCTCCAGAGCCCCCAAACCCTAAACCTCAATATTTTATGGTTCCCTGAACTTCAACAGTTTCACATTGTGACTCTGTCATTTGGTGGCTAATTGAACTTTAATATGTCATGGGGCTTTAATTTCTTCCTCTGTAAATAGAAGAGGGGCCTGGATAACCTCTAAGGTAACTTACAGAGATAACAAAAGAGTTATTGACAATGACTCCAATGACAAAAAAAGCATCTTTCCTCTATTTAAATAACCTTCCCTTCCCCCAACTTCCCAACAGACCAGCTCTTTAATGTCCCCATAGGTAGCATGGACAATAGAGGGAGGAACCATGATATTGGACAGTTGTGTTGGGGTCATATTGTGGAGAACTCTAAGACAATCGGGAGCTATGGAAGTTTCTTGAGCAGCTGAAGAGACATGACCGCAGGTTTTAGGGGAGATGAATCTGGCAACCCGTGCAAGATAGATTGGTGAAAGGAGAAAATGGAGACCTTTCTTCTAAATAAAAATGAAAGCTGTATTTGGAGTCAGGAGAACTAAGGTCAGATCCCATCTCTGGTCCTTCTTTCTCATCCTTAGGATAAAAAAGTCCCTTTTCTGCTTTGGGTCTCAGTTTCCCAAATGTGAAATGAAGTTTGAATTAAATGATAAATAAAGCCCCTTTCACCTACAATGACAGAATGGAACTGCTCTTTTCTATAGAAGGGCAGATTTTTGGCGGGGCTAATTATCTTCTGAGCTGTAACCATGGCCAGAGGGAAATTCTCTTGAGGTTGGGTCATGCCAAAAGCCAGAATTCAACTTGGTTCCCATTCTTGAAATGTATACTCCCTGCCTCAAGACTCTTCCTAAAATGTCTGAGGTCCTTGAGGGCAGGGAAGGAGCAGGGGAGAGAAGTCAAACTCTGTAGGTTCTGCCGCTGAGGAGCTCACTTTGGTAAAGACTTTTGTGAATGAGATAACACTGTAGAGTCTGTTCTTGGGGTACAGAGAGGCAGCCCTCCAGCTGCTTAGAGACCCCATCTCTGACTTCCCCTAGACAAACAAGAGTCCTAGGGAAGGGGCCTGATTTCTTCCTTGTGGTCCCAGAGACTGCATTGGAAACAAGAGCTAGAAGAGGGAGGGAGGATTATTTAGCCTTAATGCTCAGGTGAGCTGGCTCAGGTGGGAGGGGCTGCCTCTGTGGGGGCCAAGGAGAGGCTTGTATGCCAGAACAGCTTTCCCCGCCTTCCCTTCATTTCTATTCTCCCTGAGACCTCTCTGGCACAAATCTTCCTTATCCCCTGCCTGGAGTCTTCCTTTGACATCCATACATAACTCCCCACCTCTACTCCCTCTCCTGCACCCTCCATTAGTGACCAAGCTCCTCTGCCCTGCACAGGCCCCTCTGCACTGCACAGGCCCCTGCTCAGGCCATTCCTGTCCTGCAAAACTACAGGGGCTCTTTGCTGTGGAGCTCACCCTGCTTAGCTTGGCCTTCATAGTGGGCTTAACCCCCTCATTTTGGCATCATCATACCATTCTGACCCTATCACTTCTTCCATGTGCTTGGGTCAGACTGGACCAGACCTTGTGCCCTAATAATGCCAGGCCTTTGCTCATGCAGTTCCCTGTGCTGGTAATGCCCTTCCTCCTTCTCTTCCTGTAAAATCCAGTGTAATCACCTCCACCTCTAAGAAGCCTTTCCTGATTTCTGAAGGTGTCACTAACACCTTCCCCATCAGTCTTCACATCTCACTTCATTTTGTACTCTTCTCATGCACCTATCTTGTATTAATGTGTGTTCCAATTACGTCTCTTGCTTTCTTATCCTAAACTGCCTTATTCCTAAACTGAGGACCTTGAGGGCAGGGGGGACCTGCCTTACCTAAGCTCTCTATCTCCCCTGCTAAAGTACAAAGACCTGTGTGTAGAAGTTTTTGGATGGAACTAAATTGTGTGAGATTGAACTAAACATATAAATAGACATAAATTGAACTAAATTGCATTGAAATTAAAGTTTTTTGGAACTGAGCTAAATTATGTACCAAATAATCTACCAGTTCATTATTGAGGGAGATCCCGATTAGTTCAATGAAGGAAACTCCTGAAGTTGTTGCATTACTTGAAATCCCACGGCCTATTTCCATTGGGTTGGAACTAATGACCATATTTCACATCATTATGAATTCAGTATGCATGAACTTAAATGTAGTAAATGGGACGACTCAAGATCCAAGTCTATGCATCCCTACCTTAAGGGCCTATGCCTGTGTCAGTGTTGGAACAGCTAGAAAGGTCTTTTGCACTGAAGTTGGCTGATAGTAATTTAATATCATATTTTGGCCAAATCAAACAGACTGCTATACCTCATTTTACAAAAAAGGGCTCTCTTTCTATCTCAGCCACTCCAGAGAACAGATAAGTCTGGGAGCAGGATTTAACACAGGCATCCAGAGATCATAAATTCCAAACAGACCCAGCTTTGTCTTGCTTTCAGAGAACCTTCTTCTTATGTCAACCAGAAGAGGCCTACTTTATGGCTCCTAAGGACGAGAACCTCAACTCACAGCATTCACTTGACTAATGGGACTTTTTCTTATCTTAAGACTTTCTGAATATATATACTATGTTATGGAATGTTAATGGTAAAGAAAACACAGATATTCTAGATCATAATTTCAATTGACACTGTCATCTCTGTTGTTTTACTGTATTTGCCATTTATCCAATTAAGAAAATTCCTTTCTCATACAATGATTAAACCATTATGGGGATCATACATTTGTGTAACTCAGCCACCTATAATTGGGATGGTCCTAAAATGTACTTAAGCTCTCTCATTCTTTGGCTCATCAGTCAGGACTCAGCTCCTGCCTCCTTGTGCATGTACTGCTAGCCTTAAGGGAATAAGGAATAAATTCTGTAACTGTATACCACTATCTGTCTTCTTTAACCGAACTTTTAAAAGGTCGACATGGCACAAAGCATTTCGGAGACTGGCCCACAGTCACATGGAGAATAAGAGTCAGAGGGAGCATCTGGACCCAGCTCCTCCTGCCTCTCAGGTCAGCCCTCCATCTACTCTGCCACACTCTCTTTCTCTCTGCCCTATAGCAATTTTTTAAAGCAGGTTCAGCATCATATCTCTGCATCTCCTTCAAGACGAGAGGCCAGGTCTTTCCTTCTCTTCCCTACAGCCTCACCTAGGAAAGGGCTGGGCACAGAGAAGGCATCTAGGAAAAATGTCACTAGGCCGATGTGGATGGAAGCCATGCAGATGACAGTTAGGAAGACCTCACAACCTTCCTATACTGCTCAGTGTGTGGCTTTTGAGGGCCAGGTGAGGCCTGGAATCTCTGAAAGGGAGAATAAAATCATCATTCTCTTGAGCTCCAGGACAGAGGGGAGGCCTCCATTATCTTTAGTGGGAAACATCAGGCCTGAAGGATCCAAGGGAGTGAAGAGAATTGAAATGATGAGTTAAGATTCGCTTCCCAAAGGGTGTTTGTCCCTTTCTCAAAGCCTGTGCTTTCACACGTGCAGGATACTAGGGATGTGTCAGGGAGAAGTAAATGGCTGGATTTGAGTGAGAAGAGCCAAGTCTCATTCCCTGCCCAGACAGTTCCAAATTGTATGATCTTGTGCCAATCTCCTCCCCTCTCTGGGGCCCATTTTCCGCATTTTTTTTTTTTTTTTTGCTTTTTGGAGGGCAATGGGGGTTAAGCGACTTGCCCAAAGTCACTTAACTTTTTGTGTTAAGTGTCTGAGGGCAGATTGGAACTGAGGTCCTCCTGACTCCAGGGCCAGTGCTCTATTCACTGCTCCACCTAGCTGCCCCTTCCTCATTTATTAAATGGGGGATTTTGATTCTTTAAAATCACACCCAGCTCTAACCGTCTGTGATTCAGAAGAAACCCATAAACCCTGCAGGACTTACCTGCCACCTGCAGTTGAATGTGGGCTTCATCACAATTGTCAGGTGACTGGACACGGCAAGTGTATAGACCAGAGTCAGAGACCTGAACCTGCCAGATCCTCAGGGTAACCTTCCCCTCAGCCATGTCATGTTTCAGCAGCTCCATCTTCCTCTGGAACTCAGCACCCTGGGATTCCTCCGGCTTCTCCCCACTGGGGTACCTGTGCACAAGGGTCTGGTTTCTGAACCAGTTTACAGTCATGTTCTGAGCATCCAGCTTAGGGGAGAGTTCACAGGAGAGTGTGACATCTTCCCCCTGCTTGGCCTGAATGGGTTGAGCAGGGCCAATCACTGAGAATGTTCCTTTCTGGCGTTCTAGGGACAGAGCAGAAGAAAATCAGAAGATAATGTAGGTCAAGGATTAAGAGTATTTGTTTTTTTAGGAGGCCCCAGCAGATGCAGGTCTGGCTTCTGGATTAGCTGCTGCTGCTGCTCTGCTGTGTACCCACTTCTGTGCAAATCCCTTTCCTTCCTGTGATTCCCTTGGAGACAAGACATTCTCTCTTCTGTCAGAAAAGAGGGAAGTTTTTTGGATGCTGGAGGGTTAGGGGTGGGGACAGGAAGGCAACAGATGCCATCAATGGCCTTGAGGGGAGCACTGCATTAGCTTCTGCTCTGCCACTGCCCATGGGTCACTTACAAGTGCAGAGGGAGCCCAGCCTCCTGGGCTGGGGTTTGCCTGGCCCTTAGGTGATTATTGACTGTGCAGCTGAGTTAGGGGGGTGGGCCAAAGAGCCAGGTGAGGGCTCTATGTGCAGAAGTGATTCAGCTCATGGGGGACTGTGGAGTCTGGTCACCTGGAGAGATGGATAGGTCTATCTGGTGTCCTTGTCTGGATCTCCCCTGGGTAGAACTGAGGATGGTCTGATCTACCCATTCTTGCCAACGTGTTATGAGTGAAGATGGCTGAATATGCCAATCCCTGCCAGAACTATCTAGACTTTATTTTTTTTTGGAGGGGGGAAGATAAGGCAATTGGGCTTACGTGACTTTCTCAAGGTCACACAGCTAGTAAGTGTGTCAAGTGTCTGAGGCCAGATTTGAACTCAGGTCCTCCTGACTCCAGGGCCAGTGCTTTAGTCACTGCTCCACCTAGTTGGCCCAGTATCTAGACTTTAAAATGATGCTTCCAGACTGTAATGAACAGAAAATCTATGAGAGCTGAGAGACTTGGCTTCTGTACCTTGGCTTCTCACCCTCCTGTGTGACTACATGCTAGTCCTCCCCCTTCCCCTTTTCAGAATCCTCTTGGTTATTACCCCCCCACCCCCACCATGCTCTAGGTCCGTCATCTCCCCCAAAGCCCCAAACACTCTCCTTCCCTTTCCACATCTGACCCTGAGCACTGTAACTGAACCAGCACTAACCATTGCCTCTGGGGAAAGTGTGTCAATAGACTGCCCCACTGTTCCACTCCCCAAACTCCCCAAAGAACAGCTCCCTTCCCTGGCAGCCACTCCTCTCTTCCTATTGCCTCTGCTGTTGGAATGGAAGCTCCCTAAGGGCAGGGCCTATCTCCCTTTTGTGCTTGTGCACCCAGTGCTGGCAAGTAGTATGTGCTTAATATATAGTTTTCTGTTATTTCTAGCTGTTCAATCAGCTAATTAGGTGCTTCCTTGCTACTTCTTTGTTCATTCATTATCTAAGCTTCAATTTCTTCCTCTGTCAAATGAGAGAAATTGACACGATCCTCTAAGATCCCTCCACACTTTAATTCTGTGACCGATTTCACAATTACAAAGCTCTCAGTCCTAGTGTACGTCCTTTCTCTTGTTTCAGGATGGAGTTTTGAATGATACAGTGAAGGGAGCCAAGACACCTGATCCAGGAATCAAACTGGTCCTAGATAAGTTAGCTCCAAACTTTCCAGAGGGCAGTCCAAAGTGTCCAGTCCTGGTTTTCTCTGTGATGCAACTGAAAATCAGAGCCTTCCTGATATCCTGTGATCCAGGGCTGTGCCTGTTCTGGGATTCTGGCCAGAAGATGTTAGCTGCCCTTCATGATTTTTATACATTTTTAGATATTATTCTTTGGGTACTGGAATAGAGGCCATGGTTGTCTTCAAGGCCTAAAACTGACATCACTGTCTGGCATCTTGAAACTGAACAAAGAGTATTAGAGAACTAAGTGACCTATAATTGCCTTCTTTGTTTCATTACTCTATAAAAACCTTTCTCATGGTATCGATAAACAGATTGCTTGACAATCACACCTGGACCATGTTTAACACATCACACTTTCTTGGGCAGTGTGTCAGTTTAGAGCTGGCTTAAGAAACCACTCAAGTTATCTCTACAGTTGGCACCTGTAACAAGGATCTGAAAGAAGACAGGAAGAAAGTGGCTTCCTTGGGATTCTGGACAAAAGAAATCCTCACAGAAGAGGTACCTCAGAGGCCTCTGAGTCATGGTAAGAGGTTAAGAAAGTGATAGTTTGCCTTGTGATTGAGCAGTTTTAGGGCTAAGTCACCAGGATAAGTAGAGATGAGGGACTAGAAACATTAAGATAAGGACCCAGTCTTGGTAAAAAGCTGTCAGGAGAAAATGGGACAGGTACAAAGTGAAAGTAGAGACCAAGAAAATTATCTAAGACTGTTAGAAAGAATAATAAAAGAAAATTGAGAACCAGCCTGGAGACAGAGGAGTAAGAGATTTATGGAGGAGGGACTCCAGCATTTCCCCATTTCTGCCTTTTTTTCTGTGGAATATATTAATGATATGTTTAACATCAGAAAGGAAGTGCCAAAGGCACCTTGAACCATTCAGTGTAATGCGGCTGTCTCTATTAGAAACAGATAGAAAGAAAAGTATCAAGGAGCTCTCCTACTACTCTGCTATTTTTATGTAGCTCTCTGCTTTGTTTTTATGTGTATCTGTATGTGAATAAGTGTGTGAGAGTAATTTGTCCTTCTATAAGACTTAAAATGCAGCTGATTTTCTTGAAATGTTATCTCATACCCTCACACCCTCCCTTATTGCCCACAAGAATTCACAAATGGCTGGTGGGAGATGAAGGAGTACATATTTTATTATATAATGGTTATGGCAAAAGTGTAGAAGTGTCAGATTAGAATTAGAAAGAAATAAGGCATATGAGGTTTTAAAGGGGGCTTTAATCAAAGTTCAGCAGAAAAGATGATAGTAGGAAAGGCAAGAAAGTTTAAATAAGTAGCAAAGAAAGGAACATGGTTAGGAAGTTAAGAAAGGTATAAACTATTTGCTTGAATAAGTGTGAACAGAAGTTTTAAGATTTTTAAAGGTTTGAAAATCTCCTTCTCTTCATTCAACTCTGGCCAAGTGGAGTGAGGAGAGGGTGATAAGAAACAATAAGGGAATTTTCCCCCTCAGATCAGGTGATAAGAAACAATAAGGGAATTTTCCCCCTCAGATCAAAGAGGTGTATGAACAAGCATTTAACCATTTTGGCCTCACCTATTAGAAAAAAAAAATTGTGTATTGTAGTGGTACTAAAAGTCAATTTGAACTCATTCTGGTTATTTTAGGGAATGTGAGAAAGTGAATAAGTGTCATTCCTAACTTGATACTAAAGATAAGTCAGAAGTTTTTATACTAATTGGCATTTAGGCAAATTGGGATATTTCTAAGATCTGACAAGAAACACCTCAGAGGTTTCTGCATTCTCTAGTACTAGAGAGAAGGGAGTTTGGTGCCACTTCCAGCTCACTGTCACTGGAGGATTCAAAGCTCTTACTTTTTTAAAAAAAAATTTTAACTTTTATTTATTTTAGTTTACATCATTCATTTTCATGAGATTTTGAGTTACAAATTTTCTCCCCATCTTTCCCCTACCCATCACCCCAAAACAGCCATCCCACTGTATAATCCCCTCCCCTAATCTGTTCTCTCCTATGTCCTCCCCTGACTTTCCGTTAGGGCAGGATGGATCTCCCTACCACAGTGCCTGTGTATCTTAATTCCCAGTTGGTTGTAGTTAATAATAATAATAATAATTGTACATATATATATATATTTTTAACATTTGATTATAGAACTTTAAATTCTAGATTCTTTCTTTTCCTCCCTCGTCACCCACCCCCACTGGAAGGACAAGCAATTAAATGCAGGCTGTACATGTGTAATTATGCAGAACCTCTCCACAGTGGGCATATTGTGAGAGACTGATTATATGTCCCTCCTTCCTATCCTGCCCCACCCTTGTTCTATTCTCTACCCT
>CM053588.1:110131267-110156932 GCA_028646515.1 Pseudochirops corinnae
TTATTATATTATTTCTTTGTATCTTTGAAATCATTAACTCCAATGTATGAACATAACTATTTAGGTTAAGGATTTATACTGGAATGTTACTTGTAAAAATTGTAATCTCACACAATGTATTATTAGAGGTTTTCCCCACTAACTCATCTCATACCAATATGCAGAAGAGCATAGCTTAGTTTGATCAGTGAGGCTTTAAAACATAAAAAAACATTTCATAGGGCTACTATTATTGACACGTATCTTTAGTATTTTAGTTACTATTGTTACATTTTTCAGCTATATCTTTACAATCCACAATTCATACTGTCCAGTATGCTGTAGAACTAGCAAAATAATTTTTTATCTGAAGCGCTTCAAGTACAGGAAAAAATCAATCAGGACACCCAGACAAAAATGGAAAAATTAGAACAGTCTGTATTAGATATAGGAGATGAGGTAGAAACCCTTAAGACTCAATTATCTCTACAAGTGGCAGATGTACGTCTATTTGTGTCACCCTCAGATTATATTACTCCTCTCAGACCATCATTACCTCGGACAGGATTAGAGCCTGCTTAATGGGGGCAAGACTTGATTCCAAGATCACTATTGGAAATAAAGGTTTTCCATCAGATAATCTAAGATATTGAACATAGTATGGTTCCTGGGATTGACCCAGAAGAAGTAGCAAAGACAATAATTTGGCACATTGAAGAAAATTTCTCCATTTCAGAACATGCTAGCTTTTGGTATTCATTTGCTTCCTGTGTTGATTGTTATAGTAATTTTCTGTATACTTGTGCTATATATTATTACAAATGATGTCCTATGATGTCAAGGCTTTGGGCACTGAGGTATATGCCCTTAATTTATTTAATAAAAAAGGGGGAGATGAATGGAGCCAAGACACCTGATCCAGGAATCAGGGTGGTCCTAAATAAGTTAGCTCCAGACTTTCCAGAGGCCAGTCCAAAGTGTCCAGTCCTGGTTTTCTCTGTGATGCAACTGAAAATCAGAGCCTTTCTGATATCCTGTGATCCAGGGCTGTGCCCTGTTCTGGGACTTTGGCCAGAAGATGTTAGCTGCCTTTCATGGTTTTTATACATTTTTAGATACTATTCTTTGGGTACTGGAATCGAGGCCATGGTTATCTTCAAGGCCTAAAACTGACGTCACCATCTGGCATCTTGAAACTGAACAAAGAGTATTAGAGAACTAAGTAACCTATAATTGCCTTCTTTGTTTCATTACTCTATAAAAATTTTGCTTGTGGTATCAATAAACAGATTGCTTGACCATCACGCCTGGACCATGTTTACACATCACACTTTCTTGGGGTAGTGTGTCAGTTTAGAGCTGGCTTAAGAAACCACTCAAGTTATCTCTACAACACAGGACACCTTCCCATGGTAATTTCCTTTGATGAGGATGGATGCTTCTGAAGATACAGGCCATTCTTTAGTGCCTTTAAAGAGTACTTCTCTTCAGAGGATTTTTGTGCCTATATTACCGTTTGGACAATTCTGTTTTTTAAGGCGTGATTTTCTTCAGTATTTCTTTGTGTCTCTTTAACAAGCTATTATTCTTCACAATTTTCTTATGTCACCCTCATTTTTTTCATGTATTTTCCTCTGCCTCTCTGATTTGATTTTTACAATTCTTCTTTAACTCTTCCAGAAGTTATTGTTGGACTGATATCTAATTCATTTTTTTTCAGGCTTTGATTGTTGGTCTTTTGACATATTGTGTTCTGAGTTTTGTCTTGATCTTTCCTGTCACCATAGTAATTTGTCATGGTCAGGTTGGTTTTTTTGCAGTTTGCTCATTTTTCCCAACCTATTTCTTGACTTTTAACTTTATGTTAAAGTTTGGCTTTGCTCCAGTGAGGGGGTGGGTTAGAGGAGGGGGTACTGCCTCAAGATTCAGCTTTTTGGACTGCTGTTTTCAGAGCTAGTTATGGGGGTCTGCGAGTTTTTGGTGCTTCCAGTGGCATGATCTAAGGAGAGAGCTGGTCACTACTCTTCTGGCCTGTTCCCTGGTCTATGAATCACCAGAAGCACTCTTTTCCCTCCTGCACCTCTGGCCAGGGTTCCCACTCCCCTGAGATTGCAGACTCTAATGAGGTAGAGTTACTCCACACCCTGGTACAGGTATCCAGAACTGAGTATGGGCAAGGCAACAGAGTTTTGCCCTCACTGCCAGCAAAATATCTCCTGTAATGGCCTTCTGAACAGTTTTCTGACTCCATTATTATCTGTGTGCCAAGAACTCCAAAGCTGCCACTGATGCCCATTGAAACCTACCCTGAGACCTGGATAGGATTGTGTTCCAAGCACAGTCCAGTGAGACAGACCTTGCTCTCTAACCTCCCAAGTTGTCTTGGGACATATTTCACCACATCCTTTTGTTAGTTCTGCCACTCTAGACTTCATTTTGAGGTATTATCGTAAAGTTGTTTGGAGGGGAATTAGGAAGAGTTCAGGTGAGACCCTGCATTTACACCCCCATTGTGCCTCCTCTTTGTTTCATTTAGATGTCTGTTCATAAGAATTGTGTCCACCACACCTGAGCCTCCAGATACTGTCCTGTTGATTGGCATACCAGCGTATGTCCCTCTGAGGTGGAGGCATGAATGATGATGGTGATGTGAGGGGATCTAAACCAATGTCTGAGATGTGGAGGAGCCTGAATTAATGGGATTTGCTTCTTTTTGTGCCTATTCCCAAATACCATTACACTTTCATTGTCAAACCTGTCTGAGCATTAAGCTGTCTATCTGTAAAATGGAGATTATAATACTATTATACCTGCATCACAGGAGTAGTAGGAAGGACATTATTGCTTTAGTGACTACTATGTTCCAGATAGTGTGCTATGGGCTTTATAAATATTATCTGATTTGAGCCTAACATGAATCCTGAGAGATGGGTGCTATTGTCATCCCCTTTTTACAGTTGAAGAAACTGAGTCAGAAAGAAGTTACATGTTGTGCCTAGGGTTACAAGACTAGTAGGTGCCTGAGGCTGTATCTGGACTCAGGTCTATGCTGACTCCATTCCCAGTGGGCCCTCTCTGCTGCCTCTTCCACCTATGGTACTACTAGTATTCACCATCATCTTCATAAAACTAGAGCTATATTAGAAATAGTAGCTGGTATTATTCTCCAAATCATTCTGCCAAGAGTCAGAGACTCCCCATGATTTGATACAGTCACACAGATGCTTTAGACATTGGGAATCTCACTTATGTCACCTAAACAAATCATCCTCTTTCCCTGAAAACCCCCTCTTCTTCCAAATGCCCCTCCTTCTATTGAGGACACCACCTTTCTTTTAGTCCATTGAGGGTCACAGCCCTGGTGTCCTCACCTCCTCCTGTCTCCCCCAACATGGGCAGGCTCTTGCCAGTTCTGGAAGTTTCTGCCTCCACAATATTTCTCACTTCCTCCCTCACCTGCTCCACTCAGGTAGCCTGCACACTCATTCTGCCCTCATCATCTGTCCCTGGAATACCTGCCATAGCCTCTCACTGGTCTTGTGTCAATTCTCTCCTCTTCCCCTCTGTCCTTCACTCAGCAGCCAAAATGTTTTTCCTGAAGTGCAGGCCTGACTATGTCACTCCCTGCTCAAGAAACTCTAGTGGTTCCCAGATACTTCTAGAATCAAATACAAATGCCACCATCTTTTTACACCCTACAAACCTGGCCCCAACCTCCCAGCCTAGCCTTATCACCTCACTTTCCTCCATATGTAGTATAGACTCACACTGGCCTTACTCTTCTGTCCATCTCCCCTATCTCTGTGTTTTAGCAATGGCTTACTTCCTGCCTGGAGGGCTGTCCCTCCTCCCCTCTGCCTCTTGGCTTCCTTGGTTTCATTCCAGACTCAGCTCAATTCCTTCTTCTGTAGGAGGCCAGTCCTGGTTCTCCCCATCTTGTACTTGCTGCTGGTTCCCCTCAAGGTACTTCCATAGGCCTTTTCTCTGTCTGATGTCTGCAGCTCTTTGCAAGTTGTTTCTCCCATTCCAATGTGAGCTCCCTGAGGGAAGGGCCCAAGTGGTAACTGTCTGTTCACCCCCAGTTCTGACCATGATGCCTGCCCCATGGTGATGATAAAAATTGCTCACATTCCTGTAGACCTACTACATGCCAGACACTGTGCTAAGGACTTTATCCTTATTAAGCTCATTGATCCTCACAACAGCCCTCCTCCTAACAGCAACATAATGAAGATAACACTAAGAGCAGGAAAAATAATAATTGCAGTTAGTATTTGTATAAGGTCAAGGATTCCTAAAGCACTCTCCATGGGGGATCTCCCTTGGTCCTCCTAACAAACCTAGGCTTAAGGAGGTGCTGGGAGGGGGGGGTTAAACAGAGCCCTGGGTACACAGGAAGATCTGAGTTCTAATTCTGCCTCAGGCATTTACCAGTTGTGTGACCTGGGCCAAGGCCCTCAACCTCTGCCTGCCTCAGTATGTTCATGGGTAAAACTGGGTCAGAAAAAGTACGACCTGCCAGGGCTGAGGATAAAAAAGAATCATTTTGTCAAGTGCTCTGCAAACCTCCAAGTGTTACAGGCATGCTAGTTATCATTATTCCTGTATTATTGTTAGGAAAACTGAAGCTGAGAGTCTAAGTGATTTTCACAGTGTCACACAGTTAGAAAATGTCTGGCAGGATTTGGATTTCTGTGTTCCATGTATGAGTATCTGCTGTGCCACCAAGATGCCTTCAGTCCTTAATGAATGCTTGTTGACTGATTGACTGACTTCCATGTTCCTGACTTGAGATCCCCACCTGCAATCCCCCTTCCCACCTGGCCTGGGCTCTAGGCTCATGTTATTTAAATCTAGAAGTGGCCATACCACTGCTCTCTGCAGACAGATTTGGGGGTTTTCTGCTTCCTTCTGGGTGAAGCTCAGACTTCCTCTCCTGACATTCAAAGCCCCTACAATCCGGGGCCACCCTACCCTTCCCGTCTATTGCACTTGGCTCCACTCCCAGTATCTGGGCTCTGGCTACAATGGACAGCTCAAGGTCTCCTGAAGACACCAGCTCTTGTCAGCTAACCTGCCTTTGCTCATGAGGCCACTAGGGGGCGCAGAGGGGAGAGCTCTGGTCCTGCAGTCAGGAAGACCTGAGTGTGAACCTGATCTCAGATTCTTACTAGCTGGTGACCTGGGCAAGGCACTGAATCTCTGTCTGCCTCAGTTTCCTTATCTTTAGAATGGGGATAAATTAGCACCTACCTCTTTATATCTCTCCTGCCCTTTGTATCCCCACTCCTTGCAAGGCCTTCTACAGTAGGCACCCCCTCCTCATCTGCTCACCCTTTCTTATTAATTCCTTACAATCTGGCTTCTACCTCCTCATTCTCCTGACACTACTCTCTCCAAAGGTGCTAACAGTCACTTGGCTGCCACATCCAACAGCCTCTTCTCCATCCTCCTCCCTGTTCTCTCTGCAACCTTTGGCTTCACTGATCACGCTCTCCAACTTGGTGCCTTCGTCCCTCTAGGTTTTCAGGACACCCCTCTGTGTCCTGGTGTCCTCCTGCCTGGCTGACTGCTCCCTCTCTGCCTCCTTTGCTGGACTCTCACCCAGATCCTGCCCTCTGACTGGAGGAGGCTCTCAGGGTTCTGTCCCCAGGGCTCTTCTCCTCTTCCTCTATAGGACTTCCTTGGTTATCTCACCAGCTCCCATGGATTGAATCACTGCTTCTGCTGATGATCCTCAAGTCTGCCTTTCCTGCCCCAGTCTGTCTGCTGACCCCAGTGTCAGATCTCCATCTGCCTCTCAGACACCTCAGTCTAGATGTCCAGGAGACGACTTAAACTCAACATGTCTTAACCAGGACTCACTATCTTTCCCCTACATGCTCCCCTTGTCCTACCTTCACTATGACTGTAGAGGGCAACACCCTTCTCCCAGGCCCTTAGCCTCACAACCCAGCAGTCACTCTGGGTTCCTCACTGTCTCTCATCCCCTACAACCAATCTCTTGGCAAGGTCTCTCAATTTCACCTTGAAAACACCTCTCTTATAGCCCCTTGTCTCCTCTCGCACGGCCACCACCTAGTGCAGTCCCGCCTCACCTCATGCCTTGATTACTGCAATAGCCAGCTGGTGTGTCTGCTGCCTCATGCTTCTCCCCAGTCTAGTCCACCCTTATCTAGCCACTAAAGAGATTTCCCTAAAGTCCAAATCTGATCTTACCCCTCTGCTACTCAGTAAACACTCATGGCTCCCTATTACCTCAGAGAGCAAATTCAGAATGCCCTGATCTGAGTTCACAGCCTTCCATAACCCAGACCCCTCCTACCACCCTGATCTCCTCACATCTTACTCCCAAACACATGCTCTTCAATTCAGTAATGGGGCCTCCTGGCCAGCCCACAAACAAGCCTTTCCCTCTCTCAGCTGTGGGCATTCTCTCTGGCTGCTCCCCAACCTGGGATGTTCCTCCTCCCCCCCTCTGACTGCTGAACTCCCTGGCCTCTTTCAAGGCCCAGCAGAAGCCGCCCCGTGTACAGCAAGCCTTAGCTCGTGCCTCTTAATTCCACTGCCTTCCTGTTTTGCCTATTTCTTATTCATCCTGTATGTTCTGTCCTTTGGCATGTGTGTCAGCATGGGGTCTCCCCCATTAGACTGTAAGCAGGGACTGCCTTTCACAAACTCTTCTTGTATCCCCAGTGCTCAGAACAGGGCCTGGCACGTAGTAGGTGCTTAATCAATGTGATTGATTGATTATTTATAAAGCTCTTAGTCAGCATTTAAGCATTGTAGAGATGCTAGTGATGATGAAGATGATTCTCTTTCCTATTAGTGGGATGTCTTCCTCTTTCTCTTTCTCTTAACCTGCTCCTCATCCTCTACAGCCCATCTCAGGGCCCACTGCCCTTGGAAAGCCTTTCCTGGTCCCCTTCTTTGTAATAATCCTCACTGTTAAACATTACCTAAGACAGAGGGTCCTGTAATGCAGGCAATGATTGTGATTGTCTTCTGAGTCTGTGGGATTGTGTATGCCCCTGCATCACTGGCTGCTCTGAGAGTCGTTCCTGTGGTGCCATGGGGAAGTAGATGAAAGGAAGTCCTTTATGGCTGCCCAGAGACCCGAGGGGAATGCTCTGAACTGGGGACAAGAGCTGGGTTCAAAATGTGTCCCTGCCTATTGGATAAAGACACAAGTTTCTGAAATGGAGAGAGAAAGAGAAGGGAGCTTTGCTTTGTGCCTGCCCAGCTGACCTAATGTGGAGGGACCCATGAGAGAGATTTCAGGGACCTGGAACAGGGAGAAGCTATTCTATTTGCTTACTTCTTGGGTGGGATGAGCCACTTTCTATTGGCTGCAAAGTTGGAACAGTCTGTGCCTTGAAAACCACCAGACTAGGATTTATTCTTTGTCTCTGTTGCTGTCTCTCTATCTTTCAGTCTCTCTTTGTCTTCCTGACTTCTCTGTCTTTCTATCTCTGTCTTCATGTCTCTGTCTGTGTCTCTCTCCTTCCCTTTCCCTCTATTTTTTTCTAGCTATGTCCAGGGGAGGTGAAAGCCCTATTCGCTCACAGCCTAGGTACCACGAACTGAGCTAGATAAGGAAAAATGTTCTTTCCTTTCCCAATCCAGACCCTGTGTCCCTTCATAAACAGGCTTAGGGTCGGGGTAGGAGCTTTTTCTTGGTCCTTCTCACTTCTAGACACAGGTTGGGGTTTCTCCACCCCACCCAGACCCAAGTCATGGAGACCTTGTAGGAAGAATCAAGGCTGATGTTGCTGCCAGCCCAGAAGGGAAGCCCTGAGAAGTCAGGGTGCCTGGGACTCGAGGGCAAGAGGGGCTTTGGACTTGGAACTTGGTGGGACTGTATTATGTAAGATATGGGCTAAGCTAAGAACCTGAACTCCTTTCACCTCCCCCCCCAACTCTCCAGAGACTGAGGTGGTTTGTGTGGGGAGGAGGATGGGGTATCAGGGAAAGTGTCCTTTGTACCTTTGTTCTCATGACACCGTACAATTAAATATTACTGTATAAAAGTCAATCTGATTATTAAATGGTTACATAGAAGAAGGGGACAGAAGAGCTTCTAAAATTGGGGGAACATCAGTGGGGGGGCTTGAGCCAAGGACAGAGAGGCTGGATACCCCAAACCCCATTAGAGGTGACAGAGGACCCTGAGGGGCTGAAAGATAATAGAGCTGCTCTTCAGTCAGTGGGTGCCTAGGTGTTTCCTGTGACAAAAATACTAACCTACAAAGGAGTTGTGGAACTCCAGTGAGACAATGTATGGAGAGGACCTTGGACACTAAAGATCTGTGCCAATGCCAATGTCTGGAGGTCCCTTCCAGCTCTAGAGAAAACCCAGGACCCAAGTAGGACCTACCTGCTACCTGAAGGTCAAAGCTGGTTTCATTGTAAAAGGAGCCTCTCTGGAAATAACATGTGTAGCGGCCGGTGTCAGAGAGCTGGACCTGGTGGATGATCACAGTCACCTTCCCCTCAGCCATGTCCTCTCTCTGCATCTCTGTCCTCCCCTGGAATGCAGGGGCCTGGACTTCCTCCAGCTCCTGCCCCAAGCGGTACAAGCGTAAGACCTGTGAGCCTCTCACCCACTTCACAGTCATTTCTTGAGCATCCATCTTGGGGGAGAGGTGACAGGGGAGCTGGATGTCTTCCCCCACACAGGCCAGGACAGGCTGGACCAGAGGGCCACATACTGTGAATGTTCCTGTGTGGAGAATCAGAGACACAAGAGCAGAGAATCAGAGAAAATTGGGGTGGAGGAGTGAATATGGCCTTCAGAGCAGGGGTCAGGGCAGCCCAGGACCATAGAGCTCTGAATGTGTTCCTGCTCAGGCCCTCCTCTGCTTTTAGCCCCTCTTTGGTGGAATCACTTTGCACACTGTGACACATCTTTGAGACCAGCACAAGACCTTCTCCCCCTTCACTCCCTTGTGTATTCAGGGAGCCAGGGCAGCTGATTGGGGGCTAAATGTTTGGGGTGGAGGCAGGAAGGCAACAGCTCCTGTCAATGGCCCCTGGAGGCCCAGCCTCTGCCCCACCCCTGAGGCTGCCCAGAGATAACTTACTCAAGTAGAGGAAGCCCAGGCTTCTGGGCTGGTGTTGGCCTTGCCCTCATCCTGTGGCTGTGCAGCTGAATGCTTTAGGAGGAAACTGGCCAGAGAGCCTCTGTGTGTGTGGGAGACCCCTGTGTGACAGAGCAGGGCAGCTCAGTGGAGAGGAGAAGGGTGATTATGGGAATGTGGGAAGCTTCCAAGGCATTACTGTAGTGATGGCATCCTGGGTTACTGGGCCTGGAAGGAAGGGATTTGAGTTCAAATATTAGCTCTGCTAATGACTAGCTGTGTGACTTTGGACAAGTCACTAGACCTCTCTGAGCCTCTGTTTCTTCAGTAATATAAGAGGATTGAATTCAATAACCTCTGGAATCTTTGCAGTTTCAAAATTATGATTCCATCTTTGTATTCCTTTTAGGTCTGCTCAGTAGCACATTGGATAGAGGACTAGCCTTGGAATCAGGAACAGTCATCTTCATGAATTCAAATTCTGCCTCAGATGCTTCCTAGCTGTGTGACCCTGAGCAAGTCACTTAACTCTGTTTGCCTCAGTTTTTTCACCCATAAAGTGAGTTGGAGAAGGAAATGGTAAATCAATCCAGCATCTTTGCTACAAAAACCCCAAATGGGGTCACAAAAAATCAGACACAACTGAAATCAATCAACAGTGACAAAATGCCATTAGGCGGATGTGTCCCTGGGGAGAATTTTCCTGCAGCTCTTTGGTACGGAGTTCACAAAAAAAGCTGGATCTTTTGGCCTCTTTGTCAGAAGAGGAGAAACAGCTGTGCACTCAATGACATATTCTAACTTTTTCTATTTTCTTGGGTGCATCTAGATCAGAAGCAACGGCACCCTTGCATCTGTGAAGGGCATTTATTCTGACAATCTCAGTCACATACTGAGTATGTGTATAGTAGTATATACTATATATATATATATGTATACATATACATATATATATATGTAGTAGTATATACTATATAGTATAGTAGTAGTATAGTAGGCACTATTCTGGACCCCAGCACCCTCAGACATCTGCCTGTCAGAGGGAGGTAGGAGTGGGGAATGGTCAGTGCTGGGATTGGAAGGCAGAGCTCCTGGGATGCATATTACATCAGCTACTCATCTCATTGACATTGCTGGTTCTGGGCCTCCTGAAACCCTGGCACATGTTTCTAGATGAAACCTCCATCCAGGTCCCATCTTCCTAAGTGCCCTGTATGTGGTATCTCCATGAAAAACTCTGGTTCCTGGCCTGGCTTGACCTGAGCTTTTACTCTAAAGTCCTTTTAGTCTTGTTCTTCCTTCCTCAGCAATGTTTTCCTTTCAGGCCCAGGGCCTCAATCACCAGCACATGTTGGTCCCCTTGTTGGGGAAGAGAGGATGAGTTTGAAAAGTGCTTTGTGGAGCCCTGAAGGAAGCCTGCCCAGACAGTGAAGCCTTTCAGATCTCACTTAATGCCTCTTCTTCCCTTTGGATAGGACAGAAGTCAGAGAAGTCCTGTAAGCCACAGAGAAGCAGAATCCTGGGACTCCTTGGCTGTATGTCAGAAGATTTAGATTCATGACCCACTTCTATTATATCATGTTAAGCAAATTCTCACCAGCTGAAACTTCAGTTGTCTTTCTTGTAAAATGGGCCTGGAGACTGAATCAGATAATATATATGGAAAGGCCACCCCAGCTCTAATGCTTTGTGACTCTCTGAGTCTCTATACTGTCCAGTTGGGAGACCAGGGAGATCTCTGCTGGACATGAATGATCAGTGATTTTGTTGCTGGCAGGTCTTTCTTGCAGAGGCAGAAATATGGACACTTTGCTTCTATCTCCTCTTCTTCTTGTCCTTAGATTTATTTTAGTGTCAATCAAAAAGGATCTTGGTAGGAAGATTAGCTCTTTGTGTCCCAACTCATAAACAAGTCCTGAAGAGTTGCTGGGATTTGGGGGACTAGGACTGGGGAAAGGCCCAAAATGGGTTTGGGAATATAGACTCCTATAGAATAGCAACTATTTCAGAGAAGTTCTGAGGGGTTCCAGACAGTTATCTGGAACCAAGCATCCCCAGGAAGCACTGGACCAAGACACTTTAAAAACATAGTCAATCTTAGCTTGTAACATTCTTATGACTTTTGTGGAATGCCTGGCTAAATATGGTGGCTCAGGATCCCTGCTCCCAGAGTAAGAGGTTACTCGGAATAACAAAATTCCTTAGAATTTCCATCAGTTTCTTGGCTGTGAGCTTACATCTCTAAAAGCCATTCTGGGGACAGCCCAGAAATCTCCCACAGATCTGTATGGAGGATTCTTTGTCTCAAAGTCCCACTAACTTCCAAGATCTTTTTTGATTGACGTACAAAGGGGTGATTCAAGGGAAGAAGAAACAGAACTAGGTGGATCATGCAGTGTCTAAGTTCTTACTGTTATTTTACACACACACACACACACACAATTGTATATATTTATAAATATGTATGTAAATGCATATGTTTCTATATATACACACATATGATACTCATATGCCAAATGTCTAGTATAGGTTAAATAGATATTTTATTTGATTAATAAATATATTTGCCAGCCACAAAAGAATGAATTTGTGTTGTTTATATTCCAGGCTGACAAAAATTATCTGGTTTTCCTATATTATGAATATTTAATATGACCTGTTAGTAGAACAGGGAGAAATTTGAAGTGCCCAAGTTTAGATGGATCCTCAGAGGTATTTAAAACTCTTCCATTTTGCTCTCATAGACTCATTATATTTTGTACAAGAATATCAAAAATTTTCATTCTCTTCAGGAATTGACCTGAACAATGACTTAGTCTTGGCCATCACCGACAGTCTAAGTCCCTTTGGTGAGAGATTGCTCTATTCTGTGTCTCCTTCCCTTCAGGGCCCAGTAGCATAAGGGCTTGAACAGGATGAGATCTCTTCCAGTTCCAGAGTGCCAGGTGCAGATAGTGGGGGAGGTACCTAGGAGGGGGACAATGGCCTCCACATCAGAGACCTTGCCTCATCTAAACTTTGTGCCTCCACTAGCGTTACAACACAGGCCTCTGAGTGCAATATGGGCTAAAAAGTGCTTCCAGAATTGATGGTTTCACTGAAGTGAAATATCAGTGGGTAGTGATATGTGGAGGCCACAGTGGCAGAGACCAAAGTGAACTTACCTGAGTTAGGAACATGAGAAAGGGCAAGGATAAGGTGCATGAGGTAAGAAGGTAGAGTGAGGCTGTTACAGGAAGCTGGTCGGTGATTCCATTTCATGGTCCAGATCATGGCTGACAGGAACCCAACCAGGGAGATGCTAAGAACAAGCAAGGATGTTGCCAGTAAAGAACAGGATAATAGAGTCAGAAAATTATTCCCCCAACCCCTTAGCCCAGGAATAAGGATGTTGTGTCAGAGTTTGGGCAACCACACATAAAGGGCACAGACCCTGTGGTCCAGCTTGTGTCCCTTCTGCCTCATCTCCCCTCCCTCACACGGATCTCCCAGGTCAGGCGGGTCCCCTCACACCCCGTATTCATTTCATCCTCCGCACCCCAGCTCACACTATTTTTCTAGACTGATAATGTCCTCCTTGCTCCTTTCTATTTATCCAAATATTTCAGTGTCTAAATCGATCGGCTACTTGCTCCCTGAAGATTTGTTGTGTTACTTTCTCGGTCATTGATCTTCTCTATCTGTATGTCACTTCAGGATCTCTACAGATTACATGCATTGAATTATTTCAACTAGACCAGCGGTTCTCAACCTGTAGGTTATGTTCAATTTAAATGCATCCTGCATATCAGATAGATTCTTAACAGTAGCCAAATTACAGTTGTGAAGTAGCAACGAAAATCATTTTATGGTTGGGGGTCACCACAACAGGAGGACCTACATTAAAGGGTCATGGCATTAGGAAGGTTGAGAACCACT
This sequence comes from Pseudochirops corinnae, assembly GCA_028646515.1. Classification (NCBI taxonomy): domain Eukaryota; kingdom Metazoa; phylum Chordata; class Mammalia; order Diprotodontia; family Pseudocheiridae; genus Pseudochirops; species Pseudochirops corinnae. The sequence continues at coordinate 110,144,245 of CM053588.1, forward strand.
GCTCTATGCAGAGGCCTCTTCAGCTTCACTGATTCAGCCCTAACCTCTCTCCTGACCTCTAGTGACTGTTGGACACTCTGACCTGCATGCCCCACAGATATTAAATACAAAATGTCCAAAACTGAACTCACTTTCTTTCCCCCTAAATGTTACTAATTTCCTCCATTCTCTATTACTGTCAATGATAGCATCAGGTCCCAATCTACATGTCATTCTCAATTCTTTATTCTCTCTTTCCCTGCCTCCCCATCTCTAGCCCTCCATGGTCAAGTCCTGCCCAGTCTGCCTTTCTAACATCTCTCATATCCATCTCCTTCTCTCTTCTGATACTGCCACTATCCTCATGTAGAACTTTCTCACATGGTTGGTGTCCCTGCCTCCAGCTTTTTTGCTCTCCAGAATTTCCCAGGCAGCTGTCGAAAAGATCTCCCTAAAGTTCAAGTGTGACCATACCAACCCCAATTCAATAACATACATTGGCTCCCTATCTAGAATCAAATAAAAAAAAAAAAAAAACCTAGTGTTAAAAACCCTTCAGAACCTGGCCCTTTCTTACCTCTTTAGTCTTATTCCATCTTCCTCCCCCTGAGGATTCTGCCACCCAACAACCCTGACTTTTTTGCTCTTCCCCAAACAATACACTCCACCTCCTACTTGAAGCATTTTCAGGGGTTGTTTCCCATACCTCAATTGTCCTTCTTCCTCTCTGTATCGTGGCTCCTCTGGATTCCTTCAGATCCAGCTCCAATCTCACCTTCTGCCAGAAGCCTTTCCCCATTTCCCAAAATGATAGTGTCTTTGGTCCTAATATTATCTCCAATTTATCTTCATATATCTTGTTTTTTGAGGTCTCCTTCAGTAGGCTGTGAGCTCCTTAAGGGCAGGGATTGTATTTGGCTTTTAATGGTAAGCCTTGGGTCTATTAGCACAGGGCCTGGTGCTTAATAAAAGCTTCTTGACTTGGTTTGACTTCCACTCTTGTTATCAATATCACTGAACAGAGTGTATGGACTGGGAGGTACCGACTCTGTGTCCTTCTTCTTCTGCTCTGCACTGAGTTACTGCGCACAGATCTAAGACCTCACAGGCCCAGCTTATAGATGACAGTTGATTGATGAATGTGTAATACAGTTCCCTTTTCTATAGACAACACTGTTTGCTGGAGACTTCTAGAAATGCTGGGGCTGGAGTTCTAAGTATCTCACTGGTTCCTTGATGGCTGCAGAGCAAATGGTTCAGATTTCATTTTATTCAATCATTCAAAAATACTAATTAACCAAAGGATGGAAGTTAATAGCCTGAATACATCTGTAGAGAGAAAGATATGTTAGTTGTCTTGTGATTACTTGAGTGGGAATATGCAGGTTCCATATGTCACAACTATTTATGCCCTCTTTACATGAATTAACTATGTGCTACAGCATAAGATTCCATACTTGAATATAGGGAAAAAAATTTTAATCATATGTTACTGATCAAAATGGAATAAAAATAACAATTAGTGATTCCTTTGAAGAAAGAATTGACCCCAGGACTCCTGGATCAAAGATTAGTCCTCTGTGCCATGTGCCAGACTGCCTCTCAAGCTTCCTCTTACAATCCAGCCTGCCTCTTAGATGTGGTGGTCAGAAGGGGCTGATTAACAACTGACCTCCCCATTGATAAATGGTCAAAGAATATTAACAGGCTGTTTTTTAGATTAAAAAAATGAAAAGAATTTATAGTCAATTGAAAAAATTGCTCTAAATCATTACTAGTTAGAGAAATGCAAATTAAAACTAGCTTGAGATAATAATTTTACATCCATCAGAATGTCTAAAATGATTTGAAGATAAATGTCTCAGAGGACATGAAAAGAACTGGAACATTAATTTATCATCAATAGAATTGTGAACTGATCTAACCATTTTGGAGAGCAATCTGGAATTATGCCCAAAGAGTTATTAAATTCACTACACTCTTTGGCCCAGCAATACTGCTATTAGACTAGTTTCCCAAGATGATTAGGGGAAAAAAAAGGAAAAGAAGCTCTCTGTTCTAAACTATTTATAGCAGCTCTCTTTGTAGTGGCAAAGACCTGGACATTGCAGGGATGCCCATCAATGAGGGAGTCCTGAACAAGTCGTGGTATATGATTATGATGGAATACTACCTTGCCATAAGAAATGATGAGCTCGATGATCTTAGAAAAACATGGATTGACATATAAGAAATAATGAAGAAAATGAGCAAAACCAAAAGAACGTTGTATAAAGTAACAGAAATCTTGTCTTAAGAACAACTATGAGAGGATAAGTCATTTTGACTATTGTAAATGCCCAGATGAACTACAGAGGACATATAAAAGACATGCATCCAGAGAAAGGGCTGAGAAACAGAGGTGTGTCCAGAAAGGTTTTACATAGACATACATATTTATGTCTAAAGGTGGCCATCTCTAGGGTGGGCTTGGGGAGGGAGGAAAAAATAATTTATGAGATAACTTTAGTATATATTTAAAAGGAATAGCAAATGGTACATAATGGATTTGTAGTTTCATGTGGAATCATCTTTTTTTTTTATTTTACTAAGTTATAGAAATCCTTGTTCCTTGCATGCAAGTCACTTTCCTCACTCTGAAACAAATGACACTGCTATTTGGTCCTGACACACCTGCCTCTAGCCTGCTCTGTTCAGCTCTGATCATTCCCGGGTTGGAGACTGACCCAGTCTAGACTGCTTTCTAAACTCTGGTGACACCATTCATCTTGCTTTTACTGTAGAAGACTGGAAAAAGCCTTTAGAATATTGCTCCTTATGAAAGTGGCCTCTTGGTGATCCTGCCAAATGACTCTTATTTAGACCCAGGCTAAAAGCCTTTTTCTCCTTCAAATCCACCCGACTTAGTCTTTGGTCCTCTCCTTTTTTTTTTTTCCCTATTAGTTAATTTATTTTTAGTTTTCAACAATCACTTCCACAGGATTTTGGGTTCCAAATTTTCTCCCCATCTCTCCCTTCCCCCTTCCCATGACACCATGCATTCTGATTACCCTTCCCCCAAGGTACTCTCCTTTACTCAAATCTCTGACAAACACATGGCCCTATTGGCCAAAGTTAAACCTGTGAATTGTCATCCTTGACATTCAAAATCAGCTCCTGCCTCTGAGCTGGTGGATTACAAGGAGATTTTCAGAAGGGGCATCTCTGCCACCTTGTTCACAAACCAGTCACGCTTTCCCCCTCTGCTTTAATATTTCTTGGATTCATTTTGAGGAGCAGCACAGAGTGGCTTGAAAAGCAGCCTTAGGAGATCTGGGTTGGAGTCTCTCCGTGGAGGCTGGGGGACAACTTGGTGGGGTGTTGGAAAGGGAATTTCTGTTGAAGGCTGGATTGAACCAGATGCCCTTTGAGATCCCTCCCACCACTGAGCCACCAGACCTGAAAGGGTTGGCATAACTGAATGAATACCACATTTGTCCAAAGTTTGTGGCTTGGGACTGCCCAGACTTGTGTGACCCTAGATGAGACCCTTCCCTCTCTGAATCTTAATGTTCTCACCTGTAAAATGAAGGTAAATACTACTATGAAGCAATTTGTTTAAGTAGAAATAAACATGCTTTGGAGTTAGAGGACTTGTGTTCAAATCCTGCCTCTGAGGTTTGCTGCCTGTGGGATCTTTGAAGACCCTTTATTCTCTGTGCACTTAATTTATATTTCTACAAATTGAGGCAGTTGGACCTGATGTCCTCTGGGTCCCTTTCAGTTACAGATCTAGGCACTGAAGCAGCTGGGTGCAGAGCCTGCTGGGCTTGGCGCCAGGGAGAACAACATTCAAATTTGAATTGGTTGGTTAACAGCTGTGGGACCCGTAGACAGTCAGCATCTCCCAGCTGCTACTTCCTTATCTGCAAAATGGAGATAACCAGGCCTTCAGGTCCAACTGATAAGGTAACTATTAGGGCCCACAGGAAATAAGGAATAAATTACAGGCCCAGAAACAAAAGCAGAGTTTGGTAAATTAAACTAAAAAAGTCTGTCTTCAAAGAAGGAATATGAGAAGAATCCTCCCTCCTCTCCTGACACACACACGTTGCTTCAGATCGCTGAGTCCATGCACAGCATGCTAGGTTTTTTGTGGATTGTTTTGTTTTTTCCCCTCTTTTGATTTTTTTCTATTTCTTTGTTAGAAGGTCTGGCTCTGTAGGAGGAGGACACACATAGAGGACATACCAACCAAGTGAAAACAAACATCACCAACAACTTAATTAAAATAGGTCTGTAAACTTCCTTGGGACCCACTCTTCCAGCTCACACCCTCACTCCTAGGATTCTGGGGGTCATCCTGGGGGTGGCTCTCTTACTCAGCACTAGGCCACAAGCCTCCATCTATGTCCTTCCATCTTAATCAGCCACCTGACTCAAGACTTTAATAAGGTATCAACTCCGGTTTCACAGCAAGAACCCAGATCATTTCCTCCCCCATACCGGGGGCACATTTTCCCACAAATGCACCTGGTGTCCAGGAGGAGAAAGATTGGGCAGTAACCAAGGGACATTGGGGGTGGGTCCAAAGTGTAGGAGACACAGCTGGCTAAGGCCACTCCCAACTGCTGGCCTTCCTCTCACAATATTTGCTTCATCTTCATGGAGTCAAAAGCTCTTTCAGCTGGGGCATAGATTAGTTTAGGGATGGCAGAAGCTTCTTCTCTGACTCCCTTAGAGACTCAGCTCAGAAGAGCGAGGGTCAGGTGTGAGTAATAGCCACAAGGTCAGGAGAGCTGGATCATATACTTCATTGGGGAGAGGGAAGGATAAGAATACTGGAATTCAGGAGGAAGAACAAGGCTGGGAATCATCTTCATAGAAATGGTAAATGAATCCATAGACTCAAGATCACTAATGAGAGAGCGTAGAAGGACAAGAGAAGAGTACATGGGGAAAAGTCTCGGGAGGCACCTTAAGTAGTAAGTGAGACACAGATGAGGATCCAGGCAAGGAGCCTGAGAAGGAACAGCCAGACAGGAGAACCAGGAGAGAAAGATATCACTTAACCTTATAGAATGGGTAGAGAGTCAAGGAGGAGAGGCCGATTCACAGTGTCAATGGCAACAGAGGTCAAGAAGGATAAAAAGTGAGAAAAGGGGCATTAGATTTTACAATCAGTCGGTCATAGGCACAGACATCTCAAAAAATACTCATAGCGGTTTAGCAGTACCAGACCTTAAACTATATTTAAGGCAATAATTTTCAAAACTCTCTGGTATTGACTAAGAAATGCAAAGGAAGAGTAGTGGAACAGAGCAGACATACAATTTACAGCAGCATATGAATATAGTAACCTAGTGTTTGACCAGTGTAAAGGCTTAAATTTGGGGATAAGAATTCAGAATTTGGTAAAAATTGTTGGGAAAACTGGAAAGCAGTCTGGTGGATATTGAGCATAGATCAATATCTTACACCTTTTACCAAATTGAGGTCAAAATGGATACACGACCTAGACATAAAAGAACTCTGTAGACAGTCACAGCAGTATTGTTTTAAGAGCAACTTTGTGTGACCAAGCCCTTCTGAGTACTATAAATAACCAAATTAACCACAAAGATCCTGTGAAAAAAGATGCTGTTTGCATTCAGAAAAAGAACTGACATACATATATGTACATGTGTATACATATATGTGCATATATACATATTTCTACACACACACACATACGGATTTCTATCTAATGTTAGTCATCTTGAAGTTTGGTGGGGCAGGGTGTAGGGAGGGGAAGAAAAAAGAAAACTACCTGATAGCTTTGTTGTACGTTTGAATGAATGGCAAGTTGTACGTAAAGGAGCTGTGATTTCAGACACAATCCTCTCTTTTTCTATCCCACATTGTTATGGAAATGTCTGTTTTATTTCTAAGTTTGGAATAAAATGAATTACTTTTTAAAAATTCACAAAATGAGAGATATAAGTTCCAGACCATTGAAATATTGGATCTAGCACTTATCCCTCCCTATAAAGTCCCCATTATGGCCTTGATAAGTGCAGCAGCTGAATATGGCAATTCTACCTACTTCTCTGCAAAACTTATGAATCAGCCTCATAAATATAGTTCCTTTTTTCCCTGTTATAAAATAAGTTCTGTAAACCTGTCGAATGGTTGCTTATCACTAAGGGATTAGTTGACCTGGTTTCATGGTAACTTGCTTGCCTTGCTATTAAATAATTTTCTTTCTGAATTAATAAGCCCCAGAACTGATTTTTTTATATATAAATTCAATGTGTTCATCCTCCATTCAGCTGTCAGGAATGGCCTTCCTCTTGTTCAGGAGTGATCAGGCTAAACACAAGTTCTATAAAATACTGTGACTTCCTGTCACCTCTGGGATCAAAGAAGGCAGCCCTGAACCACATCTCTGGTCTTCTTATATCTTCTTCCCTATAGAGGACTTTCAGGGGTCCCCCGGCCCCATTAATGGAATGTGTGTCCCCTTTCCTTGTATAACTTCTATAAGGTCACAAGGCAGATAGGAGGACGTATAGTCTTGTCTATTGATGCCTCAGGACATGGTTCTATGAATAACTAAGAAGGCAGTTAACCAGCAAGTCTTGTTTATGCCCCCTTGTTTGTGCCTCCGGAGGTGGTCCTGGATAAAGTCTTGATGAATAACTAGCCTTAGGCTAGGGTAGGGAGTGATCAAGACCTAGGGAGGGTCCTTGCATTTTGTATACATTTTTTCTGGTTATGTAAGTTCTTCTGCTAGGGGCATATAAGCCCTCTAAGCTTCTTGTATCTTTGGCTCTGTATGAAATGGCTCTGGAATAAACAGACTATCGAATACATTCCTGTCTCTTTACTCACTGGTTGCTAGCCCACCCAACTGTGCTGGTCACAGTACTTCCCCACATGTACTCTGCCCCTCAGTGCCACTGGCTTCGTTGCTGTTCCTCAAACAATACACTCTCCCTCCCAACTGGGAGCATTTTCACTGGATGCCAGACATACCTGGAATTCTCCTTCCTCATCTGTAGATCCTCACTTTCTTTAGAGCTCAGTTAAAACCTCCCATTTTGCAAGAAGCCTTTCCTCATCCCTGTTAATTCTAGAATCTTCCATCTAAAAATTATCTCTAATTAATCCTGCATATGTCTTGTTTTGCATAAAGGTTTGTGTGAGCTCTTTGAGAGCAAAGACTCATGGTGACCCCTGTGCTTACCAGTGCCTGGCCCATAGTAGGTGTTTCACAAACACTTCTTGAGCTGGCTTGACTTCTACCCTTGTTATCAGTATCACTGAGCAGAATAGACATGCTAAGACGGTATGGACTTAATCTCCTCCTCCTGCCCCTCTACACTAAATGACTGGGCACAGATTCAAGTCCTTATATGCCCAGCAAATGCATGATAGCTGGTTGATGAATGTGAATACAGGTCCCTTTCCTATGGACAACACCATTGGCTAAGGCTTTTCTAAAAATGCTGGGGTAGGGGCTTCTCTAAGTCCTTTGGTAGCTGGGGCTGCTCATAGTTTAGGCTTCATTTTATTCAATCATCCAATAAATATCAATGCAAGAATGGAAGTTAATAGCCCAAGTAGACCTATAGATCTATAGATCTCTTGTGATTACTTGAGTGAGAATATGGAGAATAATGGAGGTTCCATATGTTTGTGATGAAAAAAACCCCTTCATCATTAATTTAGTGAAAAGAAATAAACACAGAGATCTATTAGGATAAGAACAGGACTTTATTCTCTTCCCTGGGAGAAGAGGGCGGTCTTCCCCATGACTCATCATGGAGAAGAGGCAAGTTACAAAAGATAGTGCTGGAATTTATAACCTAACTTAGTCAAGACCCCTCCCCGACTGTTTCCTCTCTCTTTGGTGGAGAGGCATACTTCACCAAATACTTCCCCAACTGGGACAGCAAGGAAAGATAAGGGGAGGGTCCCACCAAGGCGGGAAAACAGACAAAGGAAGACAAAAGTGATTGACAGAAGCAATTTGAGAAGGAGGAAGGGAAAGTTAACCACCCCAAATTGAGAAGTTTTCACTTATCCCATACACATATGTCATAGCCAGAAAAGACATCTTTACTAGAATTAAATATGTGCAAGGGCATAAGATTCCACACTTAAATATAGAAAAATAAAAAGTTTGTGCATATACATGGAATAAAAGTGACAATTAATGAGTGCTTTGAAGAAGAAATTAAATTTTTTAAAAATGAAGTAATTTAATCCAAAAGAACTGTTAGGTCAAGTGACAAATCATAACAAGACTAGAATTTATTCAAAGAAAATGACAGAAATGAGCCAATAAACTTTTGGGAGGCTGCTAAATCAGTCCTTAGAGGAAAATTTATAAATTAAAAAATAATGAGTTTTTTTTAACAGTTGTGGGGTTAAAAATTATCCAACCTACATAAAGAGAAACTAAGGCAGAACTCTGAGCCAATGGAACTTTATTAAAGGGTCCATGATCCCCTGTAATGAAGAGGACCTCAGATCATCCTCACAATCTGAGCTGCTCCTTCCTTTCAGGGCCCTATTTTTATAGGGTTTGATATGTAAACATTCAAGAACAGCTATATCAAATATAGAATAATTTCATTGGTTGACATATGATGCATTAACTAAAATAAGCAAACCAATGTATCAGCAGAATCATGAGTTGGACAAAGCAAGGGATATCTCCACTGACCAGGTAGTCATACCATGGTCATAAGATGGGCACCTGCTCATATTGGACAAGAGAGAATGGTAAGGAGGTGCAAAAATAATTTTGGGTGACTTTCCACGTAGTTGGATCACATCTGCCACAATGGACTTTGTCACCATGACAAGGAGAAACAAAGATGGAGGGTCTCCAGCCAGCTTCTCATTATGACTCATATGATCTTACCATCTACAACTTACAGCTCTAGGGCCAAACATACAGAACTTATAATCATATCAAATTGATTGATACTGATCAGAATAGAGTAGGGGGTCTTCAGTGAATCAACTTCCTCAGAGCCAAATTAAGTTATCACTATCAAAAAGAAAAAAGAAAATTTATAACAAATGAAGAGAAAAAAACCAAATTTCATAGAAATGAATTTTCTGAACTATATGCCAACAAAATAAATAACAAACCAAATGGATAAATACTTAGGTTAAAATATAAAAAATTTCAATAAATTGATCTCAGAAGATGAAATCAGAGAAATTATAAATTAAAATCTAAAGAAAAATAAAGGAAGTGAATTTTGTCAGGTTCAAAGAAAAAGAAATATAGTATAATTGACCTTCAGATAGTGAAAGTCAGGACCATCACTCTTACCTTAAGATATACAAAACCTTAAGATATATGAAATCACAATTTGTGGTTTCATGCACAATATTCCCCCTCCTGTTTTCTTTTATATATGAAAATACTCATTTCTGCTTGTATTTTTCCAGTACATTATAAGACAAATTCGTTATAAGACAAATTATTTGTACTTAACCACAAATTAACCAAATACATAAAGACCAAGTTTGGTTCAGTAGAAGGAAAATTTTTCGCCAGGTCTATTTCTATGCATCCTTGTTATATGGTTGTTCTCAAAGACCATTTCAGGTCTTACAAGTTCTACCATGTTTGAAAGGTTTTTAGTTTAAACTAGCAAAAGACTGAGATGGTTGCCCAAGGACCAGACTAAGTGCAGAGAAGATTATCACCAGTGGTTTGACCACTGAGGGAGGAATTCTTCGGTCAATGCAGTGCAAAAAAACCCGGCAGATGCAAAATACTCCTCCTCCCTGTGGAGCTCCTTGCACAGCCTCTGCAAAGTGGCAGAAAAAGAAGCAAAGAGTTCTACATGTTCAACAGTTTTTGGATCACCTATAAAATTTAACTCTCAAGGTAATCCTCGGGTCCAATGACCATTGTAGGGATATACTACTGGAGAAACAGAATCTTGTAAATCTTGATATTTTCACTGTAAATAAAACCAGAAGAAACAAGTTGAAGGTAAAAGAAAGGCTCCCACTGAAAAAGCAACTAAAGTACCAGAAAAGTAAATTTTACTTGATTGTGGACCCAAAGGCAACAAGAAATATAATTTCCTGAGTTATTTTGTATGGCACTGCAACTGATTTCTTTCATAAAGAGAGAAGTATGTCAGCTCCTAGAGTTTTTGACTCCAGTGTCTAAGCTCTTTTGGAGCACAGACTAGCCAGGCAGATGATTCTAGCCCACTAATATTTTATTTTTTCTATTTTATTTATTTTTAAAATTATTTCATTATTTTTCCTATTTTATTATTATCCTATTTTCTATTTTATCTCTATTTTTTAACTCACTTCATCCTACTACCAAGATTAAAGCAAAATCTGAGGTTCCAGAGTTTTATTTTTTTCTTTATACCTTTTGTTCTAAAGCAATTGCCTAACACGTTGTAGGTACACAATAAAACGTTATGGATTCCATGAACATCTGGGGCCCAAGTCACTATCTGACTTAGGGTTAGAAAATCCATTTACCTCCTATCTGTTCCTGATTGTCAGTCCTCAATTGCATCATTTCAAAGGCTGACTAACAAAACGGAAGGGGATGTCTGCATCTGAGGTGCCACTTTTTCCTTCAGAAGCACAATAACCTTTGAGGGTTACCAAGGAAATGAATCTGAGCAGGTCCCAAAACCAAGAAGAAAATATAATATTTTTCTTTTTTGGTTCACATTCCTGCTTTATCATGTATATATGACTGGCAAGATGACTCTCAGGCTTTGGACTGTGCTTCATTGACAGAGAAACTCTTAGGAGATATCAGGACTGGGATCAATAAATCTGGCCTGAGACATTTAATAGCTATGTTGCTTAATCATATTTGCCTCAGTTTCCTCATCTGTAAAATGAGTTGGCAAACAATTTGCCAAAAGAACTCCAAATGGGGTCACAAAGAGTCAGACTCCACTGAACTGCCACAACATCATTTCCCACCAGGATGCAGGGCATTTTCATGTGCCAATCATTTACTGTTTAAGGACAGTGAGGCACAGAGAGGAGAAAGTAGTTCCCCAAGGTGGCACAGCTCCAAGTAGCATGGTCAGGATATGATCCTAGGACTCTTGGATCCAAGACTAGTCCTCTGTCCAGTGTGCCAGGTTGCCTTCCAAGCTTCCCCTTATGATTCAATCTGTCTCTTCCCAGGGTGGGGAACCTCTAGTCTTGAGGACACATGAAGCCTTCTAGGTCCCCAAGTATAGCCCCTTGACTGAACTCAAAGTTCACGGAACAAATCCCTTTAACAAAAGAATTTGTTCTGTAAAGTTTGGACTCAGTCAAAAGACTGCATTCAAGGACCTTGAATGCCATATATGACCTTGAGGTCGCAGGTTCCCCACCCTATTGGACCTTGTGGTCAGAGGGGTTGATTAACAGTTGAACCAGTTACACTTCCCAGGTTTCTGAGACAAGGCTACCAGCCGGAGAAGAGTGACCCCTGTGAAAATGAACACTAGCCCTTTCCAACAAAAGGGCTCCCTTAGCCCTCCTAGAGTCTAGATAGGGACCTCCTTTTGAGGGCTCTGTGACTCACCTTGGTTTCTGCTGAATAACAATCTTCTAGGTTCCTTCTCTGACAGAAAGGAGGAAAAAATTCATCCCATCAGGAAGAGAAAGGTCTGTTCTTTGGAGTCAGAGGACCTGTGTTCAAATTCTGCCTCTGAGGCTTACTGCCTGTGGAAACTTTGGAAGTCCCTTTGTCCTCCATGGGTCTTAATTTTCACATCTACAGATTGAGGGAACCTGAACAGATGTCCTCTGACGTCCCTTTCAGTTATCAATCTAGGCAGCTAAGCAGCTTGGTGCAGAGGGGACTGGGTGTGGAATCAGGAAGATGAAAGTTCAAAATGTGATGGAACAGATGGGGAACTGGAGCTAAGTCAACAAACACCTGCTGCTGTTTCCTGATTTGGACATGCAAATAATGGCTTTCAGGGTGGTATAAGATGAGGATTTAAGTAGAGCCAGAAAGGCAAAATAAAGTGATGCAAATTTGAGTAAATTTTAGCTGCGGTTATTATTATGACTAGGATCAGTCCTTGGTATTATTACCATTGTGTTATCGTTATCACTAGGGCTGTTGTGATCATCAAGTGAGATAATAAGGATAAAGCCTGCTTAGCACAGCATCTGGCACATAGCAGAGATAAGGGAATGTGAGCAATTCTTACCATCACCATGTAGGCGGTGCCGTAGTGAGCACTGGGGGTGAACAGAAAAGCCACAACACGGGCCCGACCCTCAGAGAGCTCACTTTGGGATGGGAGAAACAACCTGCAAAGAGGGGCAGATGTTAGACAGAGAAAAGGCCAGTGGAAGCACCTTCAGGGGAACCAGCAGCAGGTGCAATGTGTGGAGAACCAGGACTGGCCTCCTACAGAAGGAGGAACTGAGCTGAGTCTGGAATGAAGCCAAGGTAGACAAGAGGCGGAGGGGAGGAGGGACAGCCCTCCAGGCAGGAGGTAAGCCAGTGCAAAAACACAGAGACTGGGGAGATGGAGAGCAGTGCTGTGAGAAATGTGCTCACTCTAAAGAACAATACTTGTAGCAGAGCCAGGCAAAACCTGTACACAATCACAGACACATCGTACATATGATGACCAACCTTGATAAACTGGACTACCCTCAACAATGCACAGCTAAAGACAACTCTACAAGCCTCAGGATGGAAGGAGATACCTAAACTCAG
>CM053588.1:110157432-110179732 GCA_028646515.1 Pseudochirops corinnae
TCAATCTCCCAAAAAATTACTTTATAGAGCTAGAAAAAATAGTAACAAAATTCATTTAGAAGAACAAAAGGTCCGGAATATCAAGGGAATTAATGAAAAGAAGTGCTAGGGAAGGTGGCCTAGCCGTACCAGATTTTAATCTGTATTATAAAGCAGCAATCAAAGACCCCAGTTTTTGGGATAAGAACTCCCTATTTGACAAAAACTGTTGGGAAAACTGGAATATAGTATGGCAGAAACTAGGCATAGACCATTATCTAACACCATATACCAAAATCAAGTATAAATGGGTACATGATCTAGGTATAAAGGCTGATACTGTAAGCAATCTGGGAAAGCAAGGAATAGCGTGCCTGTCAGACTTATGGAGTAGGGAAGACTTTATGACCAAAGAAAAGTTAGAGAGCATTATAAAATGCAAAATGGATAATGTTGATTACATTAAATTGAAAAGTTTCTGTACAAACAAAGTCAATGTAACCAAGATTAAGAGAGAAGTGGGAAATTAGGAAAGAATTTTTACAACCAGTGTCTCTGATAAAGGCCTCATTTCTAAAATATACAGAGAATTGAGTCAAATCTATAAGAATACAAGTCATTCTCCAATTGATAAATGGTCAAAAGATATGAACAGGCAGTTTTTGGAGGAAGAAATTGAAGATATCTATAAGCATATATCACTATTGATTAGAGAAATTCAAATCAGAACAACTCCGAGGTACCACATCTCACCTGTCAGATTGGCTAAGAGACAATGACAAATGCTGGAGAGGATGTGGAAAAACTGGAACACTAATGCATTGTTGGAGGAGTTGTGAACTGATTCATCTATTCTGGAGAGCAATCTGGAACTATGCCCAAAGGGCTATAAATCATTGTATACCCTTTGACCCAGCAATACCAGTTCTAGGATTGTTTCCCAAAGAGACCACAGAAGTGGGAGGAAGACCTGTATGAACAAAAATATTTTTAGCAGCTCTTTTTGTAGAAGCAAAAAACTGGAAATTAAGGGGATGCCCATCAATTGGGGAATGGCTAAACAAGTTGTGGTATCTGAGTGTAATGGAATATTATTGTGCTATAAGAAATAAGGAGCAGATAGACTTCATATTTACCTAGAGATACTTATACAAACTGATGCTGAGTGAGAAGAGCAGAACAGGAGAAATCTGTACACAATTACAGACACAATATATCTATAACCAACTTTGATGGACTGGACTCTTCTCAGCAATCCAAGGCTATAACACAACTCCAGAAGACTCATGATGGAAAAGATGTCTACATTCAGAGAAAGAACTAGAAAGAACTAGAGAGAACAGAGTTTGAATGCAGACTGAAGCAAACCACCTGCTCTCTTTTTTTTTCTTGCTTGGTTTTGCTTCTTCCTTCCCATTGTTCATCCCATAGTTTACAATCTTTCTTCACAACCAGACTAATGTTGAATGTGAAAGTATTTGCAGATCCTATACTTGATTGCATGCCACCATTGGGGTGGGGGGAAGAGAAGTCGGGGGAGAAAATTTGAAACTCAAGGGAATGTGGAACTGAATCTTGTAAACTAAAAGTAAACAAACAAATTAATAAAGACAAAAAAAAAAGTAAGGGAGCAAAGGGAAGGAAAGGAGTGGAGGGACAAGCCTGAGGAGGTCTTTGGCATACCAGGAGTGGAACTGAATATGCCTAAAGAGAAACTAGATGCAGTCCATTTTATATACTCATCTATGCACATACTTAATTAACAATGATCTTCAATTGATTCTTTTTCACCTACCAGGAAAAGAAAAATTATCAGAGGTGATTAATTTTGGATGTTTTTCTGTTAAAAAGAACTTTAAAAAACTCTCTGATTGAAATATTGAAGGAAATTCTTCTAAGACTTAAAAAAAATTACCTTTTCAAACCACAGGATGTTCAGCTCTCCTTCTCCAGCCCTGACATTTCTTCTCTGCTCAGGACCCTCATCTCCCCTTCTCCTCAGGCTGTCTCCATCTAGATCTCTTTTCAGCACTTTACACTCCCTGTATCACACACAGAGTTTATATTTCTCATTCTTAAGCTGGCTGCTGCTCCTGATTTCACCATTGTTGTATCAGAAGCACCATATTTCACTCATTCCAACTTTGACTGAGGGATCTCTGGTGCTCACCATCTCCCCTGCCTCAAACATCAAAACCACTGCCAATTTTTCAGCCTGCCTCCAGAACAGCTTTCCCAGCCTTTACTTCCTGCTCTATTGTCTCTGGATCATGTTGACACGAGTTTTCCTTACCCCCTGCTTGGAGTCTTCCATTACCCTCCATACATGATTCCCCACCTCTGCTCCCTTCCTGCATCAACTGCCAGGCTCATTTACCCTGCACGTGGCCCTTCTCAAACCATTCCTGCCCTCCAAAATCTGCAGGGGCTCTTTATGGTGGAGCTCACCCTGCTTAGCTTGGCCTTCAAACTGGGCTAACCTTCTCCAATCTGGTGTCATCCTCCCATTCTAACCTTATCCCTTCTTCCTCCATGGGCTCTGTGCTTTGGTCAGACGGGATCAGACTTTGTGCCCTGACAACACCCTGTTCTTCCCACTGCCACGCCTTTGCTCATGTAGTTCCCCGTGCTGGCCATGCCGTTCCTCCTTCTCTTCCTTTAAAAATCCAGTATAATCACCACCACCTCTAGGAGGCCTTCTCTGATTCCTGTGTCACTAACACCTCCCCCATCAGGCTTCACATCTCACTTCATTTTGCACCTTCTTATACACTTATCTTGTATTACTGTATGTTCCAATTATGTCTCTCGCTTTCTTATTCTAAGCTGCCTTATTCCTAAACTAAGCAACTGGAGGGCAGGGGGGACCTGTCTTATCTAAACTCTCTGTCTCCCACCCTAAAGTGTGGGGAGGTGTACAAAGTAGTTGTTGGATGGAACTTAATTATATGGGATTGAACTAAATCTGTAAATAAATATATTGAACTAAATTGCATTGAAATAAAATATTTTGGAATTGAACTAATTATGTTCCCAATGATCTATCATTTCATTATAGAGGGAGATCCAGATTAGTTTGATGAAGGAATCTCCTGAAGTGGCTGCATAATTTGAAATCCCACTGCATGTTTCCACTGGGTTGGAACCAACGATCACATTTTACATAATTGTGAATTCCATCAGTATGAACTGAAATGTATTAAATTGGGACTGCTGATGATTCCAGTTTATGCTTCAATACATTAAGGGCCTTTGACTGTTAGTGTGGGAACAGCTAGAAAGGTTGTTCATAATGAAGTTGGCACAAAGCATGTAAGTGACTTGCTCATAGTCACATGGAGAATAAGAGTCAGAGGCAGCATCTGGACCCAGCTCTCCCTGCCTCCTACTCCAACCCTCCAGCCCCTCTCCCACACTCCCTTTCACTCTGCCGTATACTAAATTCTTTTTAGCAGGTTAAGCATCATCTGGTATGAGGTCAGATCTTCTTCCCTTCTCTTCCCTACAGCCTCATCTAGCATGGCGATGGGTACAGAGAAGGCCTTCAGTAAACATTTGTCACTAGGCCATTGTGGATGGAAGCCATGCAGCTCACAGTCAGGAAAGCCTCAGATCCTTTGTACACAACTCAGTGTATGACTTTGGGGGGCCAGATGTGGCCTGGTGTTTTTGAAAGAGAGAATAAAATCATCTACATTTTTCAGCTCCAGAACAGGGGGAGGCCTCCATCTTTTAATGGGAAAGATCAAGCCTGAAGGATCCAAGGGACAGAAAAGAATTGAAATCATTGGGTAAGATTCACTTCCCAAAGGGATTTTGTCCTTTTCTCAAAGCCTGTGATTTCACACAAGTAGCATCCTAATGATGTGTCAGGGAGAAGAAACTGGCTGGATCCAAGTGAGAAGATTGGGGTCTCATTCACAGCCCAAATGTTTCCAAATTGTATAATTTTGTGCCAAGCCCCTCCCCTCTCTGGGTCCCATTTTACTCATTTGTTAAATGGGGGTTTTTGACTTGATGCTTTTTAAAATCACTTCCAGCCCTAACCGTCTATGATTCAGAAGAAACCCATAAACCCTGCAGGACCTACCTACCACCTGCAGTTCAATCTGAGCTTCATCACAATCGTCAGATGACTGGACACAGCAAGTATATGGACCAGAGTCAGAGACCTGGACTTGCTGGATCCTCAGGGTCATCTTGCCCTCAGCCATGTCCTGTTTCTGTAGCTCCAGCCTTCCCTGGAACTCAGCACCCTGGGATTCCTCCAGCTTTTCCTCACTGGGGTACCTGTGCACAAGGGTCTGGTTTCTAAACCAGTTTACAGTCATGTTCCAAGCATCCAGCTTAGGAGAGAGTTCACAGGAGAGTGTGACATCTTTCCCCTGCTTGGCTTGAATGAGTGGAGGAGGACCAATCACTGAGAATGTTCTTTTCTGGTGTTCTATGGACAGAGCAGAACAAAATCAGTGGACAATGTAGACCCAGGATTAAGAGTATTTGTTTGTGTGGTTGGGACCCCCAGCAGATGCAGGTCTGGCTTCTGGATCAGCTGCTGCTGCTGCTCTGCTGTGTACCCACTTCTGGGCAAATCCCTTTCCTTCCTGTGATCCCCTTGGAGACAAGACATTCTCTCTCCTGACTGCTTCCTATGGTCAGAAAGGAGGGAAGCTTTTTGGATGCTGGAGGGTTAGGGTCAGGGACAGGAAGGCAACAGATGCCATCAATTGCCTCGAGGGAGTCACTGCATTAGCCTCTGCTCTGCCACTGCCCATGGGTCACTTACAATTGCAGAGGGAGCCCAGAATACTGGACTGTGTTTTGTCTGCCCCTTAGGTGATTATCAGTTGTGCAGCTGAGTAAGGAGGGTGGGCCGCAGAGCCAGGAGAGAGGAATGGTTCAGATCACTGGAGCTTGTGGAGTCTGGTCACCTGGAGAGATGATTAGGTCTGTCTGTTGTCCTTGTCTGGATCTTCCCTGGCTAGCATTGACAAGGGTGTGATCCACTCATTCTTGCCAAGGTGTTATAACAGAAGATGACTGAATATGCCAGTCCCTGTCAGGAGTATCTAGACCTTAACAGAAGACTCCCAGACTGTAATGAACAGAGAATCTATGAAAGTTGAGAGACTTGGATTCTGGACCCTCCTGTATGACTGCATGCTTGTCCTCCCCCCACCCCATTTTGAGAATGCTCTTGGTCATTTTCCACCCTGATGCTCTGGGTACATCATCTCCCCCCAGCCCCAAACACTCTCCTTACCTTTCCACATCTGCCCCTGAGAACTGTAACTGAATCAGCAATAACCACTGCCTCTGGAGAAAGTGTGTCACAATGGACTGCCCCACTATTCCACTCCTCAAACTCCCCAAAGAATAGCTCCCTTCCCTGGTCACCACTCCTTTCTTCCTGTAGTCTCTGCTGTTGGAATGGAAGCCCCTTGAGGGCAGGGCCTACCTCCCTTTTGTGTTTGTGCACCCAGTGCTGGCATGTAGTATGTGCTTAATAAATGGTTTTCTTTTATTTCTAGCTGTTCAATCAGCTGATTAGGTGCTTCCTTAATACTTGTTTCTTAATTCATTCTGTAGGCTTCAATTTCTGCCTCTGTAAAAGGAAGGAGATTGAATCAGTGTCCTCTCAGGTCCACACCAGTTTTAATTCTGTGGAAGATTTCACAATCACTAAACTCTCAGCTGTAGTGTACCTCTATCCTTTCTCTTTTTTCCCCACTTGATAGTCATTTAATTTTTCCAATTACATAATGATAGTTTTCAACACTCACTTTGATAAAATATTGAGTTCCAAAATTTTCCCCCTTCCTACTTTCCTTCCCCCCTCCCCAAGATGTGAGGCAATGTTATATAGGCTATCCACGTACAGTCAATTTAAACATATTTCCACATTAATCATGTTATGAAAGAAGAACCGTAACAAAAGGGGAAAACCATGAGAAAGAAAAAAAAAAGAGAAAATAGCAAGCTTTGATCTGCATTCAGACCCCATAATTCTTTTGCTAGATGTGAATAGCATTTTGCATCATGAATCTTCTGGAATTGTCTTAAATCTTGGTATTGCTGAGAAGAGCGAAGTCTACCAAAGTGGGTTATCACACAATGTTGCTGTTACTGTATACAATGTTCTCCTGGTTGAGCTCACTTCACTCAACATCAGTTCATGTGAGTCTTTGTAAGTTTTTCTGAATTCTGCCTGCTCATTGTTTCTTACAGAACAGTTGTTTTCCATTACATTCACATACCATAACTTGTTTGGCCATTCCCTGATTGATAGGCATCTGTTCTATTTCTAATTTTTTGCCACACGAAATGAGGTGCTATAAATATTTTTGTACATCTGGATCATTTTCCTGTTTTTATGATCTCTTCAGGATACTGACCCAGAAGTGGTACTGCTGGATCAAAGCTATGCACAGTTTTACAGCCCTTTGGGCAGAGTACAAAATTGTTCTCCAGAATGGTTGGATCAGTTCACAATTTCACTAACGGTGCAATAGTGTTACAATTTTCTTACATCTTCTCCAACATTTATCACTTTCCTTTTTTGTCATATTAGACAATCTGGTCTGGCCCAGTCTGACTAAAGCACAGAGTACATGGAAGAAGAAGGGATAAGTTTAGAATGATAGGATGACACCAGATTGGGAAGGTTTAGCCCAGTATGAAGGCCAAGGTAAGCAGGGTGAGCTCCACAGCAAAGAGCCCCTGCAGATTTTGGAGGGCAGGAATGGCCTAAGCAGAGGCCTGTGCAGGGCAAAGGAGCCTGGCAGCTGGTGGAGGGTACAGGAAGGGAATGGAGGTGGGGAGTCATGTATGGAAGCCAATGGAAAACTCCAGGCAAGGGATAAGGAAGACTTGTGCCAGGGAGGTCCCAGAGAGAATAAGAGGAAGAGAAGGCTAGGAAAGTTGATCTGGAGGCAGGACAAAGAAGAGTTGGCAATGGTTTTGATGTTCTAGGTGAGGGAGACAATGAGAATGAGAGATTCCTCAAACAAGTGGGAAGGGGTGAATTACAGTTCCTCTGATATGAAAATGGTGAAAACAGAAGGAAGAACCGGTTTAAGAAGCAGAAATGTAAACTCAGGGCGTGATATGGGGAGTGTGACCTGTTGGAAAGACGTCTGGACGGGGCCCTCCTGAGGGGAGGCGGAGGTGAGGATGCTGAGCAGAGAAGAAAAGTCAGGTCAGGAGATGGAGATCAGAATGTTATGTGGTTTGAGGGGGTCATTAAAGTTGTGGGGAGAATAAAATTGCCAAGAGAACAGTTGTTGAGAAACAAGAGGGTCAAAGACAACCATGATCAGCATCTACTTACCTTAGTAAGATGGAGATAACTCAATGAAGGAGACAGAGAAAGAGGCATTGGAGAAGTTGGAGGAGGACCAGGAGAGAGTCATATGTCTGCAGAAGAGGAAATAACTGTACTTGTGGTTTGGCATTAGCAATCACCCACCATGTTCTACTTTCCAACCTCATAAGATTCCGTTACTGAACTTAACCTCCAGATTAAAAAAAAATAGACTTTGTGCACTGGGAAGGGGAACTTAACCGTTGACTAACACCCTTTCAGCTCTCAGAAAGGGGAACTTAAAAAAAAAAGTCTTATAATCCTTATGACTCTAAATTATCTGTTACTAAGTGAAAAGTCTTATCAATCTATCTAGTCACTCAGTCTATAGGTAACTGAGACTTAAGGGACATTCTATGTTAGCCTGGCTTAGCTGTTGGGGCCAGCTTTTCCTAAAGAATGGAGCTTAATCCTATAATCAAACTAAAAATAAATTAAAGTCATCAGTACTGGCTGATTTGCTTTTCACTAGAATCAGATGGCCATGGACACCTAAAACTCGGGTGTCCCAGACCAAACTTATTATTCACTCCGCCCAATCCTCCCTTCTTCCTAACTCCCCCATTACTGCTGAGAGCCCCCCACATCCTCTCAGGCTCCCAGACTGACACCCCAGTGTCCTCCTCAGCACCTTTTCCTCTCTTACCATATCTAAACTGTTTCTAGGCCAGTGATTTGACCTTCCACCTCCTCTCTTGCTTATTAGCCTTGTCTCTTCTGGCAGGGCCTCTGTCCTGGGGCAGGCCTTTCTCCCCTCAGGCCTAGGCTGTGGTTCAGGCCCCCTGCTTGGTCTGGCTGCCACCAGTGTCTCTGCTTCTAGGCCAAACCATTACTGTCTAAGGGATTTTTCCTAAAGACAGATCTGATCCTACCCCCCTCTCCTCACTAAATCCCAGTGGCCCCCTATCACCTTCAGGATGAAATAGGAAATTATCTGTTCTGGGCTCAAAGCCCTTCATAACCTGCCCCCTACCCCAACTTCCCAGTCTTACACCTTAAACCCCTCACACGCTCTAATCCAGTGATGCTGGCCTCCTTGTGGTTCCTCCCACAAGACTCTCCATCTCCAGACTCCGGGCATTTGCCCTGGCTGTCCCCCAGGGCTGTCCCCAAGTCCCCACTAAAATCCTACCCTCTTGCCTCCCTCAGAAGATTTTCAAGTTGGGGAAGGCAGGGACCATCTTTTGCCTTTTTATACATCCTTAGCACTCAATACAGTGCCTAGCACACAAAAGGTGTACAATAAATGCTTATTGACTGGCTGACTTATTGACTGACATTCGTAGGAAATAGGTATTTCTAGATTGTGGCTAAGGTAAAGTGTCAGTAGGCGGCATGCAAGTCTGCCTGGTGCCAGCAGGGGGCGACCTAGCAAAGCTTCTAAAACGAGGATTCAGTTAAACCAGTGGTTCTCAACCTGTGGGTCGCGACCCCTTTGGGGGTCGAGTGACCCCTGTGAAAGGGTCGCCTGAGACCATCCGAAAACGCATATTTCCAGTGGTCTTATGAACCGAGACACTGCTCCTCTATCCATCTCCAGGTGGGTCTGCCCACGTGCAGATATGCCCACATACGAGTATTAAAGGGTCGTGGCATTAGGAAGGTTGAGAACCACTGAGTTAAACAGTGAAAAATAACCCAGAACAGACCTTGAAGGCAGAGCAGAGCAAACACCCAGATGGGCGAGGACTTTGGTCTCTTTTTCCATTAGGATCCTAGAACCTCAGAAGGTCCCCTGGAAGGGAGCTTAGTACAAGTCCTGCCAGAAGAATGAAATCTCCTAGCATCCAGCCTCCCCTTGAAGATCAGCAGGGATGGGGAGCTCACTACCTCCCAAACTGGCACATTCCTACCTCACTCTCCCCACCTAGAGATGGCTATCATTAGCCACAAATAAGTATATATGTGTAAAATTATTTCATACAGTTATCTATCAGTTCTTTCTTTGGAGGCAAATAGCGTCTTTCTTCCTATGTCCCTTATAGTTAATTGGGTATTTATAATAGGTAAAATAACTTATTCTCTCAACGTCATTTTTAATGCTGCTTTTACTCTATACAATGTTCTCTTAGTTCTGCTCATTTCATGCAAATCTTCCATTGTTTTCTAAAAACATTAGGCTCATCATTTCTTACAGCACAGTAGCATTCCATCAAGACCATATGCCACAACTTCCAGGTCTTTGCCACCACAAAAGGAGCTGCTATAGAACATATTTAGAACATATAGGTTCTTTTCCTTCTTCCTTGATTATCTTCAGAAATAGAGGAAGTAGTGGTATTAATGGTTCAAAGGCTACAGGGAGTTTAGTAACTTATTAATTCCAGATTTCTCTCCAAAATGGCTGGATTGATTCACAATTCCACCAACAATTAATTAGTATCCCAGTTTTTCCACATCCTCTCCAATATTTGTCATTTTCCCCTTCTATCATTTTAGCCAATCTGGTAGGTATAAGATGCTATGTTAAGGTTGTTTTAATTTATGTTTCTGTATTCAATAATGATTTTGAGCATGTGTTTATATGACTATAGATAGCTTTAATCACCTGAAAACTGCCTGTTCATATCCTTGGGCATATCTTGTATTTTTATAAATTTGACTCATTTCTTTATTCAGCACATCTCAAACTGTAGGTTATGACCCCACGTGGGACATATAACTGAATGTGCTCTGGCTCCTTCTCCACTGCTGGCTTCCTCTGGTTCTGGTCCGGGGCGCGGGCCGAGTGTGAGGTCTCTGCATTTGTTGACACAGTCCTTGTTCTCCTTTCTGGTATCCAGATTTCCTCCTTATCATGTGTGGAAACACACAAATAACCTTGACTGTGCACTATTACTCTATGAGGACCACACCATAGTCCCTTATCATTTTTCCACATCTACCATTCAGTAACTGCAGATGCCTGGGGCTGTGATCTTTTAGAATCACCAATTGTATGGTCAGTAACGGCCCAAAATTTTTCAGCTGGTGTTTCATTAATGTATTTAAATAATTTATGACATATAATGACAACCCCAAAATTTGTCTCGGGGTACCTATGCACCAGATCCCTCCTTTTAGTTTTTGAAGAGCAGTTTTAAGTGTGTAGTTTTTTCTTGCAACAATAGCCCGACCCATGGGGTTATAAGGAAGCCCTGTAACATGGTGAATACCCTATTGAAGACAGAATTCAGCAAAGTTTTTTGAGGTGTAAGCAGGGCTGTTGTCAGTCTTTAATTGTTTTGCACATCCGCAGTGGCAAAGCATGTAATAAGATGTTCTTGATCATGAGAGATTTTATTCTCCAGACATAGCAGCTGCCCATGTAAACCCTGAATATGTGTCCATGATTACATGTATATATTTCAGCCTCCCAAAAACAGAATAATGAGTAACATCAGATTGCCAAATTTCATTGGGTAACAGTCCATGGGGATTTACACTCTTCGGTATAGACTCTATAGGGACTGCAAATAACACAGGATGGATGACTTTTAACTCTTTGTCTAGCTTGTTCTCTAGTGATATCAAAGGTCCTAGCAAGCATTCTAGCGGATTGGTGAAATTTATGGTGTGATTCCCTTGCTAATTCCAATGATCCCACAAGGATTTGATCAACTATGTGATTACCTTTAAAAAGTGGTCCAGGAAGACCAGTATGAGAAGGGATATGCATAATGTAAAAAGGATGTGATCTATGTTGTACAATATCTTGTAAATCACAGAACAAGGTGTACAACTGAGTTTTACTTCTACGTATATTGGCCGTTTTATCCTTTGAGTTACTTGAACTGCATATTGAGAATCTGTAATAATGTTAATAGGCTGAGGAAATAAAGTGAGAGCAGGTATTATAGCTGTGAGCTTGTTCTTTTGTGTGGAATCATAAGGAGTGGTGATCGTTTTCATAACCTGTTTATCAGGACAGTACACAGAAGCTCTGTAGCCTTTAGTGGCATCAGTAAATACATTAAATACTGAAACAGGTTGATCCTTACATACTTTAGTGATTATGAACTCATTGTTTGTTAAGAATCTAAAAATACCTTTTGGTGTATAATGTTGTATGGAGATAGCATATATTAACAACAATTGCCAAGATTCTTGATTCTCAATCAATTGTTGGATTTGGTCATGAGTATAAGGAACTTCTATAACTTCAGGCAATTGACCACTTAGGCATAAGCATCGTCTGATCATTTTCTTTATGAGTTGAGCCATTCCATCAGGGTAAGTTTGTAAAGAATATTTTGGCTGATGTGAAATATAACCCCATTCAATCACTAAACCATTTTGCATTAAGGTACCTGTAGAGCTGTATTTCGTGTTCAGCACAGTGAGTTGTATTCCTGCAGAAGAATCTATCCCATATGTAACTGCAGTTCTGAAAGCTTCCTGAATGTAATCCAAAGCATTCCTAGCTTCAGGTGTAAGAATTCTAGGAGAATTAAGGTTGGTATCCCCTTCCAGTAATTGATATAATGGTGATAAATATTCATTTGAAATACCCAGACTAGGTCTGATCCAATTTATATCTCCTATAAGTTTTTGCAAGTCATTTAATGTTTTAATATTATCCCTCCTAATTTCCATTTTCTCAGGTGCTATAGCAGTATTCTGAACTTTGTTGTCTAAATGCATAAAAGGAGCTATTTTCTGTATTTTTTCAGGGGCTATTTTAAGTCCTACAGCAGCGAAATTATTTGTAACCTCCTCTAATATCTTCTCTAGGGTAAATACATCTTGGTGTGCACATAGAACATCATCCATGTAGTGAATTAAGTAAGCTGTAGGATATTTGTCTCTGATTGGCTCTAAAGGCTTTGCCACAGACTTTTGACATAATGTGGGACTGTTTTTCATCCCTTGGGGGTAATACTTTCCAACAGTATCTTTTTAGGGGTTCTCTTAGATTTATGGAAGGTATTGGAAATGCAAATTTTTCTCGGTTCTGACTTTAGAGAGGTATGCTATAGAAATAGTCCTTTATATCTATGACCCATAAAGGCCATTGTGCTGGTACCATATTAGGAGACGGTAAACCAGGCTGTAATGCCCCCATATTCTTCACCACCTTATTTACTTCCCGCAAATCCATAAGCATCCTCCATTTTCTGGATGTCTTTTTTCTAATTGTGAAAATTGGAGAATTCCATGAGCTATTTGTCATTTCAATGTAACCTAGTTCCAGCTGTTTTTGCACAATGTTTATAAGGCAGCGATTTTTTTCTGCACTTAGGGGCCACTGATCCACCCACACTGGTTTTGAGGTAAGCCATTCAATAAGATCAGCTGTTGGCTGCCCATCAATCAGGGCCCCTCCTGAAAATTTGTTGTGATGGTAACCTTAAGTTGCGATAAAATATCTCTGTCCCATCAAACCATTGACAAGGAAGCTAAACAATTCAGCTGAAATTTTCCTGATGTGCCCTCAAATTCCCAAGTAAGTTTCCTCACACTTTGAAAGGGCTGGTTAACTTCTCCTATGCCCCTCATGTTTATATCTGATTGTTGTATAATCTACTTTGTTTCCCATTGTTCTTGATTAATAATGGACCTGTCTGCCCCGTGTCTAACAGACCCCAAATTCTCCTGCCCTCCACTTATATATGAAGGGTGGGCCTTCAGGTGGTAATGATTTGGGACCACATGACCTCTGGATTCTGTATTTGAAATATCTGTTGTTCCTTTTTTAATTGGATCACGGAATTGCTGGGATTAGTAATTTTAATTTTGATTTTATTATAATCTTCCCAGTCCTTTTGTTCCACATAGGTTGGAGTAAATTGTACATCCATGTATTCCCCTTGTGAGATTAACAAAAGTACTGCTGTGGACAGAGAGGAGCTCCTAAAAAGCACTTCTCTCTCCTGGCCGGGATAAATATTTAGGGACGTAACCTCAGGCTGTAAAATAACAGGAATTACTTTAGAGGGGGAGGGATACAAATTGGCTTGCCCTCCTGAACCTCTGGAGTCCCGAACTGAACATAAGTCCCTACTGTTTTTTGTGGGCCCGGGACTTGGCCCTTGAGGCCATTTCCAGAATTTCTAAATCTACATTCTGAAGCCCAAGGAAAACCTTTATGACATTTGAGGCATTTTGTTTTTGGTCATGATTCACCATCACCGCCACCCCCTTTACATTCCCTTTTGAAATGACCCACTTTACCACATTTAAAACAAATCTTGTTTTGTCTATTTGTGGCTGCTTGAGCTTCTGCTAAAATTTGTGCTTGAAAGACCATGGATTTTACCTCCATCAATTTTCAAATTAATTGATCCAAGGAGGCATCAGCAGAAAGGGCAAAAAAGGCTTTCTTATGATCTAAGTTGCAATTCCCTCTAGCTATTTGTCTTACAGATTCTTCCAGTCCCACAGTACTTCCTAATGTATGCTCAGCTGCTTGTTGTATTTTGGCCACAAAATCAGGAAATGTTTCCTCAGGTCCCTGCATGATATTTGTAAAATTTTTTCCTGCTTGACCAGAACTGATTATCTCTTTCCATGCTTGTATTGCACACTCCTGAATAGTGCTATAGACTGCCACTGAATAGTCCATTTGTGTGTTAGGCAATGTATTAGGTCCTTCACCCAAAAGCATGAAAATACTGGGTGTGTTAGGTCCCTCTGCTAACATGAGATCATATAGTTTGCTATGACATTTTTCCTTATAATTGGCCTCCCACTATAAGTAATCACCTGGGGTGAGACATATTTTAGCTGTTTGCTTCCAATCATATGGTGTGAAAGCTGTGGCTGCTAAATTTTCCAATAATGACACTGTATAATTAGCTGTTGTCCCATTCTCCTGTACAGCCTTTTTTTTTTTTTTTTTTTTTTACCTCCTTAAGATCTCTTATATTTAATTTTTGTCATGTCCTATTACCCTGGGTGTCTGTGATAACAGGGTATGCTAACAAATTGCAGCCTTTAAATCTTATTTCTCGTAATGTCTGTCCTTCCTCTTTCATAAGTTTTTGAAAAGGTGTATATAATTTTGAAACTGTGGTGGGACTGCCATTAGGCTTCCCGGGTTTTTCAGGTCCACATGTGGGATTATAAGATGGACACTGAGTGAGGTTAAGAGGTTTGGTATTTTTTAGGGGTTTTTTTCCTTTCCGGGGTCTTTCTCCCACAAATTCAAGAGGTGTGGTCTCTTCCTGATCGCTGCCTTCACTCTCACACATGACACTCAATATTTCTTTAAGATCTGTTTTGTCTGCTAAGCACACTTTGACGACATCATAAATTGCAATATGTAACCAGAATCACTCTCCTGTCCCTTCTCCTTAAAATAATTAACTAAAGCCTCTCCCACTACTTCCCAATCAGGTCCTCTGATCTGAAAGCCACTTGGGAACCATGGAGCTGTTTGATAGACTATTTTTAGAAATTTTTTCAGAATCTGTTTCTTAACTGAAATCCCTTTCTTACACACTATAAGTTGTAATATTCTCAGATCTTTTCCTTCATCTTTTAAACCCTTCACTAAGTTTCCTCCCATACTACATCTCTGTGAGCTCTGATTTATGAAAAATGAAAACTGAGAACACTAGCAATCACTCTTCTTAGAGCCTTCCCCTTACCTTGAATGAAATTCGTTGTCCCTCTCCTACTGGCTTGCTACCTGCTGGCAACTTTTGGGGGTCTGGTTGCTAAAGACTTGACAGCTGTCCCAATGCCCCATGTTGTGGGCACCACTTATTGCTACCAGAACAGTTGGGTGGGCTCGCAATCAGTGAGTAAAAAGATGCGGGTGTATTCAACGGTCTGTTTATTCCAGAGTCATTTTATACAGAGCCAAAGACACAAGGAACTTACTAGATGTATATGCCCCTAGCACAGTGGTTCTCAACCTTGCTAATGCCATGACCCTTTAATACTCGTATGTGAGTGTATCTGCATGTGGGCGGACCCGTCTGGAGACGGATAGAGGAGTGGTGTTTCAGTTCCTAAGACCATCGGAAATATGTGTTTTTGGATGGTTTTGGGCAACCCTTGTGAAAGGGTCATTCGAACCCCAAAGGGGTTGTGACCCACAGGTTGAAAACTGCTGCCCTAGCAGAAGATCTTATGTAACCAGAAAAAAATGTAGACAAAATACAAGACAAAATACAAAATAAAATTCCTTTATTGAATAATACTGTTTCCAAAATAATTTCTGAAATTAGGAATGACCAACTCCAGTGGCTTATTACCAGGTTTAAGGGCAGCTCAAAGTTTGCATTTCAGTTAGATGAAACAACTGATATTTCTAACATGGCAAATTGCTATTTTATGTAAGATATGTTTATGAAGGAAGCATAAATGAGGAATTATTGTTTTGTCACACTTTGGAGGGCCACACAAGAGGGGAAGATATATATCTTAAAGACAATGATTTTTTTTTTTTTTTTGCAAATAAAGGTTTACAGTGGAAAAATTGCATTGGAGTTTGTATAGATGGTGTTGGATCAATGATGGTTGAGAGTGTTGGATTTGTAGCAAAAGTTAAAATTGGTAGCAATGAATGTATCACTTTTATTCACTGCATGATCTATTAAGAAGCACTCATAGCCAAAAAAAATATCACAGAGTTAGATGTTGTGCTTTGCAACACTATCAAAATCATTAACTTCATTAAAAACCAGGCCCTAAACAGTCATTTTGCTTTTAAACCTTTGGAAAGACATGGACCCTGATTACAAAAACTTATTATCTCTGGTTGGGGCTGAGCTGGGGCTAAAACCATGACTCAGGCAGGACTTCTTTTGGCTCCTAGGGACTGCTCTTGGCTCCTAGTGCTGTGATGGATCCTTTCCAATTATCCTTAATTCAATCATCCTGAAGAGGTAGAGGCTACAGAGTACATAGTCCTCCCACCCCTAGGCTACAGTAAATCATGATCTTCTCAGTCAGCATTAAGTACCCAAGGAGAGTTCTTTTCATCCAGACTCCAGGATGGCTCTCAGATTCCATGGTTCTTCTTCCATGGTCCCAGCTCCTGCCCAAATCTATC
Source organism: Pseudochirops corinnae (assembly GCA_028646515.1). NCBI lineage: Eukaryota > Metazoa > Chordata > Mammalia > Diprotodontia > Pseudocheiridae > Pseudochirops > Pseudochirops corinnae. The sequence continues at coordinate 110,173,758 of CM053588.1, forward strand.
TATCACCTGGATTCAAAGGAAGATAGTTCTCAGCTTTTTGTCCAGCTCCTTGTCCAGTTCACATTCCATATTGAAGCTCACAGAGTCCAGTCCACTTCAAGTCCTTCACAGTTCCTGTTTCTGGGAAGACAAAGCTTAACAGAGCCAAAACAACATTCATGCAAATTGCCGGCACCACCATCAATTCATTATCTGCCTGTGAAATCAACACAGACCCACCAACAAGGTCTGAGAACTTAACATAAATCATCAGTATAGAGATCAATACAGATTCACAAGCAAGGTCCAAGAGGTCAATACAAACCATCAGTAAAGTCCCAGGACCTTCAAAATCCTCCTCTGCTGTCCCCAAGCAGGGCTGAGAAAGAGTCACGTACCCAGAGGTAAGTAAGGAAGAAGGACTCGGAAACAAAGGAACCAGGACACACAAGTAATGTGGAAGGACCTAGCCACAAACACCTGGAAGGGGCTGGGATGGTAATTACTTGGGGGAAAGGGTATGTTTGTATTTCCCCAGGTGATGGAGCCGCTTCAATCTGGATTCCACAATGGTGTGCTGTAGTGTTCACAGAGTCTTCAAAGAATGTACCTGACAGAACATATACAGCACCAATGCCCTTCTAGAAGGAAAAGGCAGCATCCAGCAACAGGATGACCCACTTGAGAGCACGGAGCTGCCTAGTCCTACTGACATTGTTCACCCTGGATAACCACAACAGAGGGTGATCAAGAAAAACAACAAACTCACTAGGGCTTGTGAAAAGCTTTTGCAGCTATTGACAATTGTGCATAATTATCAAGGACATGTACACATGAACAATACCATTTATGCCAATTTGGCTGCTCGTCTTTTCTGGCAATTTGCTTACCTCACCATAGAAAACAAACATTCAGGGACCTTATGGAATGTTACTTGCATCCAGTGTCAACTTGCACAGTGTATAAACCATGCTATTGTTGGGAATAAGATTGTAACTGAAGTTCCTTTTGCCCTTTAAATAATGTTGGGTGGTTTGGTAGCCCTTCTGATTGAGGGCTTATGCAATTGGCCAAAAGGGGCAGTGGAAGAAGTATATTTTCTGTATTGTGTTACAATGTTTGCATCTATTATCCTGTCTTCCACGGTTCTTGCAGTATCTGTCACCTCTTTACAGACAGAGACAAAGAATGCTGAACTTGTATAACGGTTGCAGAGAAATATCTCAATGGTATATTTGAAAATCTATTGCTGTTGATTAAGAATGTGAAAGAGGTGGTTACAGTTAATTGGATATTGATGAAGCATGGTTATAGATTGCATCCTATTTGTGTAACACCAGTGAAATAATAGGTCTGATTGTGATTGGATATACATTGCTTCTTTTCCTGATTATATTGTGTGTCTTAGCAGTTTTGCATTGTTCTCCAAGTTAGTTGTTGTTCCAACTATTTTTTATTTTCTTCTATTTTATATTTTCTTCTATTTTTTCATTCTTTTGGTTTTGTTTGACTGATTCTTGATGTCTCATGGAGTCAGCTTCCACTTGTCCAATTCTAATTCTTAAGAAATTATTTTCTTGAGTGAGTTTTTGTACCTCCTTTTCCATTTGACCAATGTTACTTTTTAAGGAGTTCTTTTCTTCAGTGGATTTTTCTTTCCATTTGGTCAATTCTATTTTATTAGTTGTTTTCTTTAGTCAATTTTTGTGGTTTGTTTTCCAAGCTATTGACTCTTTTTCCATTATTCTCTTGTATAACTCATTTCTTTTCTCAGTTTTTTCTCTCTCTTATTTGATGCTTAAAGACCTTTTCTGAGCTCTTCTGAAAGAACTTTTTGCATTTGAGACCAATTCATATTTTTCTTTGATGCTTCTGAGTTTGTGTTTTGATATTCCCTGTCATCATAGTAGCTTTCTACAATCAGGGCTCTTTTTTGTTTTTTTTGCTCTTTTCCAGTTCATTTCTGCTCTTGGAGTACAAGGTAGCACTGTCTCAAGCTTCTTGTGCTGGGGGTCAGGGGCCTGGTCATTGATTTTCTGAGCCATGGTCTCTGGGGTATATTGGTCTAGTTGTGCCTGTCTGTGGGGGGTTCCAGGGCTGGTGGTTTGCTCATAGCACTGAGGCTGGGGGCCTCACAGATGGCCAGCAGAGCCAGGACCACAGGACCTCAGTTGCTGATCTGTGCTGTGGCTAATAGATTCCTGCTGGCTTACCTGGACACCATCTCTACTGGGCTGTGATCCCCCTTTACCCAAGTGAGACAGACCCTCCCTGTGGGTTTTTTGTGGGTTCTTTCTCTCCAGAATTCATTTAGAGACTTGGTTAAATGTTGTTTTGAGGGGAACTGGAGAGAGCTCAGGCAACTTCCTGGCTTTTCTCTAACATCTTGGCTCCATCTCCTTCACAAAAGAAATCTGTTATATTGAAATATGATGAGCAAAATACTTCATGTCCTGGAGGAAATGTGTTCTCAAGGTCTCATCCTAAACAAAGACCAGGAATATGGGGATCATGGACATGTGAACAACACCAATGAGGCATGAGATGGGGTCAGCCCTGCTTTTACTCTTTTCTTAGCTATGGCCTTCAGCTAACCAGAGCAGGTATTCCACAAATCTTTTTGGATAAACAAAGTCTACTCTAATTCCTTCTACTACTTGGGAAATAGACCTTCTTGACCACAGGTCATTGCTTTGGGTGAATTTCTATAGAGGGAGGGTGATGCCTCCCTACTTCTTCATTTATCATAAACACTAGGATTGAAAGGCTGAGGAAAGTTTTTCTTCTGAGGAGGAAGATGGCAGCTATCTTCAGATTTCTCAAGTCTCCTCCTGTTTCTCTTGTCAGCCATGGAGAATAAACTGTTTTTTAAAAAATTGTGAGGACTTTAACTCTTACCTTGATCAAATTCTTGGGTCGTTGGCTCTTTATCCCAGATTTGGGGAACTCTGGACTCTCCCATTGCAGAGATGGTGATGGAGATGTAGAGTGCCAACTTGGTGAGTCAGCTTCTTCCCAACTTGAAAGCACAGAACCAGCATTCCCATCTAATGAAGCACGGGATCCCAATCTGCTACTTATTTCATGTGACTCTAGGCATGTCACCCAAACTCTTGGCCTTGGTTTCCCCATCTAGGAGAAATGAGTGAGCTATGCTCCTTGGCTTCTGAGGTGCCGCTGCTAGATCTATCTAGGTCTCAGGTGCTATGGTTTTCTGATCTCGTCTTCTTCCCTCTCCCTCCCTGCTCCTCCCTAGCTGCTAGTACAGCTGTTCTCAACCTGTGGGTCATGACCCCTTTAGGGGTCGAACAACCCTTTCACAGGGTTGCCTAAGACCATTGGAAAACACATATGTTTTCCACATATGGAAATGGTCTTAACCATAAACACAATGGTCTTATGAACCAAGACACTGCTCCTCTATCCATCTCCAGGCAGGTCTGCCCACATGCAGACATGCCACATACAAGTATTAAAGGGTCACAGCATTAGGAAGGTTGAGAATCACTGCGCTAGTGCCTTCCCCTCTAAAATTTCCTTCTATCTACTCTCTATATAGCTTGTATTTCCTTGGGTATTTTCAGGGTATCTCTCTGATGAAAATGGGAACTCCTTAAGGACAGGGACTGTGGTTTTGCATTTCTTTGTATCTTCAGCAGTAGCAGTGCCTTGAACCTAGCAAGAGCCCAATAAATGCTTAGTTTATTGACGCATTCTCTGTGCCTTAAAGATGAGCTTTCCTGAGATTATCCTGCCTGCTGGTAGATCTTGAGATGTCAAACTATTTCTATTATTTATTGAACACCTACTATGTGTCAGACTATATGACAGGGGGTGCTTATAGGAAGAAAAAGAATGAAACAGCCCCTGCCCTCATGTAGCTTATATTCTACCCAATGCAAAGGTCAACAAATGCTTGACTCTTGTCAGTCCAGTGTATGTCAAGTGCTTTGGGAACAAGGTCCTTGATTCTGAACTTCACTGTGAGTGCTTGCTTTGAATAGGGGGACAGCTGTCCATTTTCTCTGACTGTGTAAGTGAATAATACATTAAATGAGACAGGTGAAGTATTTGTGCATGATCACAATCACACAGCAGTCCAAGGCTGAATACGCAAAAGAAATGTTGACACAGAGTAGGAGAGAATTCTTGCTCAGGCACAGCCTAACTTTCATAGCCCTGAGACACTGAAATTCAGTGGTTAGATGAATTCACTGGCATCATGCTCAAAGCTTCCTGACTTTACTCTTCTCATCAATAGTACTTCTCTACCTCTACCTCTACCTGGCCCTCTTGCCCCAGTCCCAGCCTCCTCCCATGGATCTTTGTTCATTCTCTCCCTCTCTCCCATATATCTATTCTGTGTGAAGCCCTGGAGTATAAGACAAAAACAAAATAGTCTTTGCCCAGAAGGAGCTTATACTCTACTGACAAATATTTGTTGAATCAAATTGATTCCAATGGGAGCTTCCACGTGTATTGGTAAAAGAAGAGAGTAGGAGGGCAAGGTGGCTGCTCTCCCTAGGGCTGACCAGCCACTCCTGCACTGGAACAACCCAGTCCAGCTGCTCCTAGGCCCTCTCCCACCTGTGTGGGAGAGCTCTGCCCCTACTTGTTACCTATGCTAGGACAGTTCACTTTCAACCTTTTTAAAAAATTTCCTTTATTTTGCTTTCATTTATTTTTCAAACTTAAGATATAAAACAAGCATTTCTATAAAATATCAGAATAGAAAAAATGATGATTGCATGTGAAACATCAAATCTATTATGTTTAAATTGTATTCCTTTTAAGCAGATAATATATACGTTATAACATATATTTTAAACATATGATATAATTTAAATATATAACATATTTACAGGTAACTTTCATTTTTCATTCCACACACCATAGATCTTATTAGAAACATATATATGTATATGTATACATATGCATAAATATATATATATACACACACACACACACACATATATACATATGTATATGTAAAATAATTCTGTACATATTTCTGTTGATCAGTTCTTCCTTTGGCTAAGGCCATGCATGAGCAGCTTCCCAAAAGAATGCTACTGTGAACAGCTTTTAAGGTTTGGATTATACGGTATAGTGAACACTCCATTTATTCCATTACAAATCAAGGCAAACATTCACAACAAATCACAATATAATATTCACATTACATCTTATCACAGAAAATCACAATATAGTGTTCACAACAGCTTAACACTTAAAATGGCCACATAGTTTTCACCAAAGTGGCTACAGTATTAAGAACAAAGAACAAAAGAATAATCATCTGGTTTCCCTAAGTCATTCAGTCATCTCACAACACAATAATCAACCTTCCACTCATGGGGCAATCATAGATTAACTTAATCAGTCACTTATCTAACAATCAGTCACTAAATACAATCATTAGAAAATTACATAAACCCTCCACCCCTTGGTGTCTAGTAAATTTCAATCTCATCACTCATCCAAGGGGAGGTCTTTTCTTCATCTTGACTTGGGGTGATCTCTCAGATTCCCTGGATCCCCTTCCATGGTCCCTGCTCTTACCTGAATCCACCAAACAGTCATCTGGATTCAGAGGCAAATAGCTCCCAGGTCCTTGTCCAGTCCTCTGGGCATTTCTTGTTATACACTGGGTCCAGCACATCTCAAAACCTTCACAGCTTCTGTTGCCATGAACTCAAGGATCAGCCAAGCCACAAACAAACAAAGGCTTATCCTGGTCATGCTTCTTCAGTCCTCCAGCAGTTCAGCTGGTCCTAGGACCCAGAAGGAATCTCAGCCTTCCAGGAGGCAGCAACTTCAGCTTTCACCATATTCTGGTCTCAAGAAAAACTCCAACTCAGTTCTCAGTCAGTTTCCAGATGCTGGGAGAGAAACTCCTTCTCTCTCTCTCTCTCTCTCTCTCTCTCTCTCTCTCTCTCTCTCTCTCTCTCTCTCTCTCACTCTCACTCTCTCTCAGCTGGCTTCAGTCTCCATTC
>CM053588.1:110180232-110192823 GCA_028646515.1 Pseudochirops corinnae
ATCGTACGTGATGACCAACTTTGATAAACTGGACTCTTCTCAGCAATGCACAGTTATAAGACAACTGTACAAGTCTCAGGATGGAAGGAGAGATCTACATTCAGAGAAAGATCTAGAAAGAACAGAGTTTAAATGGAGACTGAACCAATATACATGCTATCGCTCTTTTCCATGTTTGGTTTTGTTTCTTTTTTCCTATTGTTCACTCCGTTGGTTACAACCCTTCTATACAACCAGATTAGTGTCCAATGTGAAAGTATATGCAGATCCTATACTTGATTGCATGCCGCCATGACGGGGGAAGGGAGAGGGAGGAGAGAAAATTTGAAACTCAAGGGACTGTGGAACTGAATCTTGTAAACTAAAAGTAAATAAACAAATCAATTTTTAAAAAAGCTATCAGCTATCAATAAAACTGTTTCCTTTAAAAAATTATTTTAATAATCCAAGCAAGAGGAGACAGGACTGTGAACCAGGATAAGAAAGATTTCCTTAAGTAAAGAAAAAAGAGTAGATGTTACAGAGCTAGAAGTGACAAGATTTGATATGATGATATATAAAAGTGAAGAAGAAGGAAGGATCGAAAATGACTTTGAGCTCAGAGAGCTGAGTGACTGAACAGAAGGCAATGTCTTCAATAGAAGTAGCAAAATTGAACGAAGAGAGACATTTTAAAGAAAGATAATTTGGATGTTTTGAGGATGAGATGTATATTGGATAATTGTTTCATTGGGTCTGGAACTCAAGAGATACATTTTTGCTTGGATATATAGATTTGGGACTCTTCTTCAGAGAAATATTCATTCACCCAAAGGGAGCTGATGAGATCAACAGGAAAGAGGTGTAGATAGAAAAGATGGGGCAGATGGCTAGCTGATACTCAGTCTTACTCAGTGGAAGGTAATCCACCATAATGAAATGAGAAATGCCCAACTCAGTAAGAGGGGCACCAGGAGAGAGCAGTGTTTTGAAAGGTGGAGGCAGAAAGAATCTGTATGTGGAAAGGGAAACTGCACTGTGTCAAAAGTGATAGTGTCAAGAAAATATAAAGACTGAGAAAAAGTCATAAGATTTGAAAATTAAGAGACTGTTGAGGATATAGGAAGGAAAAATTTGAAAAAATAATTATAGAGATCCAAAGGGCCCATCATTATTACTATATGGCAAACTATATCATAAAGCAGTTCTCATCAAAACTCTTTGGTTGTAGTTAAAAAAGGAGAAAAAAAGAAAGGTTGGATAACCAAGGCCTTAGATAGAAGAGAAAGCAAGAAACCTAATACAAAAATGAGTGGGAGAAAGATTCTTTGTCCTAGAAAAACTACAAAGCAGTTATGCACAAAGTAAATATGGAATAACATAACACAGAATTTAATATAGTAAGCTCTGGAGGCATAGCTAGCTGTAACATAAGAAATTGTTATTCAAACATTATGTTAATATAAGGAAACTCCTTTCTGTGACATGGTTATGGGGAAAATTTATAATCAGACAAGGAATAGAAGCCAACATAAAAGCAAAATTAGCTAATTTTAACTTACATTACATTAGCAAATTTTTGAATGAACAGAATCAATACAGCTTACAAGAGGAAAAAAATATCAGATCAGGAAAGTCTTTGCATTCATTCTCTGAGTTACAAAATATAATATTTAAGACATATGGTCAAATTTTGCTAGCAGGAAACAAAGCAGATGCCTTTTGACCAGAGATTGGCTGAATAATTCCTGGAACATGAATATAAGGTGATATTATGGTCAGACAAGAAGAATTTATCACATGTCAGCATCTGTGCTGAGATATGAGGACACAAAGAAAGACAAAAATATAGTTGCCTCCCCTCAAGGAGTTCCTACTCAATTGGAAAGCAAAATCTCAAGAACTATACATAGTAGATGTAGAGAGTATAAATGGAAGATAATCTCCAAAGAAAGGCATTAGCCAGGGGTGGGGTAAGGATGAGGAAGGTTCACAATCAAAGGACTCTTTGAGAAGGAAGAATTTGAGTCTTGTAGGATATGAAAGCCAGAAGGTGGAGACAAAGAGCTCTCCAGAGCTTGCTCTCTCTCCATTCCAGAGAGAGGGAACAGAGATTGAGAAAGCATGGAGTTGGGACAAGGAGTGTGATATCTGAGGAAGAGCAAGAAGCCCCCAGTCTCTTGACTTGGAGGGGAATAAAGATTGGAAAGTTTAGAAAGAGACCAGGTGGTGAAGCACTATTAAAACCACAGACACCATTATCTGCTTCAGCAAGGAGGCTCTGGATTTTATGGACTGGGGCAAAAATATAGTCAGGTCTGCTTTTCAAAAGATCACTGTAGTAGGTGAGGGTGGAATGGAGTAGAGTAGAGTGAGATTTTAAGAAGGGAGAGGCTCTTACAATCATCTGGAGATGATATGAAGAGGGGCTGCACCAATGTGCTACCTGAGTGGGTAGAGAAAAGGGGATATATAAGAAAAATGTGTAGGTAGAAGTGAGAAGTTTTGGCAAGAGATTGTTTACATAAAGTAATGATGATTCATTAATCCTTTAATTAAATGGTACCTGATAGGAATACCAAGTAAGTAAGTAGAAAGGGAAAAGTTAAGGGAAAAGAGGACAAAGCCTTGGGGGGCACACCCATTCATGCTGAGTGGGGCATGATCTGGATGTATATCCTACAAAAGAAGACTCAGGTGGACTAACAAAACAAATTAGAGAAACCTAAGGTGAGAGAAGTGTCACAAGAACCTAGAGAGGAAAACCTATCCAAGAGAACAGGATGATCAGTGCTGTCAAGAGCTGTAGAGAGATCAAGACAGTCTTTTGATTTGCATCAGAAATCATTATTGGTATCTTTGGAGAGTAGCTTTAGAGCTATCAGAAATGATAGATCAAAGCTATCAAAAATGATAAAATCAAAGATTTTAGAACAACCTAGGTAAACATTGATAAACTGATGGAGAATTAGGTAAAGAGAATATTTGCTGTAGCTAAAATGAATGGAAATGAAAACAACACTGAAAGATTAACTGTTTTGAAAAATCCTGGGATATGGAAAATGAAATAGTTGCCTCCATTGGCAGAAAAGCTGTGGGCTACAGAAACAGAGCTTTGTATATTCTTTCAGATTCAGTCACATTGGTAGTTTTGCTGAAGTGTTTTTTATTTATGAATCATATACACATGTATGTGTATGTATATGAGTATGTATGCATACATCTTTGTATTACAGGGAAATGCTCAATGGTGAAACTGTGGGTATAAATCTGAGAATGACCAGGTTATAAACACATAATGCATGTGTCAATAAACTTTATAAACAACTCTCCCTCAAAATAACTCAGGTGCTGAGTTTCACGATGTTGACTAGTATTTCAAATTGTTGAAGTTTATAAGAGTGATTTGTTTATGTAATAAACCTTTTGGAAAAAAATAGTGAATATATATGTGCATACATACATATATGTATATACATACATATATGTATATGTGTACATATATGTATGTACATATATGTATATGCACACATACATATATACATACATACATATATATATTCCTATTTCCATCTTAAAAAAAACATTATAGGGAAAGGATTCTGGGAAGATGGTAGAGTAGGACAGAAAGATCAAGATCTTCCCCCACAAAACAGATAAAATAGTGCCTCAGGACAAACATAGAGCAATAAAAATAAATAAGAGTAGGGGCAGAACAGGAATCCCCCTGAGACAATTGTAGAAGATCTAAAGATAAATCGTAGGAAGAGGTTTGGTACCCATGAAGAGTAAACACCTCCAAGCTAGGTCTACTTAAAGAACAAGCAGCAAGCCCTGGGGTTAACTGGGTTGGGAAGCTGCCCCAGTGCCAGCCACAGGAACTTTTACCCCAGGAGACAGTGAGGGGAGTTGGGCATCTCAGCTGGGGAAGATTGAGGGACCCTCTTCTGACAAGGAATGCCAGGCCCAGCTGTGCTGCAGAAATATGGTGGGAGTGAGAAGGAACCAGCACTGGAGTGAGAGCAGAAGCAGTGGGGTGAGAACACAGGTAGCTGTAGGCACTTGTAGGAGGCTCAAAGTCTTGGTTTCAGTTCTAGGCCAGAGGGGAGAACTGACAGAGAATCTGAGGCCAGAGGTATCATTCCCCCATGCCTCAGGACTGAAGGTGATTACAAAAACTAAGTTACTACAAATAAAAAGAAAATGCACAGGCAAGAAGAAAGAATTCAACAATACCAAGTTACTATGGAAATAGAGAAGACCAGGGTTCATCTTCAGGGGAGGATACTGAAGCAAAGAAACCTTCTTCTACCCCAAAGAGTAATGTCAAATTATCACCTGCCCCAAAAGAATTCATAGAACTTAAAAAAAAGAGTTTAAAAATAAAATGAAATAAATTCAAAGTTTTAAAATCAAATGTTTAAAAAATGTATTATTATTATTATTTTTACATGCAACTGGGAAATAAGGCACTGGGGTAAGGAGATCCATCTTGCCCTACCGGAAAGTCAGAGGGGGATAGGGAAGGATATAGGAGAGAGCAGATTGGGGGAGGGGCTATACAGTGGGATCACTGTTTTGGAGTGGTAGGTAGGGGAAAGATGAGGAGAAAATTTGTAAATCAAAATCTCATGGAAATGAATGATATAAACTAAAAATAAACATAAAATTTAATTTAAAAAAATGAAATAGATTGAGGAAAAACTAAAATAATAATAATAAGAACAACACAAGAAAAATGAAGATTATGCAAAGAAAGTCAATCAATTAGAAAAGGAGATCCAGAATTTTAAGGAAGAAAATGACTCCTTGAAAATCAGAATCAAACAAGAAGAAGCCAGTGAAGTTATAAGAGATAAAGAAATAATAAAACAAAATAATAAAGAATGAAAAAATAGAAGAGAATGTGAAATCTAAGAAAAAAACAACTTATCCAGAGAACAGATCAAGGAGAGAAAACACAAGAATAATCAGACTACCTGAAAGCTATGATCAAAAAAAGAATCTTAATACAATAATACAAGAAATAATTAAAGAAAATTGTCATGAAGCATTAGAACAAGAGGGGAAATAAAAGAAAAAGAAATAGGAAAAAAATTCACCCATCACCACCTGAAAGAGATCCTATGAGAAAAACCCAAAGAATATTATAGTCAAATTCCAAAACCCCCAGCTCAAGGATAAAATATTAAGAGCAATAAGAAAAAACAAATTTGAATGTGGTAGTGCCAGAATTAGAATCACACAAGACCTGTCAGTGGTGACACTAAAAGACCACAGGTCTTTGGAATATTATATATCAAAGAGCAAAAGAACTGGGGTTCTGGCAAAATATATCATACTCATCAAAACTAAGTATAATTCTAAAAAATAGACATTTAATGAATTGTCAGGCTTTCAAGACTCTGTTAAAACAACACCAACAACAACAACCTGAACTTAATAGAAGATTTGACATAGAAGAGACAAAGACTAGTTACAAGGGATTCAAAAAAGACCGTTTACCTTTTACACATACAAAATGTAAAATGTTTGTCTAAGATTATTATTAGTAATTGGGTAATTAGTAAGAGAAATTGGGGTAGATTCAAGTATGATATGACTAAAAAATAAAACTGGTTTAGGAACAGCTAAAAAAGTATCTTATACAAATGCGGCATGAGAGGAAGAATTGACACAGAGGAATTAGTTGGGGGAGGGAGGGCTGTGAGTTCTGGACACCTACTTTCATCAGGAATGGGTTCAAGAGGGAACAATACATATATATGTAGAAGAGTATAAAAATCTTCTAAATTCAGAAAGAAATAAAAAGCTAAGGGGATAGGGAGCAGGGAAAGGATGAGGGAGGGATCTTTAGAAGGGGAGGGGAGGGAATAAGTCAAAGGGGGGTATAGAAGGGTGTATAGATTAATGGGAATGGGAGGATAAGGGAGGGATTCGTAGAGAGAGGTAGGTTAAGTAGGAAAAGGGCAAGGTAGCAGGAAGAAGTGGAAGTAGAGGAGTCAGGAGGGATAAGGATATAAGAAATAGACATAAACATAAAGACCAGGAGTAGAATTTCTTAGGGAAAGAGTATATGTTTTCATATATATGTATGTATATATGTACGTGTGTATATGTATATGTGTGTGTGTGTATACATGCTTAATTGTAGCCTTTTGGGGAGGGGAGAGAAAGAGGGGAAAAAAGAACAGAGTAAAAAGTATACAACAGAGAACAAAAGAAAACTTACAAGGAAGCAAAGAGAAGATGGAGAGTCCTCAGTATAACAGGGAGTATTTATTCCACAGGCTTTCTTGAAATGGAAATTTATTACTATATATTTTGAATCTTCTCTTACATTCTGCTGTTCACAGGATATGTTATTTTTCATTTATTTTGTATTTTAAGTTTTAATATTTAAGTCTATAATATGTTTCTTTTTTTCGCATGGTGAATTTAAGTTTTAGAAAAAAGTTTCAAAAAACGTTACAATGCTGAAAAAAAAGATTCTTCACTAATGCAGAATTCCTAGAAACAGGGAAGTAGTAACATTGCCTTTGCAAAACATTTTTGTTTTGGGATCCCCACAGAAACTTCAGCATCTTTAAATTGGGGGCATTGCTATAATTCTTTTCTAAATATTCCTCACTACATCCCATAATTTTCAGGAGAGTACACACTAACAGGTTATGAATGAATCCTTGTGGAAATCAAATGCAAAAGTACCTATAGACTCTCTCACCATAGTATATAACTCTCATTTCTTCAAAGAATTTGTGGATTTTGTTTTTCAAAAGTGTTGTTATGTCTTTTGAATTTGATTTCTCTAGAAAACAAAAACAACAATGTACATGTTTTAAGCAGGGAGAGTGCTGAATTGAGTATCAAAAATCTTGGTTTTTATCCCAGTTCTTCCACTGATAGAGTTGAATATGTTAAGTATATTGGATTACATTCATTGAAATCTATATAATATTGGCATCTTATCAGTTATTCTTTTGTGTGTCCCCTTTAACATTTCTTCCATTCATCAATAGAAAGGTAGATAGATAGATAGATAGATAGATAGATAGATAGATAGATTGTATTTCTCTTTTAATTCAAAGCATATATGTTCCCTTTTGGATGGTTACTAAGTTGCACTAAATGCTTTTATCTTGATACTGTTTTTTTGTAGAGATGTTTCTAGAATTTTCCTTTTTTCTTATACTCATTGATCTTAATTACTGGTATCATTCTTTTTTGTTAATCATCTAGAATATCTTTAATCAGTCTCAACTTGTCAGGTTTTTCAGGCATCTCTGGATTCTTGGACTAAGAGAAGAATAGTACATAAACATAAAAAAAAGAATAGAATATAACCTGTCTTTTTACCTGTTTGCACAATACATTCCATTTGGCATATTTCCAATAAAAGGAAGACAGGAACAAAGGGGTGGGGGGTGGGGGTAACACTGTTATTTTTGTAACTTGACCAGGTTAATGCCATAGTGATTCCTATAGATAGCCTACCAATCTCAAACCCCACTTATAGTACATTAGTTTACCTGGAGCTCCAGTGTGCCAGAGTCAAAGGTTCATAAATATATTTTCCTTGTTAGTAACATTTTCCTGTTCCCCTATCTTCTTTGCTTTCCTATGAAAAAGAAACATTTTTAGAAAGAGACAAGTAGGGGCAGCTAGGTGGTGAAGTGAATAGAGCACTGGCCCTGGAGTCAGAAGGACCTAAGTTCAAATTCAGCCTCAGACGCCACTCACTTGCTAGCTGTGTGACCTTGGGCAAGTCACTTAACCCCAATTGCCTTTTCTCCCCCCAAAAAAGAGACAAGTAAAATATTTTTCTAATGAGAATCAAAGCCAAATTTGTGAAATCAATAAAAGAAGGTTACTCTGAACTTATGTTCTATAAAGTCCCCCACCCCCAGGCAGGAAAGATTTCTGAAGGAGATAACAGATATTTTTTTTAACAACCTTTGTTAAGGTAGAACCAGTGAAACTGCAATATGGACTTTGAAAAAACTTCCAAAGAGTGTTGTCCAAGTAAGATAAGAGTTCGTTCAAAAATATTCAGGCTACAAACTTTGCAGAGGGTAGACATTGTAAGAAACACACAGGAGCCGATGGCCAAACTGTTTTGGCTTTGACTTTTTGCCAATTGGGTTCCCTTTCTTCTCTTTTACTGTTTTAAAATATTTCTTATAAAAGTGTGTGGACATCTGTGCAAGGGAGATGGGAAACTAGGAGAAACTGTGGTGACTTTAAAAGACAAAAGCCATAGATAAGTTTTTTGATCTTTTACAAAACAAAGGTATCTCAATAATCTAAGCAAGAAGTGACAGGACAGTGAACTAGATTAAGTAGCGTTGTGTGAGGAGCAAGAATGTGCTACATATGTTATACAGGTAGAAGTTATAAAAATTCATAACTGATATAATGATATACAAGTATAAGCAAGGGAAAGTGATGAGTAAAAAATGAATCTGAGTGCAGAGACCTGGCAACGGGACAAAAGGAAGTGCCCTCAATAGAAGAAGCAAAGTTGAGTGCAGTAACAAGTGTTGAATGAAGGGAATTTGGATGTATAGTATGAGATGCATGTTGATTGATTCTAGACCTCAAGAGACAGCTTCTGTTTGAATCTAAAGATTTGGGAATCTTCTGTAGTGAAATAATCATTTTACCTAATGGGAGCTGATGAGATCAGCAAGAAAGAAGGTGTAGAGCAGCGGTTCTCAAGCTGTGGGTCGCAACCCCTTTGGGGGTTGAATGACCCTTTCACAGGGGTCACAGGAGTCACCTAAGACCATCAGAAAACACATATTTTCAATGGTCTTAGGAACTGAGACACCGCTCCTCTATCCATCTCCAGGAGGGTCCACCCACATGCAGATTGGCCCACATATGAGTATTAAAGGGTCATGGCATTAGGAAGGTTGAGAACCACTGGTGTAAAGAGAAACAATTCCATGTAGCAGAATGCTTGAGGACACCTAATCTTAGTGAGCGAGTGACATAGACAAATAAGAAGTATACAATTGAGTAGGAGAGCTTGAAACATGGAGGAGAGAATCTGTATGTGGAAGGGGAACTCCACTGTGTCAGAAGTGGTTGAGAAGCAAGAAACTACAAAAACTGAGAAAAAGCTGTAAGATTTGACAATTAAAAGATTGCTGAAGATTTTCAGTAGAAAAATTAGAAGAAAAAATAGGGATCAAAAGGGCCCACCATTATTCATGGGAAACTATCATAAAGCAGTCCTCATCAAAATTCTTTGATTGTCGTTAAAAAAGGAAAGGGAAAAAGAAGGGTAGTTGAGGAAAAAATGCTGAACAAACCAAGACCAAAATAAATGAACTGGAAGTCCATTATGCAAGGAACCTAAGAACACAAATGAGTGTGGGAGAGATTCCTTGTCCTAGAGAAACTGCAAAAATGCTGTGAGGCAGTCAGGCACAAAGTAGGTTTAGAATAGCATCATACTTAATTTAACATGCTAATCTCTGGGGGCACAGTTACCTTTAATATATGAAAGGAACATTCAAACATCATGTGAAATAGAAGTTCTTTTTTGTGATATGGTTGTGGGGGAAATTCACAATCAAACTAGGATTGAAGGCCATCATAGAAGAAAAGAAATTTAACTGTATTACATCAGCAAACTTTTGGAGGAACAGAATCAATACAGCTCCCAAGAGGAGAACTCTCTGGTGGAAAATGCTCTAAATCACTATTGATTAGAGCAGTGGTTCTCAACCTTCCTAATGCCGCGACCCTTTAATACAGTTCCTCATGTTGTGGTGACCCTCAACCATAAAATTATTTTTGTTACTACTTCATAACTGTAATTTTGCTACTGTTATGAATTGTAATGTAAATATCTGATATACAGGATGTATTTTCATTGTTACAAATTGAACATAACCCACAGGTTGAGAACCGCTGGATTAGAGAAATGAAAATCAAAACAACTGTGAGGTATCATATAATACCTATCAGATTGGCTAACATGATAAAACAGGAAAATGATAAATGTTGGAGAAGATGTGGGAAAATTGGAACACTAATGCATTGTTGGTGGAGTTGTGAACTGATCTAACCATTCTGGAGATCAATTTGGAATTATGCCAAAAACTGTGCATACCTTTGACCCAGCAATATCACTTCTAGGACCCACAGAAATCATAAAAAAGAGGGAAAGATCCACATGTACAAAAATATTTATAGCAGCTCTTTTTGTGGTGGCAAAGAACTGGAAATCAAGGGGATGTCTCTCAAATGAGGAGTGGCTAAACGAGTTGTGGTATAAGAATGTAATGGAATGCTATTGTTCCATAAGACATGATGAGCAGGTCGACTTAAGAAAAACCTGCAAAGACTTATGTGAAGTGATGCTAAGGGAAATGAGCAGAACTAGTAGAATATCATACACAGTAACAGCAGCATTGTGTGATGACTGACGTTGATAGACTAGGCTCTTCTCAGCAATGCAAGGATCTAAGACAACTCCAAAAGACTCATGATGGAAAAGGCTATCCACATCCAGAGAAAGAACTACAGAGTCCAAATACAGATGGAAACATACTACTTACTCTTCTTTTCTTTTGTTGTTTTGTTTTGTTTCTTTCTCATGGTTGCTCCCATTAGCTCTACTTCTTGTTTACATCATGACTAATGTGAAAATATATTTAATATGAATGCATAAGCAAAGCCTATATTTGATTTCACACTGTCTTGGGGAGCAGGCAGGAGACAGGGAGAACATTTGAAACTCAAAATCTTATAGAAGTGAATGTTGAAAACTAAAAATAAATAAATTTTTTTTAAAAAAGGGGGCTGTAGGCCAAATAAGTTTGGGAACCTCTGATCTAGGGTGTATAGAGTGGTGGTGGTGTTGTTCAATCACTCTTCCTGACCCCATTTAGAGTTTTCTTTTGCAAAGATACTGGAGTGATTTGCCATTTCCTTCCCCAGCTCTTTTTCCAGATGTGGAAACTGAGGAAAATAAAGTTCAATAACTTGCCCAGATCACACAGCTGGTGTCTGAGGGCTGGATTTAAACTCAGGTCCTTGTGATTCCAGGCCCATACTGACACTCTATCCACTGCACCACCTAGCTGCCCAGGGTGAGGCAAGGGAAGGGTGACAATGGAAGGTGGTAGTATTGGCAGATCGAGCCCTAGAGCTGAAGACCAGGGAATCTGCAATAAGCAGCTACTGTTTCTGTGTCAGCAATGGGGAAGAGCTGTACTGGGGAGTGAGGGGAGTGAGGTGGCTACTGGAGGTTCCTGTGGAGGGATTCTTCAAGGGGGAGTACTAGAAGCTATGGACTAAATTTAATTATACCTAATTTATCTATATTAGTGAATAATTTTGAATTTTTACTTGGAAAACATTCTTTATATTAGATACTTACGATGAAAGAAATCTATATTTAGTGACTTAGGAAGTTTACACATGTAAATGTATATACAAATGTAACACACATGTGCAAATATAATACACATACATGCATGTGTGTGTGTTTAAAACAACAAAAATAATAGAGGTAGAGAGTACATTTGAAACTTCACTGACAGGGAATTCACAGATGAGGGAACTCCCTTTACCAGTGCATCTCAGGACCCCCTCTGCAGCATTAATCTTTGAGATGTCCTAGAACACTATGAATTTAAGCGATCTGCCCAGGGTCACATATATGCAGTAAGCGTCATGAGGTGAAATTCTAACCCGGATCTTCTTGGCCTAGATAACATCTATCTATCCACTTTACGAGGGCTACCTCTCATGTAAAATAAGCAACTGTATGAAGAATTTAATAACTTATTTGTTTGTATTTCGAAAGATAGTACATTCAGGTTATTGACACATTCGTTGCATCATATTGCAGATAAGACTCCTTGAGCAGGGTAGTCTCAGATGTCATTGGAATAGGAAAGAAAAACATTTTAAAGAAGACTAAATCAACTAAATTTGTATCTTAGATAAATTTATAAATATTCATTAATCCTATTTGGTAAAATCTCTCTCATGATAAAAATTCCATTGGTCATGGCAGAGTGAGCCTTCCTCTGTCCAAGAATAATTTTCAATTTCTCAACCCAACTCCATAACTTCTATGTCTAGACAGACTCTACAACTATTAATGATATTTGTGATATAAAAATTGGGTTTGATGATGGAAAATTAAGTCCTAAGAAGTTTATAGTATAAAGATATCTTATGGAATATTTATATTAAGGAGTACAACACACATTGAATTGGGTTATCTCCATTGTTAAGACTGACTTATTAAGGGGCAGCTGGGTGGTGCAGTGAATAGAGCACCAGCCCTAGAGTCAGGAGGACCTGAGTTCAAATCTAGACTCAGACACTTAAAACTTACTAGTGTGTAACCTTGGGCAAGTCACTTAACCCCAATTACACTATGTTTCCCCCCTCCAAAAAACAAAAAAAAAAGATTGACTTATTAAGAGTCTAGAAAACATACATATGCATACACACACACACACACACACACACACACCCTTCTGGTTTTTATGGTGTAGTCTTTCTCTGCCAGTCATCTCAACCCTAGTTAAGCATTCTTCTTCTGCTAGCCCTTCTCTTCTTTTTCCAAACACTGCCTGACAT
>CM053588.1:110200553-110219340 GCA_028646515.1 Pseudochirops corinnae
TTCCCTTCTCTTAATAGAGATGAGGAACTATGCATATGAACTGTAGCATTCTTTCAGATGAGTAGTACAACAGGAAAAAAAAATAAGAAATATGGCACTCCTAATTTGATGCTTAAGATAAGTCAGAATTTATTATATTATTGGGCATTAAGACAAACTGAGGAAATGTTTGGATCTGGAATTTGTTAACTGGGTAATGTTAAGCAAGTTGTTATTAGTTCCTTAATTAGATGTCATTAGTATACAATACCAATGGTGATAAGATGCCTGATTTTCTATGTACGGTAATTTGGAAATGAATTTAACAGGATTGGAGTCACCTGATCAATAATGGATACATTTCAAGCTTCAAATATATAGTATTTTGCAAACTGATAAACTTTTGTATCCAGTATATTGAACAACTTTATATAACTTGGATATTATTAAAGTATGAACTGAAAGAAACTGAAAGACAGTGAGAAAATTGTTTAAAACCAGCTATGATATCAGCCATGCTAACTGTCTTATAATGTTTTGTAACTGCCATTTAGAAAATTGGGTATTTCCACCTTTGCCTATAGTTAGGAGGAAGTTAATAGCTAAAAAAATTTGGCTGTCACTTATGAAAGTTGCAAGATTGTTAACTAAGTTATTTGGGGTTATTGTCATAATGTTGAAACCTAAAAATGGTAATTGATTATTGTGTGTGTATAGAAAGTAGACGATGAAACGAAAGCCTTATCCAGATTGGTTCTGTCCATTCAAAGTAGTCTTCCTTGGGGTATGAGGGTATGCAGAAGGTTAATCTATTCCACCTTGGGGATATCGGGGAGGGGGAGAGTCAATGAGCACAGCCCACAGCAGCTCTAAAAAGTAGATGGGGTGGATACTTATGACTCCCCTGCCTTAGGAAGACAGCCAAGGTTGCCTCCAATGTAGGGATATAGGGGGTGACCAGAGGCCCCATGTGCCAGTTACAATATATACTGGGGTCCTAAAAAAATAAGCCATGTCTGCTCTGTTAGATAATGGTGCAGAATGCACAATGCTATAAGGGAACGCCAAAAGACATCCTGGCAAGTGAATAGCCAGAAGGACACAGGAAGAAATAAGAAAAAATAAACTAAAGTTAAGATTGAAAATAGGGGATTTGTCACCCAGAGAGTATGTACTTTATATCAGTCCAAAAGAAGAATATAGATGAGGTGGGCAGGCAGAGGCATCAGGTTCAGCCCCTTCTCTGGATCCCTGTCAATTCTCTTTATTTTGTAAACTTGCCAGGTTCTCGGAAACCATCTGTGTGGTCAAGATCATCAGTCCTGGGAAATGAATAATAAATTTGGCTTGCTGAAGATTTGCAAATTTATGTATAATACAGAAATGATTTCTAATGATTGGTCGTTACACCAGAACAAATTTAAACTTGAGAAGAAAAGAAGAACAAGTGAAATTTGCTAAGTAAAATCTCTTATTTATGTGATTCCTGATAAATTTTTATTGCTTATTGTAACTCCATGAAAGCAAAAACTAACTATCTAGCCCCAAGTTGTGATTAGTGAAACTTTCCATTTGACATAAAAGCTCTTAGGACTGTAACTGATTTTATTTTGAGGTTTGAATTCAGGTATAGTTGTCTGATGGATCATTAAGTCAGTAATCTACCATTTGATAGAAATTCCACAAGCTATTCAGAGGGAATGTGATCCTGAAGTTGTAGAGGCTTACATCTGGAAAAAGTTAAGAGGATAACCTTGGCATTAGCCCAAAACAGGATCATCCTGACTCAATTTCCTCATTATGTTCCTTTGAACCGGAATGTTTTCCACCTGGCTATTCCTGAGTCTGGCTATGAGGTAGAATTAACATTGTATGGTTGGTTGTTAAACTGTGATCCTTATCTAAAATCAAACAGAACTAAGGCTGCTTTACCCTGTCATGTATGTGCCCTTAGACTTAAACCTGAAGTTCCAGTTTGATGCTGGTATAATCATGTCCCTGCTTCTCCCAGAGCAAGAGGTCAGTAGAAGATATGAGCACAATGCATATATGTGTAATCTTGCTGTTTTCACTCTGAAGGTATAGTAATTCCATATCCCAAACAACATGGTAAATTAGTACTTAGGCTTGCCATCAGCCTGCTAATGTTTACATAACCATGTGGAAGATTAATTCCTGGAAATAGTTCATTCTTTCAAAATGCTGTGGGAATAATTGGATGGTGGTAAAATGTGAAACAAAGATATGAATCTATTAATTTATGGGATAGAAGTCAGAAACATCTTCAGTTTGGT
This sequence comes from Pseudochirops corinnae, assembly GCA_028646515.1. Lineage (NCBI taxonomy): Eukaryota > Metazoa > Chordata > Mammalia > Diprotodontia > Pseudocheiridae > Pseudochirops > Pseudochirops corinnae. Next base: position 110,202,827 of record CM053588.1, read on the forward strand.
TTGGGGAAGAGAATTTCGGTGCAATCAGTTTTCTTAGAGGGATATAATTCATGGAGTATTTTGTGTTACATTAATGGAAAAGTCAGTTTCATTCAAGTTATTACTAATGTGGAAATTACACCTGTTTGTACTGCACATCCTGTGGTACAAATGATTTATTATACAGAACTTATTGATATGCACTGTTTTGGAATTAATTACTTAAGTATAAGTATCTCTCATGTCTTTTATTACAACTGAAGCAAAGTCGGCCTCTTATAAGTAAATTCATTTGTGTAACTATTGATTCCAGGAGTGGAAAACTTCTACGTGAAAGAGTGTTGTTACTTATATTTTCATGTATAAGATTGAATTCCTAATAAGATCTTATCCTCCTAAAGGAATTGGAATAAGAGTGGAAAAGTTTGAGAAAGTAACTAGATCAGACAATCCTGTTTGTCAAATGTAAATAATTCTAATGGAGCATGTAAAAATCTAAATTTTATGAAGTTTCAAGTAAAGTCTGGGTTCCTACTCTGATGTTCACCCATGTAGCTCTATTGTTGATCAGATCAGAACCATAAGATTTGAATTGGTTTTCACAATATGAACTAGTTATCGGAGAACTAAAATTTGAGAGGCAGTACTAACTTGTATTGAGAATCTGTTGTGTTAAAAATTTTAGCAGGAACATCTAAGAAGTCTCTATGAGTAACTTGGAACCAGAAAAAACCAGACTACTGAAGAATTGCCCTTGAGGACAAGATATTTTCCAGGTTGCCCAAAGAAAAAATGTTCCAAAAACCATACACATGGGACATCTGGATTCCAAGATGAAATTTGCTAATTAAATGGTCATTGGGGATGGGTTGATGGTCATTGCTGTACAACTCTCCCATTGACTGACAAAAAGGGGAAAATTGAAAAAATCAAATTATTCTGATCTCAATATGTTGTTAAACTACTCAAGCTATGTTTGTCTCTGAACCTAGTTCAGAAACTCAGGGGGCCTATACCAGGTTAAGTTCAGAAATTGAGCTCTCCCCCTAATCACTAAATGCCATTGGTTCTTCTTTCACCTCCCCTAGGGGTAAGATGGAAGAAAATTGTAACAATTTTAGTCATTTTCTTATTGGTTATGTTATTTTCCTATCTGTGCTTATATTGTTTTGGAGATTCATGCTTACAAATAGGACCATCTTGGCCGTACTCAAAAAGACCCTAAACACCTTAGTGTAAGAGCCACCCCAGAGATCTTGCAGAAGATATTGGGAAAGAATATATGGGTGACTTTTCAGGGGCGGATTGTTGGGTCCTGATTGGGGGAAAAGCTATAATACACTATAAGAAGAGAAAAGCCATTAACTTAAATGGAAGAAATCATCTAAGTCAGTGGAGAAGGGATGAGGAGAATTTTAGCCGAGAAAGTGTGTCATACATACATACAAAGGTGTTATAGTTCATACTATGAAACTGGGTTAGGAATAATGAAGAAATCATCACTGTTGGCTAATGTTCATTAGAACTTCTGGATACTTGTATATGGAGAAATTTTTTTTTTCATTTGCTTCCAGGTTGTCACTAATCATTTAGATTTTCTGATTTGTTTTGTTTACAATTCAGGGAAGTTTAAGATAATTTTTGCAAAGGTATGCACGAGCTGAAGTGAAATGCAAACATCTCTTGCAATGTGTATATATGATTGTGTGTATGAAAGCCAAAAGTAAGTGGCATCATTGATTAATCTTTAGCAATGAACCCAGAGCCATAAAGTGGACACTGGTTCAAGGAATGACTCTTGACTTAAGAGATAAGGATAATATTGAGAATGCTCTGAAGATGCTATTGATACCTTGGGGAGATGTTAAGTACTTGCTGAATAAGAGGAAGAGAGAGTTCAAACTTTGTCTCTTTTCTGTAAATTACCTGAAGGGGAGAATACGTTATTTGAAAATCCCTAGTGAGAAAAAGGTTTAGGAATATATTTGAAAATGGATCACTGAGCAGCCTCTTGATGAGGATGAATCAGTACTAAGTAGAGTCAATTCTATGGCTCAGAGAAGGAATATTTGGGGACAGATTGCCAGATGGACCACTTGGAAACAGGAACAGCTAAAGATGCTGGGAAGTATCTGCACTGACCAGCATATAAACTGCATCTACCTCAAGTAGGGTATCCCCAAGACTTATCACAGTGCTTGGAACATAGTAAGTACTCAATATATATTGACTGACTGACTCAATGGAAGAGCTTATCAAAGATATATATGCCTCTTCAAGCAGATTATTCAAGTTTTGGATGAGATGTCACAAACAGTACATCAGTGACAGGGATGTGACCTTGAGAAGTGGAAGAAACTGGTGGAAAACCTGAAGGCATCCCTGAAATCACAATCTCCTGGTGTGAAAATGCTTGCAAAGAATTTTGGTTATTCTGAAAATACAGAAACAACTTAGAGGCAATTTCTTCATATTACAAAGGAGCAATAGTAGAGAAAAGTCTTCAGAGTTTGGTGTGGTAGTCAAAAGACTGCTTCAAAGATGAGTATTGGAAAAAAAAAGAGGAGAAGAAAGAAATGGATAGCCTCAGACCATCTCAGATAAATCAAGATTTTTTTTTTTTAACATAAGGCATCTTGGGAACCTGGTTAGTCTTGTTGTAGCTAAAGCATGCTTCAAGAGGTGAAGCTTTATCTAAGACAATGCCAAAAGACTCAGGATGGAAAATGCTATCCACATCCAGAGAAAGAACTTTGGAGTCTGAATGCATGTGGAATCATACTATTTGCTCTCTCTTTTTCTGTTGTTTTATTTTGTTTCTTCTTTCTCATGGTTCTTCCCATTGGTTCTAATTCTTCTTTACAATATGACTAATGTTAAAATACCTTTAATATGAGTGTATATGTAGAACCTGTATCAGATTGCATGCCATCTTGGGGAGCGGGGAGAAGAGAGGGAGGAAGAGAAAATTTTAAACTCCAAATCTTATGGAAGTGACTGTTGAAAACTACAAATAAATAAATTTTTTGAAATAAAATTAACTCTGAAAAAAAAAGAAGTGAAGCTTTTTTTTTTCTTTTTAGCATAGAATGATTAGAACAAAGGTCTACAACAGAGACAGTAAGTTTTCTGAGGTATCTGGCCATGTCAAAGCCTATGGTGCTCAGAAGAAATCTGCTGAAATAAGTGCAATTCTGACCATTAACAACCGTTTTAGAAAAAGCAAGACTACTGGGACCAGAGAAAAAAGAATCTGGAATCTACTATTCAACTATCAGAGCTATCAACTACTACAAGCATACTATAGTAGCTGTGAGCTCTTCCAACCAGCATATACCTGGCTCCCCCTCTACCTCAGAGTCTGGCCCCACCTCCTCTATTAGAAGGATTTGAACTCTTGCCACTTCACCATTTTCAATGGATGATGATATTGCTGCCCTCGTTGTTGAAAATGGCTCTGGAATGTGCAAAGCTTGCTTTGCAGGAGATTATCCTGTCTTCCCTTTCACTTCCCTTTCTGGCATCCCAGACTTCAGTGTATGACTATGGGTGTAGGACAGGAAAACAGGTATGTAAGGAATGAGTCCCAGAACAGGAAATTCTGACCTTGAAGTACTTCCTGAACATGGTGTTGTCACCTACTAGGACAACACAGAGAAGATATGGCACCACAGTTTCTACTAGGAGTTCTTTGTGGCCCCTGAAGAGCACCCTATGTCGCTCCCAGAAGCCACCCTGAACCCAAAAGGCAACACAGAAAAGATAACATGTTGTGTTCAAGTCTTTCAACACACCAAGTTATGCTGGCCCTCTGCACCTCTGACTGTATCACTGATATTCTGATGCACTACAGAGATGGTGGAGCTATGCCTATCTATGAAGGTGATGCTCTTCTCTATGCCATCCTTCATCTGGGCCTGGCTGGCTCGTGACCTGAGGGACTAACTCACAGAGGTGTTATTGGGGAAGGAGATACCTATACTACCATAGCTGAGAGGGAAATTTTGCATCATTTTCAGGAGAAAAGCTGCATTACATTGCCACTGCTGCATCCAGCTCTTCTCTAGATAGGAATCACATGGCCAGGTTATCACCATTTGTAATGAGAAGTTCAGGTGTTCCAAAATTTCTCAACCTTCTTTCTCATGAATGGAATCCTGCCAAATCCAAGAAACTACCTTCAACTCAATCATAAAGTGTGATGTTGATAACCATGAAAGTCTCTATGCCAATACGATATTGTCTGGTGGTACAACTCAGTATTAAGCATTGTTGACAGGATACAGGAAGAGATTACAACCCTAGCCCCCAGAACTATGAAAAATCAAGATCACTGCCCCATCTGAGCACAAATATTATGTGTGGATTGGAGGCTATATGTGAATCTGGGCCCCTCATTGTCCTTTGCTAATGTTTCTAAATGTAATGTTGTTGGTTTTTGTCATCACTGTCAAAAGATGTGACATACTTGCCCCCCAAAAGAGATGAGATTGGCAAGGTTTTTTTTGTTTGCTCTTTGGTGGTTGACTCAAGATTTTAAAACAAACAGTTTTTAAACTTAGATGAGAATTCTATGGATGTTAGAGGCAAATAGTTCCAAAGTTCACATGTATCTACAGAATACTTAATTATACTTTTTTTTAAAGAGTCATTCTATACTATTGTTCCATAAGAAATGGTGGGCAGGCAGATTTCAGAAAAACCTGGAAAGACTTGCATGAACCGATGCTGAGTGAAGTGAGCAGAACCAGGAGAACATTGTATACAGTAACAGCAACATTGTGCGATGACCAACTTTGTCAGACTTAGCCAATGCAATGATCTAGGATAATTCCAAAAGAATCATGCTATCCACATCCAGAGAAAGAACTATGGAGTCTGAATGCAGATTGAAGCATACTATTTTCTCTCTCTTTTTTTTTTCTTTATCAAGGTTTTTCCATTTTGTTCTGATTCTTCTTTCACAACGTGACTAATATGAAATATTATGAATATGAAATATGAAATATGAAAGTATGCTTAATATGTTCATACTGTATAGCCTATATCAGATTGCGTACTGTCTTGGGGCTGGGGGAGTTGAAGGGGAGAATTTAGGACTCAAAATTTTATAAAAGTGAATATTAAAAACTAAAATTAAATTTTTAAGTCATCCTAGATATTGTGTAGGACATAATTATGGAATGTTATTTGCCTCTGTGAAGGCTATTGTGCTGTACACAAAGGAGCCATTTAAGAAATGCATAGAAAAAGTGATGGGGAGCAGGGAGTAGTATTGCTGACATGTAAATTGTGTAATCCTTAAAAAAAATTTGTAGCTTCCACCTTAATACTTGTTCTTTTTTAAGAAATTTGTCTGAGTTATGTCTGCCCTTCCCAAAATAGATAGAAATGAAGGCTTTTTATAGTTTCCCCAGGAATTCCATGAGACTGACATCAATACGTGGGGGAGGAGAAGAGCTTTACCAGTATACAGATTTAAGACCAGTTCAAATAAAAGTTCCCATATCAACAAAACCAAACCCATAAATGCAGAATAAATGACATATACATGCAGGGCAAATTTGAAAAGCAAATGCAAAATTGGTTGAACAGAAGTTTATGGTCACAGGACCTACTCTGGAGAAATGAAGCTATCAGATCAGGTGTAAGATTCCCTCCCCCACCCCCACCTCGTAGATCCTATTGCTGGCATTATGAAAATGTGAATTTTGTTGCACTGAAACCATCCTCCTTGTATTGGTCATTTGTAGATAAATGACAGAGGAAATGGTGATGAAGGGGGCCCAGAATGGACAGGTGCCATCAATTCTGGCATGGCTCTCAGGATCTCCTGTTTCATTCTCCAGGCAGTATACTCAACTACTGAAAGACAAAACAGGGGGGCAGAGCCAAGATGGTAGAGGAAGCACCACATCTGAGTTCTCCTAACACTCTCCTCCCAACAGCTTTAAAATAATACTTCAAATTGAATTTTGGAGTGGAAGAACCAACAAAAGGCCAAGGTGAGACATTTCTTTAGACCTAGATAACTTAAATGGTTGGAAGGAGAGATCTATGACATGGGAGCGAAGGCTGGCCTGGAGCCCCTATCATAGCAACAACAGTCTTAGGCCTTGGCTTTGATAGCAACAGCAGAAGCAGAACTGAGAGCTCCCAAGCCGTAGATGGTGTGAGGATCAAGCAACTGGTCAGAAAGAGATCACAGAACACCCCTGTGCTGGTACCTGTTACAAGACTGGGTGTTGTTTGGCAGCTCCATGACCCACTTCCAGGTCACAGTTCCCAAGAGAAGAGGAGTTCTTTTGGTCCCAAGGCAGCAGAGCTCCTGAGGATATATAGAATTTGAGTCTGCAAAGAATCAGTGGCTTTTCCTGGGTAAAGACTGGATACAGACCAAGAGAATAGTAATCGTACATCTCCCCAGATCACATCACCTTGAAAACACCAAAAACTTCCAAACACCCAAAACCTACTCAGAAAATAGCAATGGGAAAAAGTCTGAGGCTTGGGGCAGTGCTCACCTCCACCATGAGAAGAGAACCCAACTTTAACATAAAGTTCAAATTCAAGAAATAAGCTGGAAAAAAATGAGCAAACAACAAAAAAAAAGGCCCATGCATAAAAAGCTACTATGGTGACAGGGAAGATCAAGACACAAACTCATATGAAAACTATGTTAAAATAGCTATGAGCAAAGCCTCAAAGGAAAAAAAAAGTGAATATGGCACAAATCCAACAAGAATTTCTGGAAGAACTAGACAATGATTTTTTAAAAATCAAATAAGAGTAGTGCAGGAAAAATTGGGAAAAGAATGAGAGCACTGCAAGAAAATTACGAAAAATTGTGACAAAAGAGACACACACACACACACACACACATACACACACCACCTTAGATGGAATTGACCAAATGGTAAAAGAGGTATGAAATTCCACTGATGAAAATAGCTCCACAAAAAGTAGACTTGGCCAAATGTAAAAAGAAGTACAGAAGTTCACTGAAGAAAGTAATTCTGTTAAAATTAGAATTGGACAAATGTAAGCTAGTGACTGCATGAGATATCGAGGAACATTCAAACAAAGACAAAAGAATGAAAAGGAAAAACATGAAATATTGTATCAGAAAAAACAAGTTACCTAGAAAATAGATCAAGTAGAGATAATTTAAGAATTTCTGGACTAACTGAAAACCATCACTTCAAGCAATTATAAAAGAGAACCCCTAACATGGAAGTTGGGAAATAGAGTATGATGTTTTACTGTGAAACAGATCTCATGCATGATAATACAGGGGGATTATGCTTAAGTTCATTGTTACAATCATTCAGAATGGAGAATTCTAAGAAACCTTGTTGTGTGAAGAATATAAGGGAGAAGACCACTGGAAAGTAACTTCATATCAAATTATAGAAAGACTTAAGAAATGAGCAAGTTTTGGCTAATTTTTTTTTTTTTATTGTTCAGATTTTTCAGTTGTGTCTGACTCTTTGTGACTCTATTTGGGGTTTTCTTGGCAAAGATACTGGAGTGATCTGACATTTCTTTCACCTGGTTTTATAGATGAGGAAAGTAAGGCAAACAGGGTAAAGTGACTTGCCCAGAGCCACACGGCTAGTAAGTGTCTGAGGACAGATTTGAATGTAGGTCTTCCTGACTCCAGGCCTGGTGATCTATCCACTGTGCCACCTTGCTGCCAGAGAATGTTAGGCACCCACAAATGCAATTCATTGAAAAAATCTGTTACCCATGCAGAAATTAGTCAGTTTCTCAGTAAGCAAAAAGAAAGGAGAAAATAGCAAATTAGACTCTTAGGCAAAGAGCCAGCTTACCTATCTAAATTATCTGGGGAAGATGATGCTTTCCATGAAGATTCTGAGTGCTCCCACCTACTGCAGGGTCAAAGAATTCAAATCACTTTAGTTCTAGGGGGACCTGGATGTAGACAGTGAAGAAAGAGTAGAGCTCAGAGCTATCCTTTCCTGCTCATTACTCCAGCAGAGGAAACCCATGGGGAACAGTGAGGGCACTTAAAGATGTTAGGCCATATATATAAGTACAGGGATCAGAATGTGAGGGCAGCAGGCCCATACATGATAATTCGGAGAGAGATTGTGTTTTCCTCTAACTCTGTGTCCTCTGCTCTTGATTTTATAAGAGGTAGACTGTTTCATCTTTACAACATGTCAGTATCATGTAACAATGGGAAATACACTTGTAAATTCAGTATAATTGTCAATGAAGTATAGGTTCATTTCTGATTTTTTTCATGGTAGTAATGATAGACATTAGAAATATTTATGGTTATCCTATGAAAGAAGGCAAAGAAAAAGACATGGTGGGAAGAGAATGGCTGCTATTGAGAACTGGAGATCTTTCTCACTCAGCTAGAGAGAGATTTATTGACTAGGGCACTGTCAGGAAATAGGGGAATAAAAGGCAATATTTTGGCATAGACCCTAGCACCTGAGCTAAGGACCATAGCTGAGGCACAGAAGGAGCCTGAAAGAAGAGGCTAACAGAGCAGTCTGGGGGTTGGAGGCTCTCCAGAGGAAGGGAGACACGGCTTTGAAGAATGGCTGTTCCCACTGGATGACTCAAAGAGCTGGCAAATAAGCAGAAACCATAGGGCCCCAGGTCGATATTGTACAGGGAATCAGGTAGCCCCCAAAATAGCCAGAGTTGAGGAACAGCTAGAGTGCAGAAAAACACCTGGGTACAAGAGGAACACCCTAGGGAAAGAGGGCAGAGCAGCACAGAGACCAGGGGGCCCATGGCCAAGAAGCTTCAAGCTGGGCCAGTCCCAAAGAGAAGCCAGATGATAGCTTTAAGACATGAGCTGTTCTCTAGTAACTGATGTAAGCCTGCATACCTATTCTTGAAGAGATGTGTGGGCATGTCTTAAAGCAGCTGCCTTGCTACAAAAATCCCCCCCCCCATGACCAGTTAACTGCACACATTTTTGTTCTATCTCCTCATCCTACTGAGTAGTGAACTAAAATTTTACTGAGTGTATGGGGGCAGAAGGAAAATTATGTTATGATTTTTTAAATATTATAATTTAATTAAAATATTTTGCTGACATTCTAAGTGTATTATATGATATCCCTCTCAAAATCAAACATATAGGAGAGGTTCTTAGCCTTACAGTTTGGAGAAGATTCAGACCCAATTGAGTAGCTAGCACCTTCCCCCAGGAGAAGGGGACATGTGAATTCCCAAGGGGAGCAAGAACCCAAGGTGGGGTGGAGACAAGCAGAAGTAGGATAACCTGCCCTTAGCAGTGGCCAGCAATCAGGGAGAGGACAAACTGAGCCTCTATGAGGGAGCTGTAGGGGAGAAGACATCGAGAAGGGACATGAGCACTTAAAGGTTATTAATCACTCACAGGTATGTGGATGGGGTGGCGGTATACCCACAGCCACGTATTGACGATGGCAGTAGTTTGGGTGCACAGCAGGCTTGTAACCAGACGTAGAGCCCAGGTTTTCAGGGTCTCTATCCTTATATCCAGGGGTTGCTGGGAGGCAATATGGGGACTGGGTTGGGTGGGGATGGCAAGAGCAGCCAATCAGCTGGTATGGAGTTCTACTCCCTTATCCCCAAGGATAATGATTAGTAACATTTCTTTTTTATTTTTTTGCCTTTTTTATTTTTGGAGGGGGGAAGGTGGGGCAACTGGGGTTAAGTGATTTGCCCAAGGTCACACGGCTAGTTTTTTTTGTGTGTGTGTGTTAAGTGTCTGAGGCCGGTTTTGAACTCAGGTCCTCCTGACTTCAGGGCCGGTGCTCTATTCACCGCACCACCTAGCTGCCCCTGATTAGTAACATTTCTTAACCTGATCCACCTGCATTAAAGGAAGCATGCTAAATCAATAGCATGCTAACCTGCCTTTCCTCAACTTCAACACAGCTGACTCAGCCAATAGTTGGGTACAAAAGAACTTCCAGTGTAGAAGTGGGTCAATCGGTGGTCAACCATGGAGGCCACCTCTCTCAGCTAGGGCAGAAGCAATCAGTGAATGCTCACACCCTCATGACTCAGCCCAGTGGGACTCCTGCTATAAGGCATTGCTTCTGTTGGGAAAAAATCAATGTATTTTTCCAAGAGTGAGACACAGCAGAACAAAGATAAAGGTGAAACCTAAAAAGGAGAGAAAAGGAGGGAACTCAGCATTGATGCTAGCTCATGTGGAATTCCAAGAATACAGGAACAGCAAGGAAGGAGAGAAAGACGCGTTAAGCACCTTCATGCCGGTGACCATACTAAGTAAACTCTTTACAAATAAATAGCTCGATCGATCCTTACAACAATCCTGGGAAAGAATTGTTATTATCTCCACTTTTACAACTGAGGAAACTGATCCCAGCAGTTTAAGTGACTCAAGGTCCTCAAAGCTAGCAAAGTCTGAGATCATATTTGAACTTCTCTTTCTGACTCTGGGCCTAGCAACCTAGTCACTGTGCTGCCACCTAAAGGCATGGCCCATGAAATGAAGAATAAATGCCGCAGAAACTAGAAGTCAAGAACTTCTTGGGAAAGGGCAAGGACACAGAGTTGTGTGTGTTTGTTTTTATTTTAAGAGGGTAGAGTGGAGAAAGAGTAAGAGAAAGTTCAGAAATATTGGAGAAAAATTTAGATAATGGAAAAAAAAAAAGCCAAGGAGGTAGCATGGGAGAAGAGCCTCTGGGAACAGATTGGCATCTAAATACTACTGGAAGCAAAATGAATTACAGGATTCCAGTGAGGGATGGGATAAAGATCCATGCAAATGAGAGGAAAACAGACAAAAATGGGCCTAATAATTATAAACTTAAAGGTTGATGAATTAATTCAATAAAAATGTTGCAGAATAGATAAGGAAAAAAAATGTAACCATCTGCCACATAGAAGAAATATCTGAAAGATAAAGATGTATTTAAATTGAAAGCCAGAGGCCTGGAAAAAGTATTATACATATGAGGTGAGATTCCCTATCTATCTTCCAAAAAATAACATGCTTTCAGACAAAGAACAATTTTGGGCAGAGAAACAAGGACACTACATTTTACTTAAAAGCAACGTAAGCCATGGAAAAATATCAGTGCTCAACACATATACTCCAACATACATAGCACCTAAACTGATAAGGAGAAATGAAATGGTGTAAACCCATCACCCAAATTGGAAAACTACCAGTACAGCAGAATCTAAACATCCTCTCTCAAAGCTGGGTAACCCTAAAAGAGAGAGAGCAAAAGGAAAAATAGAGAACACAGCTGAGTGTTGGAGAGGTTAGGTCTCAAAAACTTGTGATCATATCTACTGTATGAGAATATTAAGGCATAGACATCAGAGGCACCTTTTGGCACTTTAACAAAAGACAAGGGAAGAGAGACGTTCAAAATAAATATGAAAAAAGGAACATGGAACACATCCTTCTCATACAATAACAGACAAAAGTTACTAATGCTGAGAACATAAGCAAACCTACAGACCTAAATGGAGCCTTAATTTGACATGCCAAATCATGAGTGGCTCAATGAAACAAAGTGTAGTAATATTAAAAAGAAGATACACTAACCACATCCTTTGCACACAATGATAATTATGTAATTATGACATGTTCAGTAGTTCAAAGAATAAATCACCAAGACAATGAATTTAGTCTGGGAAAGAGGATGAGAAAGCTAAGCCATCTTACTCACATTATAGGGATGCAGGCAGCTAAGAGTCCCCAGAGGAAACCTGTCTCAGACAATCTGCATTCAGAACAGACCAAAAAGACAAGATTGAGGAACTTATGATGCAATTTTAAAAGGTCACTCCCTACCCCCACCCCACTCCACACCTCCCTGCCCTCAGGAGGGGCCCCAGATTGGAGCAGCATGAGGCAGCAGCAGCTCCTGCCCCTGCAGGTTCCCTCCTCAATGCTCCTGCCCTTGCAGGCTCACCTGCCTAAGGGTGAAGTGCAGTGGCAGCAGCAGCAAGAGGGCCTTCCCCTCTTGCACCTTTGCCTCTCTCTGTGGGAGAGGTTGAGGGTAAAGAGACTCAGTCTCCCTGCAGTTCTCGACCAGTAGCCTGCTCTAAGTCCAGGACCTCTGTATGCAAGGAGAATTTTTTATCCTTTTTAGAATTCAGTTTCTTAGGATCCATGGCCATGGCAATGTCCAGTTTTCAGATTTGAAGTACTAACTCCAGAATAGCCCCAAGGATCCTAGATTCCTAGAATCATAATGATAGACAGTCCTACTGAGGCTGCCCTATGAGATATGGGGTGACATAATTGATATTCACTACACTTGTGCAGAATAATGATATTGCTAAAGTTAACCTGTGAGCTTAATATTGGCAAGATGTCTTTGTCTGTTGCCCTATAAAGCAAATGGGCACTGATCAATGAGTAGGGGAAACCATGAGGAACCTATAGGGGAATCTGTGTGTGCCTTAATGGGCCTCCATCAAGCTTGAAGGGATTTAGGGGAGTGCACAAGCTGTGCCTGTCTCTATTGACCCCATCAAGACATAGGAGTATTTGCTCCCCCTTCACTCCGGCCCCTATGAGAAGGGTGATTAGGGAATGCTGTAGGAGCTGGTACTTCCATTGTCAGCAACCCATTGAGAAGACTAGACTAGAATAAAGTAAGATTATTAATCCCTCTGAGGCTTTCTTCCTGTCCTTCCTATCTGACCAGATCAAGAGTAAAACTGTTAAGAGGCTGGGGTCCAAAAACTCCAGGGCCTCCCACATGTTATCTATGAAACAACCTCCCAATTGGTTCATACAATGACTTGCATCTTGGGCCCAAGCAGCAGGTGAGCCCAGCAGGCTGAGAGGCAAGGAGAAGGTAGGCTAAGAACCTGAGAACTGAAGCCGAAGAGACTGACATGAATGAATTTGGAGTGGGGAACAATGGTGTGAAGGCAAAGGGAAAAGTTGAAGTTCCTTCTCTGGGGAATGTAGAACACAGCTCTAGATCTGGGTGGTTTGGGGGGGATTGCCTAGTAAACAAAGGTCTCCTGGGGATGAGGATTAGAAATCCTCAGGCTAATGAGGATGAGTGTGTCCCCTTCATATACATACTGCACCACTAACCCAAGAGTTTCATTAGAACATCTTTAACTTGCAACCAGTGGGGCTGACTTGCACTAAGCCATCCTGAGCACATCAGCCTGCCTGCCAGGTGGCCAACAGCACATCATCATGGCCACTATATATGGGTGCCTTTGGAACAGAGTTGTTGTTTTGTCTTCTGTGCAGTAGTACTGGTTTTTAAAATAGGAGTTACACTTTCCATCTTGGCCTCTTTAGCATGTTTTATCCTAATGAGCTAACCTTTAGAGATGAACTTAGAATGGAGAATTATTTGTTACCTATTTTGACTTGACCCAGTTTACTTAACACTACTGGTAATTTGACTCATTTTTTGGGGGTGAAGGGGGGGCAGTAATGGGAGAGGAGGGCTTAAGAATGGGAAGAAGTCTTCTATGCCTGACTTCAAAACTTGATAGCATTTTCCAAACTAGATTTGGTTCTACTGAGAAGGGGGTTTTTCCTGTATGAAGACACAACAATAACAACTCTAAGAAAAGGGTGACTTAGCTAAATGTAAGGAAAGTGACAATGATTAGAATTGAAGGGGTGGGGGTGGGGGTGGAGTGGTGCTTAAAGCAGATTGCCTTCCAGCCTCCTCCTTCTGCCCTTCCATTACAACAGTTTAACTGGGGAATACTCCCACCAGATCAGAATAGGGAATGAGAAGGAAAAAGGACTTGTTTGTGGGGAAGGAAGAATTCGAGGCTTTTGAAAATCTGCCCTTGTAATCTGTTTTTAAGAGGCTGGTTTTCATAAACACAAAGACTCTAGCTTCTGGGATAAGAATTCACTGTTTGACAAAACTGCAGGGAAAACTGGAAAATAGTATAGCAAACACTAGGCATAAGCCAATATCTTATACTGTATACCAAGAAATGGTATACACAAAATGTGCACAAGAATGTAAACACAAATGTATATAGGAAATGGTACATGATTTATACATAAAGGGTAAGACTAGAAGCAAGTTAGGAGAACAAGGGATAGTTTACCTTTCAGATCTATAGAAATCTTATGACCAAAGTTCTCTATAGAGAACTTATGACCAAACGAGAGAACATTATGAAATGCAAAATGGATAATTTTGATTACATTAACTTTAGTTTTTGTACAAACAAAATCAATGCAATCAAATTTAGAAGGGAAGCAGAAAGCTGGGAAACAATTTTTATAACCAGTGACTCTGATAAAGGCCTCATTTCTTAAATATATAGAGAACTGAGTCAATTTTATAAAAATATAAGTCATTCCCAAAACTGATAAATGGTCAAAGGATATGAACAGGCAGTTTTCAGAGGAACAAATTAAAGCTATCTATAGTCATATGAAAAAAAATGCTTTAAATCACTATTGATTAGTGTAAATTCCCTGAGAATTTCTGATGAGAACTAGAGAGCAAACAGGTTTCAGTGATCAAAGTTGTGTGACCAAGTTAATGATTCTCATGAGAAAAGAATATAGCCTGCATACCCAGGATTGAGAACAATGAAGTGTTGAGGGTCACAGTCGGTTATTAGCTAGCAAGAAAGACCAAAGGGTCCTCTTGCTTGCAGACAAATAGCCAAAATGGGCTGGATCAGCTCTCTCTTCATGAGCTCAACTTTGAGGTATAATTGGCTAAAGTGTTCTGTGCATCAGGAAGGTATGCTTGCTGGGCCATAGGTGACTGGATGTGGCAGTCAGATCATGCTTGCTGTTTAGTATATTAGATTGCTTAGCAGGAACAATAAATGGAGCTTTTCCATCATCTTTGTCTCCCACCTCTCAATGCTCTTGAGATAATCAAGGATAATAGCTGGTCTATTATCCTCTAGTTAGCCAGCCATTACAAACTGGTGCCCAACGTGGGGCCCAAAGAAGAGCCCATTCAAAGAGAAAGTGCAGTGGGTGTCCCGATCAGCCTCTGAAAGACAAGGTCTCCAACCAAGCAGTCCTGAAGCAGAGCAGCACCAAGAACTGGAATCAGGCTGGAGACTTCAGAGATGGTAAGGACTTACCATGGGGCAAAGCATAAGAACTCTCATACCATCAGACAGAGATACATATGTACGTGCAATATATAAGGTTATTAAAAAATGGGGATGGGGCGGCTAGGTGGTGCAGTGAATAGAGCACTAGCCCTGGAGTCAGGAGGACCTGAATTCAAATCTGGCCTCAGACACTTAACACTTCCTAGTCATGTGACCTTGGGCAAGTTGCTTAACCCCAATTGCCCTCCAAAAAGCAAAAAAACCCACAAAAAACGGGGATGCACGATAGACTTAAAACAAATAAGAAAGTTCCTAGATTTAGCATACAAAGTATCTCCCTGGTTCCTGAGGAAGGTTTTTATTGATGAAGGTGAAAGGGTTTCAGGGATTTCTAAGAAATCCTTGAAGGGTTCCTTTAGTCTGAAATGCATTCCCCAGACTAAAGCAATCTTAGCAGTAAAGATTGTAAAAGTTTATTGTTACGCTGACTTTGCAGCAGGCAGGAGAGGTAGGGGGACCTGCAAAATGCAGGAGTTTGAGATACAGATTATAAAGCCATAAAGCCATAAATCAGGTATCAATTATGCTAACTAGGTGAGTAAGGGAGGGATTAAGGAGGAGTTAAGGAGTAGTCAGCACTTTTTATATCAACTGCACAGGTGTATTGCCCATAATTCACTGGGAGAAAGCCTATGGGGGGGGCTACCAGGAGGTGTAGTTTTTGCCTTAATACATCACTGGGTCAATTTTTGGGCAAGTCTGACTGAGAGGTGTCTAGTCTGTTACCTATCAAAATCCTGTTTGACAAGATGGATGTTGGGAAGCTGGACTAATTGGAGATCCAGGATGTGCTTAATTGAGAGGAGTTATCTTACTGATAGCACATTGAAGGATTCATAGGTTGCAACTGGCCACTAGAACAAAGGAGGTATACATTTCTCTAAACTAAAGGGTTTGTTTTATAAAATGCTTTTGTGAAGGATTCATAGGTATAGCTTGTTATTGTCCCAAGCAGGGATAAAGCAGTTCATTAATTGCAGCTAGGCAGAGTGCTTGTGCAGGGGAGAGGCAGAGTTAATGCTTTATGGCTGGGGGAAGTGTGATTTTTACAACTTAATTGCACAGGCTTTTACAAACTTAGGTACCTGGTTTTTGTGGGGTGGAGCCAAGATGGTGGTGTAGCAGCAGCAACATATCGCAGCTCTCACATAGCCACCCCAAAATACCCATAAAATAGGACTCTAAACCAATCCTAGAACTCCAAAATGCACACAAAGATACTTCCCACTAAAGTCAGCTCGGCCACGAGGAACCATATCAGCACTGTGAACAGAAACCAGCCTGGCCTGAAGCCGCGGCTGTGCCCCAGGGGCGGCTGGCCGGGAGGAGCAGAGGAGCCTCTCAGGTGAGAGGATTAGCGGCAGCTGCGAGTGGGGATTGCGAAAGGGGGAGATAAGTAGTCCGGCGAAAGGCCTCCAGAGCGGAGAAGC
>CM053588.1:110219840-110238503 GCA_028646515.1 Pseudochirops corinnae
CCTGAAATATGATATTCTGGAGATCAAGGGAGCTAGGATTAAAATCAAGAATCACCTACCCAGCAAAATTGAGTATAATGTTCCAGGGGAAAATATGGTCATTCACTAAGGTGGAGGACTTCCAAATGAAAAAACCAGAACTGAATAGAAAATTTGACATTCAAATACAAGAAGCATGAGAAGGTAAACATGGAAAAGAATTCATAAGGAACTTATCAAAGTTGAACTATTTACATGCCAACATAGAAAAACTATAATTGTAACTTATGAAACTTTTCTCAATATAAGGATAGGTGAAGGGAATATAAATGTATTTATATATGTATACATACACATATGTCTATATAGGAGGGTATGATTACATATGTAAATGTGTGTATATGTGTGTACATAGACAGAGGGCACAGGATCAATTGAATGGGATGGAATAATATTTTAAAAGGTGAAATTGAGAGGTGGGAGAGGAAAAGTATGAGAGGAGACAGGGAGAGACAGAATGGGGTTAATCCTCTCATACAGAAGAGGCAAGGGATATTTGTTATAATGGAGGGGAAGAACAGGAATGCAAAAGGGAATGGGTCAAGCTTACTCTCATGGAAGTTGGCTAAGGAAAGGAATGACATATACTCTAAATTGGGTATCTTGGCCTAAAGGAGAGTAGGGGGGAAGTGGATGAGACGGGGGATGATGGAGGGGAGGGCAGGTTGGGGGGGAGGGTTGTTAGAAGTACACACTTTTGTAAAGGGACAGGGACAAAGTAGAGAATAGAACAAGTTGGGGGTGGAATAGGAAGGAGGGAAATATACAGGTACTGGGATAGGGAGATCCATCTTGTCCTACCAGAAAGTCAGAGGGGTGATGGGGGAGGCTATAGGAGAGAGCTGATTAGGGGAGGGAGTAGACAGTGGGATAGCTATTTTGGGGTGGTGGGTAGGGGAAAGATGGGGAGAAAATTTGTAAATCAAAATCTCATGAATATGAATGATGTAAACTAAAAATAAAGTTTTAAAAAAAGATAAGTGGCATCATACAAGGGCTGATCATATCTTTTCGAATTTAATAACAAAAATAAGGGATGATTTAACATAAGAAAGACAGAAAAGATACATAAGTTGTGTTGTTTTAGGGATCACCATGTTAATAAGTATAATTACATCATCAGTATCCTAAGCCATGTCTATGTCTACAGCACGAAATGAAATTGTGCAAGCAAACTTCATAGAACCATTAGCAAAAAATGTATCACAAGGGTTTGAAACACAAGCTTGAACAGACGATCAGGTTTATCACATGTTGGTAGAAATGAGAGAGGCATTAATTGAAATCAATGATCAATTGGACATGGTTAAATACAGGATGCATTTACAATGTGATTATCGATAAGCATACTTGTTTTAAATTTGCCATATAATCGTTCTTTGTATAACGGGGCTAGGATTAGAAATCATCTACATGGAATATTAGATAATTCGAATTTAGGAATGGATATTACAACATTGTACCAAATTGCCGGACAGATAGGAGAAGCAGCAGATACTGATCTTATGCCTGATACAGCAGCTAATGAGATTATTGATTGGTTTTCAGAAAATAATGTTTTTGCAGAATGGAAGCATTGGCTTATTGTGGGAATTTTGATGTTGCTATTTGTATTATTCATGCCTTGTTTTGTTAGAGTGATGACAGATATGGTTTATGATGCCATCCAAGATACAAGAGCAGATCTCCAACTGTCCAAAACACACATCTTTAAAAAATATAAACAATAAAAACAGAAAGGGGGAATTGTAAAGACCCGGAGAATTTCTGATGAGAACTAGAGAGCAAACAGGTTTCAGTGATCACAGTTGTGTGACCAAGTTAATGATTCTCATGAGAAAAGAATATAGCCTGCATACCCAGGGTTGAGAGCAATGAAGTGCTGAGGGTCACAGTTGTTATTAGCTAACAAGGAAGACTGAAGGGTCCTCTCACTCGGAGGCAAATAGCCAAAATGGGCTGGATCAGCTCTCTCTTCATGAGCTCAACTTTTGAGGTATAATTGGCTATATTCTGTACATGAGGAAGGTACGCTTGCTGGGCCATAGGTGATTGGATGTGGCAGTCAGATCATGCTTGCTCTTTAGTATATTAGATTGTTTAGCTGGAACAATAAACGGAGCTTTTCCACCATCTTTGTCTCCCGCCTCTCAATGCTCTTGAAATAATCAAGGATAATAGCTGGTCTATTATCCTCCAGTTATCTGGCCATTACAGATTAGAGAGATGCAAATCAAAACAACTCTCAGGTACCACATCACACCTATCAGATTGGCTAACATGACAAAACAGAAAAATGATAAATGTTGGAGAAGTTGTGGGAAAATTGGAACACTAATGCATTGTTGGTGAAGTTGTGAACTGATTTAACCATTCTGGAGAGCAGTTTGGAACTATGTCCAAAGGGCTATAAAACCCTTTGATACAGCAATACCACTACTAGGTCTGTATCCCAAAGAGATCATAAAAAAGGGGAAGGGACCCACACATTCAAAAATATAACAGCTCTTTTGGGAAAGAATTGGAAATTGAGGGGATGCCCATCAATTGAGGAATGACTGAACAAGTTGTGGTAAATCAATATAATTGAATATTATTGTGCTATAAGAAATGACGAGCAGGCAGATTTCAGAAAAACATGGAAAGTCTTACATGAACTGATGCTAAGAGAAGTGAGCAGAACCAGGAGAACATTGTTCACAGTAATAGCAACATTGTGCGATGATCAACTTTGATAGACTTGGCTCTTCTCGGCAACGTAATTGATTCTCTAAGACAATTCCAAAAAACTCATGATGGAAAATACTGTTTATATTCAGAGAAAGAACTATGGAATCTGAATGCAGATTGAAGCATACAATTTTCATTTTTGTTATGTTTGCTTCTCTTGGTTTTTCCCTTTTGCTCTGATTCTTCTTTCACAACATAACTAACATGGAAATGTGTTTGATATGATTGTACATGTATAACCTATATTGGATTGCTTGCCATCTTGGGGAGGGAGGAAGAGAGGGAGGAAGAAAAAAAATTTGGAACTCAAAATCTTCTAGAGTGAATGTTGAAAACTTTCTTTACATGTAACTAGAAAAAATAAAATACTATTAAAAAAATACTCCATATGATAGGAGGTATGTATGGGAACATAAATTAGTATATTGCTGATAAAGTTGTAAATCAGTACGAGCATTTTAAATTTTGCAAATAAATCAATGAAAAACTCCATACCCCTTGACCCAAAAAATCCATTACAAAGTTTATGCACAAGGAGGTCATTGATAAGAAATTCTCTATACATACTCAGATATTTATAACCACACTTTATTGTAGCAGCAGGGAAGTGGAAACAAAGCAAATTCCCATCAGCTTGGTTACAGATCAACAAATTGTGGTCCATTAATGAACTGAAAGATTACTATCATGTAAGAACAAATATGACAGCATTTAGCACAATGCTTGGCACAAGGTAGGCATTTAATGCTTGTTATTGTTCATCAGTATGAAAGATATCGAGAATCACAGTCATAATTGCATCAACTGCTCCAGAGTGAAGTAAGCAGAGCCAAGAAAACAACAGACACAAGGACTCCAGCAATATAAATGGAAAAGACAAAAACCGCAAAACAATTGCCCATGAATGTCACACAATTACAAAGAACAAACCAAGCATGGCCCAGAGAAGACAGAGCAGAAGACACATGCCCATTGGTGTGAGATGCAGAACAGATTTTCAGCGTATTGACTGGTTGGGCAGGAGAGGTTTAGGCTATGCAAAACCTGAGAGATCAATAAAAATAGATTTTAAAACAAAAACATTTTTAAAAACCAGAATTACACACAGAGGGGAAAAAAATGCAGTGGCCTCTCCACGTCCTTGCTTTGTGACCATGCTCTCGATCTTTCACTGAGCTGCTGCCAAATTTATCATAGCAAAGATAGAGCATGTCACTTGCACACTCCATCAATTCTGTGTGTATTCTGATTACCTTAAGAATAAAGGATAGACTCTTTGTTTAATTTTCATAACACTTATCAATAATCTTCCTTCCCCTCCAACATACGTCTATCATTCTAGCCTCATTATAAAACACTCTGTCTCCCACACATTATAACCAAGATAAACTGGCCCTCAATCTCTTTTTCCTCACCGCTCCTCACAAGTGGCACCCCATCTCCAGTCTATCTGTCTTTACACTAGCTGTCCCCCATGCCTGGAATGCACTTCCTCCTTCCCTCTGCCCCATAGAATGAATCCCTCCTTTTCTTCAAGACAGAGATCAAACCTTGTTTTTTTTTTTTTATCTTTTTAAATATTTTATTTAAAGGGAAACACATTACCATCTTCAAAGATAGATAACTAAAGTATTACAGTCAATTTAGAGTAACCTGTAACAACTAACAATTTGGGAGAAAGTATTACAAAGATAAAGAAATATAGTTTTTAATAAAGAATGATGCAGATATATTTACTATACATATGTAGATGCATGGTACATAATAAAACTTGTGACACATTTTGTAATACATTCACTTTTCACATTTACATATTTAATAGCAAACCATTACAAAAGAATGTTATTCCTTCCTATAAAATACATAATTGTTCTGGATATTCATTCAGCTTTGGCATGCTTGAGAATCCATTCATACATCTTTTGGGAGAAATTCTTCATTCACTAAGTCCAAGTTCAGTTATAGCTTCATTAACTTCCCCAATATGCCTTCTACCAACTCCTGATGCCTCTTCTTGATCTTTGGCAGGTTCATAGAAAGTAAATTCTGAACAGGAAGAACACTCTGAAATGTTGATTTGGAGTGGATGGGACAGATTAAGTGCCTTGTTTTCCATACTGATTTAAGTTGTTGGCAATGAATGGTATTACCAGTGAAAAGAGCATATTACTCAGCTGTGAATCCAAATGAATCTCAAGGAGAGATATCAATATCGTACTGAAGAAGAAGACTGACTATGCCTGTTGGTTCTCCAGTGACAGCAAACACCAGGGCTATTCTGTTCATCCTATCCAAGGCATTTGCTCCATTCCTTAAGAAAAATCCTACCATATCTCATCTATCTTGTAAAAGTGTAAGCAAAAGTGGTGTATATCCTTTCTTGTTTCTTGCTTCAATATCCACTATAGGTAGAAGCAGCTTTGCCACTATGGCAATGTTCTGTCCAATGGCAGCATAGTGAAGTGCAGTGTTGTGGCAGTCATCCTTAAGAATAGGGTCTGCACCATGTTGGAGCAGGATAGTAACACACTCCTGCTGACACTGTACTGCCTTCATTAAAGGTGTTTGAAATTCCTTGTCATGCAGGTCTGGTTTGCATTTTTTCTCTATAAGAGAGAGATAACATCTGGATATCCCTGAACACAGGCCAGGTGTAGAGATGACCTGCACTCTCTATCTGTATTGTTCACCCGGGACTTTCTAAGCAGCAGCAGCTGCTCCACCTTCGCCACATCCCCAACACAGACAGCTCTGTGGATCTTCCTGAGGTCCTTGACCTGGATGATGTATCCCAAAAAATAGTTGGAGGGCAGGACCTGGTTGTCTCTCCGTGGGGGAATGGAGGTGCGACACGGGGACAACTCTCTCCTGAAGTGGAATCTCAAAAATTTCTCCATCCTGGCAGCGAGTATCAGAGAAGAAACCTTAAGTTTCTGCAGGAGATCTTTCCTGATCCTTCCCGTTGCTTGTGTCCTGACTCTCCTCCCACCCAGCTAACAACTATCTTGCATCAAATTACATTGTATTTATTGTCAATTATTCTCCAAGAGAAAGAGTTTCCTCCCTATCTCAACTGCTGTAGTCACAGAAGGCCCAGCATGTCAGTACAAACTATCAAGGAGCTGTTAGTGAATTTTCTCACAACTTTCCAGAGGGAAAATCAGTTCCTAAATCTCTCTGAAACAATTTAAGGAGCTTGGCTATTGGATGTGTGGAGGGAATTCCTGATTTTTATCATAGTCAATATGATATGTGTAATGAATATGCTAATAGATGAGATACTGCAGAGTTTGCTTTTTCTAGCTCGCGAGTCAGACTTGAGAGACAGACTGATTAAGATCAGTTCAGGCTGCATTGTGAGTCTAACTATATTCATTACACATATCATATTGATTATAAAAATAGGAATTTCCTCCACAGATGATAACAGCTGACATTGCACAGGAAATATTTTAACTATTTCAGAGAATCCATCATTTCCCTTGAGCCTATTAAAAAAAAAAAAGGTTCAGAAATTAAGGAATCCAGACTCATTGGTACTTCGTTGGGGAGAGCCCCTAAAGGAAGAAGGGGGACTTTGTCTCCTCATTCAAGTTTGGCCTTGACAACCAAGCTGTTGTACCAGTCAGAAAAAGTACACCTAGCCAGGAGAGGAAACTCAAACCCACCAGAGACACAGATCCAGAGAGATCCACTGGGGGTGGGGGTGAATAGTTTAGAGGAGCATGTTTCCTTGAAACTGAGAAGGGTATCTGTAGTGTACTCAGCCAAGGGGCAGCCCCTGGAGCCCTGCTGAGCCACACACCCAGCAGTGATGTTGCACCCAAATGAAGCTACGTGAAGACATTGCAAAGAAAGGACTTCTGGAGCCTGCAGAGCCTGGATTTGTGTTACATATGATTGAATTGTAAGAATTAATGGGAAAAAAATGTTTTTAATGTTTACTATAATGCAAAGTACTTGACTAAATGCTAAGGATACAAATGTGAAAATAAAACAATCTCTGTTCTCAAAGTTATATTCTTAAAGAGGTGGTTTTGTCCTCAAGTCTGACAGCAACAAGTAAGTGATTCATTAAGTGCCACAACAAAGCAGGTAATAGTTGCATCTTCCTTAGTGACACGGCCCTTGATAAAACCACATCCAAAGAAGACAGTGCCAGGTATTGTAGTTGTGAGACCTTTCTTTTCTGAGCTTTTAAAAGGCATGGCTGCTGAGATAAACCATGGCAACTGAAGAGATTGCCGCCAGAGTTACTCCTCCATCTTCTCTTTCTCCTCTTCCTTCCTTCTTTCTTCTTATTCCTCTTCTTTTTCTTTCTTTCTCATTCCTTCTCTTCTTTTTTTCTTCTCCTCATTCTTCTCCTTCCCTCACCACATATGGTCCCCCTCTGTACTTGGGGCACCACAGCCTTCTATGTTGGTGCTCTGTCCATAAGAATATAACTTTTGGTTGCTTATATTTTGTAAGATATTTTAGACTTTGAGAACTAGCTTTTTAAATTTTTTGATTTATTTATTCAAAAAGCTTAGACAATTTACTCTTTGTCCTGGGCATTTTTCATTTACGGTTTCTTGAATATAGCTCATGAAAACAACAACAACAACAACAGGCTTTTAAAAAAACGAATTGTGTTTTAAGTGGTGCTATTTGACTAAGCCTTTAAACCCAAATCATTCTGGCTTTTATTGAATGGCCAGTAATAGCTGCCGTTCTTCCTTCCAGAAGAGAAGCAAAATGACATCAGGACGTTAGAGTCAAGTTACAGTGTGTCCAACTGCAGCTGATCAGGCCAATAGGAACTTGGAATTGTTTAGTTTTTGATAACTCAGAATGAGTGTAAATAGCATTGTTTTCTGTGCTGGCCAGAAGCTCTCAGGGTCCTCCCCTCCCAGAATGATATCTTTATAATGGTAAATCTCAGTTCTCACCTAGCCCTTAGTCATTAAGTGAGCATGGCCTCAAACAAGCTGAGCCCTGGAAAAAACCTTAATTTAGAAAGACCAAGGTCATTCCCTGCATCCTGGGCCATCACCAGTCATCATGACTTTTGTCTTGCCACTGGTCTTTGCTGACTCTGGAGGACAGACAGCCTTGCACAGCTCTGCCTCACACAAATCTAATTCACCCTTGTGATATCATTGGTCCTCTTTGAGAAGGAAGGATGAGCAAAACAAATGCCCTGGAAGATGGCTGTAGAGGTTGAGGACATTACCATTCCCAAAGTTTTGAATGCAACCTCCTGGATTATCTCCAAGGGAGTAAAAGTGAGAGGTGGTAGTCCAGATGCTATGACCTTCTGGGCTGTCAATCCTCCAGAGTTCAGTCTAAGAAAGACAAACAAGACTAGACTGTAAGCATGTGTTTATTTGTCTCAAAGTGGGCAGACACGCATATGAATGCATGGGAGCTCAACTAAAAGGAGCTCAAAAAAAGGTTAGTTGAAGATTATTTACCCACAGAGTAAGGAATTTTCCCTCCCTGGACTCAGGATGCCTGTGTCTTTTGTCAACCAAAATTTTGGCTTCCCTAGAACAAGATGGTTGCCCTCTTGGGGTGTTTTGTTCATATCAGTCATAAACAAGGGAATGACATAAAACAAGATAACAAAAGAAATTCCATTAATCAAGAGAGTGTCCAATTCAAGGTGCCTGGTCTTTATCAGTCATAAATGGGAGAATGCTCTGGGTCAGCTTCATCAGGTCTTGGAACTGCTGGCACAGCAAGAGAACCTTGGGTTCATTCAGAGAGCATCATAAAGGATTACTGATAGGGGCTCAAATTGTCCTTTCCAGTTGGCTAGTCCAGGTTTTCAGCCTCCTTCAAGGGATGAGGAGCTCAAGCAGTTTTCACAGGGCACATGCCAGCTCCTGAATCTTCCTCAGGACACTCTGCAGCTTCCATTAGGCTGCTTCCTCACCCTATTGGCGGCAATTCATCCACAGTTGGCATTGGGGGTGGCCAAGATTATGGGCCCCTTCTCCATAAGGGGTTACTTCTTAGCACTATTTCCAGGAAAGTGGATCTAAAAAACAAAGTCAGTAGTCTAGGGGGCACTACTATTCCCGGGGTCTTGGATAATCATACTACACTGGGATCTAAGGACATTAATAGTTACTCAAAGCCCTATCTCACTGTCCGAGAGTGGGGCCCAGAACAGGTGAAAGCTTTTGAGACTTTGAAGACTAAATTGATCAACACTCTAACTTTACCCAGTCTAGAAAAACCTTTCACTCTCTGTGATGATGGAAGGAGAGAGCAGGTTTTGGGAGTTGTTGCCTGTTTTTGAAAAATTGCTATTGCTTTCCATGTGCTAAATGTCCATGGAGCAATTTGGAATGGAAAGGGATATCTGACAGTGTTTTGGCCTTGCCGTAGTCATCTTTAATTCCTACCAGGGAAATTGTCCTTTCTCTATTTTTTTTGGTGTCTGTTTGGTCTTTGTTTGCTTAACCTTCTTACCAGGTTTGTCTCCTTCAGGGTTCAAGCCATCAACCTCTGGATGACCACTAAGGCTATGAAAATCTCCCAAGTTCTCCAGCCCACTGGACCTGGCATCATCCACGTTCTGGAGTCTGACCCTTTGTGAAATCTAACCTCCTTGAACAGGACCCAGACAGGCAGGGACAGCTCTATGCCCCTTGCCAGCAGGAAGCACTTTCAGAAGCTGAGACCTTCACCCTTTACCTCAAAGGAATCTGGGTCCCATTTGTTTGAGGGGGGAATGATGAGGTGTAGGCTCTGGGAGTCCCATTGAGCTCTCCTTGAATCTTTGAGGTATAGGATCTGAGAAACCCCTTGAAGTCTGATTAAATCTTCCCTCTTGATGAGGCATTTGCAGAGGCCATAAGCTTTTCATTGTGGCTGGGCCCAAACCTCTGTTACTAGCCTAGCCCTCCATTGTCCATCTACTTCCCACCCTTGAGCCTATCAAAATATCAATCCACCATTGCATTTACCTCATTGACTCCTCCTGAAGACCTTCCCCAAACTCATTACTGGAGTTTGACCTCATTGACTCCTCCTGAAGACTCTCCCCAAACTCTTCCTCTAGACCACCCCTAGATTCCTCTGTACATAAGACCCCATCTTCCCTCCATGTGGTGTGAGAGGGCCATAGAATGCCCTAGCACAGACTTGTTCTGTGTCAGACTTACTTGGGCCTGCTTGCCCAATGCAAGCATCACAGATACCTAGACTCCCTAAGAGTCTACCCTATATGGCAAACTTTTAATGAACTTTTAATAAACTTTATTTTTCTTTGGCTGAGAAGACTTGAGTTGAATTCATTTGGCAGGACCCAGCGTGTTGGTATTTTGGGGTCTCCAGAGCAACCCTAAACCTCTTTATGGGTAACCTCTTCAGGTGGATAGCTGGATAATTGCTATCTAACATTAATTAGTTCAACAAAGAGAGTTTAGGCAAAAGGTGTTTATTCAGGTTTCTAATTTCCGTAGCAACGTTACAAATGAACAATCTCTTTTATAAGGCCTGTTCTCTCTGCTAACACTGCCAACACCTTGGTCTAAGACCTCCTCTTTTCTCTCTCTCTCCTCTCTCTCTCTCTCTCTCTCTCTCTCTCTCTCTCTCTCTCTCTCCTCTTTCCCTTCCATCTGTCTATATATCATACCCTTACCTGGGAGTGCTCTGCCCAAAGGGAATGTAAATTTTAATATTTTAATCTCTAGAACTTTTTTTTGGTTTTTGTTTTCTCTCTTAAGAGACCAACCTTAACCCCAAATCATGGTGGCTTTCATAGGTCCCAGGCCAAGCCCTACTTAGTCATTATTTGGGCCCTAATTGGCTCAGAATAAATGTAAATAGCAATTGTTTTCGTCTTGACCCCCTGAGAGTCTTCCCCTCCCAGATGAATTTTTTTTAAGAGACCACTCTCTGTCTCATTTCTTATTCAGCCCTAATCACTGAATGAGTGTCGCCTCAGTAAAACTGAGACTTGTTAAAGACCTTAGCTTGAAAAAGCCAAGGTCCTAGAGCAGTAGTGGGACCTGGACAGCAAAAGCCCTGAGATCATGTCTCTGAAAGCCTCCCAATTTCTCAGTGGGCCTCTTCCTAGGAGAAAATTTTATCTTGTTGCAAAACACATTCTCTTATCGGAACCGACATAGTGGTGCCTATGTCCAAAGATTTTTGTCCCTGGTTGGCCAAAGGACTCTCCCTCGTGCCAGATCTCCAAGGTCCATGTCTCTGGCAACTAAACAAAAAAGTTGTCTTTTCTCCCTCAGTGTCTGGCATCAACAAAGTTACCTCTGCAGATTCCCTGTGTTTTCCCATCCATAGCTCTCAGACACCTGAAGCCCTAGATTACTTAATGAACATCCTTGGCATTCCTTTCCCTTGTCCTTTTTCCATACAAGCCCCAGCATCAACCTCACTAGCTTGCAGTTTCCTTAAGGACCCTCACCTGCTTTTGCCAAAGCTTTACAATAAACTCTTGCCACTTGACTAAAAGCAACATTGCCTTGGCATTCTTGGGGTGCCAGCATCCCTAAACACTTGGGTCCCTGTTTTGCCAATGTGATACCCACAGCAGCTGCTAAGAATATGTAGGCATATTCCCAGGTTTGAATTGCAAAGTATAACAGACTCTCCTCCTTGAAGATGAAACCAAGATATTTATGCAAATACCAATAAGTCAAATCCATCAGAGTAACAAAGAAGTCTATGCACATTGTCAATGCAGGAAGCTCTGACACCCCAAGCATTCTTTTAAAGACAAATCCACAGATACCAATGCAGAGACCACAAACATCCCCAAGCCTTCCCTCCATTAGCCTTCCCCCCAAAACAAGTTCACCCAGGCAAAAATATTCCTTCTCTCTCACTCATGCTAGCTGCTCTGCCTGCACTCTCTCTCACTCTCTCTCTCTTTCTTTCTCTCTCTCAGTTCTGTCTTACTCTACCTTCCTGCTCCACCCATTTGACAAGCTCCTCCCACCATGGGTTCCATGTGATCACACAGGCCTATCAAGGGGCAGAGAAGATCTTCAAATTCCCTTACCATTACAGTCCCCCACTATATCCTGGTTCATCTCCAGTTGTCCTGATCTACATTTGGCCACTGGACCCAGATAGCTTTGGAGGAGAAAGTGAGGCTGGTGGCTTTGCACAGGCTTCCCTCACTTAAATCCAATTCACTTGCATGTCATGGCATCACCTTCCTGATGTCATGGTGCTATTTGAGAACAAAGGACAAAAAGCAATCTCTCCTCATGATCTTGATATCCTTCTGGTTGGTCTCCTTTCTTCAAGTCTCTTCCCACCCAGCTGTTCTTCCAAAAGCTCAGGTCTATGCATGTTACTCCTTATTCAATGAACTCCAGTGGCTCCCTGTTGCCAACAGGATCAAATATAAAATTATCTATTTGTTGTTCAAAGTCCTTCATAACCTGGTCCCCTCTTAACTTTTCATTCCTTTTTGTACTTTACTGTCCCCCATGTAACTTGCTGGCACAGTAACACTGGCCTCCTCACTGTTCCTTCCACAAGAAACTCAATCTCCTGAATCTGGACATTTTCACTGTCTCTCTCTTAAGACTAGAATTCTTTCCTTCTTCTTCTTCATCTTCTGGTCTCCTGGTTTCCCTCGAGGTCCAGATAAAATTTCACTTTCTCCAAGAAGTGTTTTCTGATCCTTAGTAATGGTAGTGCCTTCCATATATTGATTACTTCTTATTTTATCTTGTATATATCTTGCTTATATATATATAGCAGGAATAAGTTTGTTAACAGGATAAACAGTTCCATTTTGCTTCAAACTCCATTCTGAGACTAAGTAGTTATTATACAAGTTGTTTTTCTGTAATAAGATAAGAACTTCAGTGGCATAGTTTGATAATGATATGTGATTCCCAAATTTGATAAAAAATTACTACTGAGAGTCTTTGCCTAAATTTGGTAAACAACTAACACACATCTGCTAGCTGCTAGTGATACTAGCTTTTATGAGCAGTTTCATCCAAAACTTGGGTAACTGACAATTACCCAAATAAATCTCTTTCCAATCTTCTTATCCTTTACTTCCCTCTAGTACTCTATAATGCACTTATAAACCAGCATCAGAGACAAATCCTGCAAGTCTGTATGAGCAGAATATTTACCAGCAATGCTTGAGAGTAGTACAGTATAATTATTCCTTCAGTCAACTCAATTAGAATGAGACCACCAGACCACTCTGCGCTCCACGCCCCAGCCCATTACGTTCTCCATCCACCACCTCGCGGTAAAGATACCTGCATCACCATCTCAGAATGGCCAACAGGGGACCTGCTTATGGACTGAGCCGGGAGGTACAGTAGAAAATTGAGAAGCAGTATGATGCTGATCTGGAGCAGATTCTCATCCATTGGATTACTACACAGCGCTGCAGGGATGTCGGGCAGCCCCAGCCTGGGCGAGAAAATTTCCAAAACTGGCTCAAAGATGGCATGGTGCTGTGTGAGCTCATCAATGGGCTATACCCTGAAGGCCAGGGCCCAGTAAAGAAGATCCAGGCTTCAGGCATGGCCTTCAAACAGATGGAACAGATTTCTCAGTTCCTACAGGCAGCAGAGTGCTACGGTATCAATGCCACTGATATCTTCCAAACTGTGGACCTCTGGGAAGGAAAGAATATGGCATGTGTGCAATGGACGCTGATGAACCTGGGTAGGCTGGTGGTGGCTTGGGGTGATGGGTTCTTCTCTGGAGATCCTAACTGGTTTCCTAAGAAGTCCAGGGAGAACCCCTGAAATTTCACAGATAACCAACTGCAGGAGGGCAAGAATGTCATCGGGCTGCAGATGGGCACCAACTGTGGGGCCTCTCAGGCAGGCATGACTGGATATGGGATGCCACGCCAGATCCTCTGATCACCACTCTTCCTCACCCTCCCTTGAATGGTTAATATATTTCTAGCAGTGACACTCCTAGGAAGCTTGTGGAACTCTCAAGCCCCTTCTGTTCTAGCTCTTCCTCTTCCCTGTCTACTCCTATCCATTGGTGGCACTGCTTCTCCTGTTGTGCCTACAGATGCTGAGCAATGCCTTCTCACCTTGAATTTACTGTAATACACTCCCTGTCCCCCAAACAGCAAAACTGGACTAACCACCCTATCCTCCCTACTCCTGGACCAAAACTGGGGGATACTGACCCCTTCAACATTCCTGTTCATTCTCCCACCCTGGTTTGTCCTCTCATTTGGGAATTTTGTGCCCATATAGCCATTCTTTAGGCCAGGGTTCAGGGCACTGCCTTGAAAGGAGCTGACATGGGACCAGTTTCTCTTCTACAAGGTTGTTCTTCCTGCTCCCTCCACCTCCAGCCTTGCTACTGTGGGGACTTAATTTATAGGGAGGGGCCTATGGTGGCTGCTGTCCTGGCCACAGCTGGACTTTGAAAGCCACACATGTGGGTAGGCCTCTCCTTGGCAGGGGCCTCTTTTCCCCTCGGTCCCTCCCTCTTTGGCATTCCCTTCCACCTATTCTTCTCTTTATCCAGTGGCCTGAGACAGGGTTAGGGAGTGGAGGAGATGTCCAGGGAGGTGGGTTGGCCTTGCCTTGTCTTCTCTCCTCTGTCCTTCCCCTCTTCCATGAAAGGCCCACCCAAAGTCTGAGACTTGAGGAATGTGAATTGCTGATCTGAATAAAGATTTCCAGTCTTTGTAAAAAAAAAAAAAAAAGAATGAGACCACCATAGGTATACTCCCGTTAGAGTAACCTGATCTATCTCAGATGTCTAATTTCCCCAATTCCTCCTCTGTAGGATCAACGTCTTCTGATTGTTATCAGAAACTATTATTAGCACAAAATTTTCTCGTTTTAGTATTTGGCAATTTATTCACATCACTATCCCATTCCCTGAAAGGTCCCAGAAGTTTTGCATTCACAGCATCAGGATCTCTGTGCAGTCTCAAAGTTCCCCTCATGTTCCATCTTCTGTTTGATGACTGTTTTTAGAGCAAAGCACTTTCTTCCCTGTCTGCCTTTGATACTGTTCTGCAACCCAATGTATTCCAGTTCACTGTTGAACTGTTGTAAATACCTCTCAATTAGTTCACAAACATCTTTCATTGTATATTCTCTTTTGTTAGGATCAAGGTGACTTTGAAGCCATTGCAGTTTCTAACCTATAATATTTAGACAGAAAGGCTTTTCATTCTTCAACTTTTCCTTTCTTGTTTGTGAGCTTGTCAATTAATTTGAACTACTTTTCTGCTAAAAGGATGGATAACTTTTTTCTACCGTTCTGCACTTTTCCCCATTAGTGATTTTTGGCATGGTGATGTCAATTATGCCAGTGATTCTGCCCCCAACTACCTCACTGTCTACCAGAACTTCCCTGGAACCACCTCCAGACATTAAAGCATTTCTTAAATCTTTTTTTTTTTGGCTCAAATACTAAAACTTAATACACAATGAGGAAAAGAAACATATTATAAACTTAAATATTAAAACTTAAATAGAAAATAAGAAAAGAAAAAAAAAACATGTGCATAGCAAAATGTAAGAGAGGATTCAAAATATATAGCAACAAATGTCCATCAAGAAAACCTATGTAATAAATACCATGTGTTATGTTGTGAGCTGTCCATCTTTTCTTTGCTGCCTTATAAGTTTTCTTTTATTCTCTGCTGTGTACTTTTTACTGTGTTCTTTTCCCCCCACCCCATCCCACCTCTCCCCAGAAAGCTACAATTAAACATGGATATATTTTTCTATAGATATAGACACAAAGGGCATTTTTACTGAATGTTCTCCATTTCTGGAATTCTCAGTCTCATTTCCATCTTTAAACTTACCTGCTTCCTTTGGGTTTCAGCTAAAATCCAACCTTCTACTAGAAACATTTCCCAGTCATTCTTAATTCTAATGTCTTCCCTCTGAGATTATTTCCAATTTATCTAAGTCTTATTTGCATGTAATTGTTGGCATGTTGTCTTCTCAAGCAGACTGTGAACTCCTTAAGTTGAACTATTTTTTAAAATTTTTCATCCCCAGGGCTTATCAGAGTAACTGGCAATTAGTAGGTATTTAATAAATGCTTGTTGACTTGACTTGGAAAGCAATACATAAATTAGAATTACAAATAAATTCCAGTGACCAAGTCTAGCAAATCAAGTAAGTGAAGTAGAGGAAAAATTGGGAAGAGAAATTAGAATGATGCAATAAAATCATGAAAAGCAAGTCAACAACCTGCTAAAGGAGACCCCAAAAAATCCTGAAGAAAATAACAACTTAAAAAATGACTCACTCAAATGGCAAAAGAGGCCCAAAAAGCCAATGAGGAGAAGAATGGCTTAAAAAGTTGAATTTGCTAGATGGAAAAAGAATCTCAAAAACTCACTGAAGAGAATAATTCCTTCAAAATTAGATTGGAACAAATGGAAGCTAATGACTTTATGAGACATCAAGATACTATAAAACAGATCCAAACAAATGAAAAAATAGAAGGCAATGTGAAATATCTCATTGGAAAAGCCTTTTAAGGAGAAGCCTGCTCGATGAACAGAATTTCTGAATACTCACTCCAATCTCAATCAGATCTGCCTGAATTTGGCCCAGGGTAGTTAGTTGTTATGCCGCTAGGTGGCACTGTGTATAGAGCGCTGCACTTGGAATCAGGAAGACTAGAATTCAAATCCTAGCCCTGTGATACATACTAGCTATACTGATCCTGGGCAAGTCATAACCGCCCCTCTCTGTGTAAAACAGGAATAATAATAGCACCTAATTTACAGGGTGATTGTAAAGCTCAAGCAAGTTAAGATGTATATGTAATTGGAAAAAATAAAATACTATTTAAAAAAAGGAAGGGAGTAAAGAGATGGAAATTCAAAAATAAAAAAGTAATATGCACAGTAGTACTTTGTAAACCTTATTATCTAAATATTAGCTTTGGTTAACTTTTATTATTATTATTAATCACTCCAGACCATCATTTTTCACTGACCCCAGTAAAAACATGCCAACTACTTGAGGTAACACCATCTAGCCAATTGAGCCCTTGGACACTGGAGCCAAGAGAGACCTAAGTTTAACATCAACCCCAAGAATGAGTCAGTTGTGTAATCTGGGCTAATCTCTGGCTCTGATTGTCCTGATCTCACATTTCCTTGAAGGGAAGACATTTATTTCCACCTCCTGAACTACTTTGTATATAACAGGCACTTCCTTATTTCAGGGGAATAATTTAAAAATGGAGATGATATCCTTGCACTTCCTACCTCAGAAGGTTGTTGTGAAGAAACATGTAGGAGGTGCATGTTCAGTGTTTGTATTTGAGATCTGAAAGTGATATAGAGAAATGTGATGTTTCTCTACCTTTTTTCAATTTACTCATTTCATGTCAGTTGTGCAGAATGATTAATTACTCCCTGAACATGTTTTTGTGTGTATGCATTGCATCTCAATCAGAAAAAACCCTGCTTTCTGTCTCCTACCATAATCATTCACTCCCAATTGAAAAAGAAAACCTTTGTGTGGGGTGTTTGTGACTCCAAAATAATCAGAGACTTTTCTTAAGAAAGGCAAAAAGGAGTTTTGTTGCTTTCTCATGAGAAAGGACATGCCCAGCATTGCCCAAGATGGCAACGGCAAGGGAGTGCAAGGGTTCAAAGTAAGTTTATATAGTCCCTAAAGCCTAAACCCCAACACCCACTGGCTCCTCTTCCCATTGGCTTGGCTTCAGAGCTCACAGTCAAAACAGGGCCCCAGCAACAAAGGAAGAAGGGTGAGGGAATAGGGAACTGTTTGCTCAGCAAAAAGGGAGAGGTGGAGGGTGGGGGTAGGTAACAGGAGAAGTCAGGTCTTATCCTACACTGAGTGGGGCTTCACTATTTCAGTATTCCACTCACCCTTGTTAAAAACTATAAAGAAAATAATTGGTCATCTTCCTCCAAAACTGTTACATTTTGCCATTTGAGTCCTTCACTGATTCCCATCCTATTTTATCATTAGTCATCTGAAATCCAGTTCATCATTATATTAATCAGAGTCCCTAAGTCTTTATCATATTGTTTTCATTATATAAATGATTCTTCTACTTCTGTTTAATCAAGTCTGCATCTGTTCATATGAGTCCTTTTTTTTTTCTTTTCTGTTTTTTAGAGCAGGGAAGGCAAGGCAATTGGGGTTAAGTGACTTGTCCAAGGTCACACAGCTAGTCAAGTGTCTGATGCTAGCTTTGAACTCAGGACCTCCTGACTTCAGGGCTGGTGCTCTATTCACTGAGCCACCTAGCTGCTCCTCATATATGTCTTTTCACGTTTTTCTGAAACCATCCCCTTCTTCATTTTTTATGTCTAAATATTTTATTTTTAATATCATTTAAAATCAATTTTAATTAATTTTTAATTTAATTGAAATTTATTATTTGTATTTTTAAAATTTTGAGTTCCAAATTTTCTTCCTCCGTCATTCCCCTCTCCCCCATTAAGAATGCAATCAATTTGATATAGGTTATAGATGTGTAGTCATGCAAAACATATTTTCATATTAGTCATGATGTAAAAGACAACATAGACCCCCCCAAAAGAAATAAATAAAAACCCACAAAAAAAAAAAAAACAAAGTAAAAAATAGTATGCTTTGATCTCTATTCAGACTCCAAGAGTTCTTTCTCTGGAGGTGGATAGTATTTTTCAGCATAAATCCTTTGGAATTGTCTTGGATCTTCGTATCACTGAAAACAGTTAAATCATTCACAATTGATCATTCTACAATATTGCTGTTACTATGTACAACATTCTCCTGGTTCTGCTCACTTCACTCAGCATCAGTTCATGTAAGTCTTTCCAGGTTTTTTCTGAAATTTGCCTGCTCATCATTTTCTTAATAGCTGTAACGATACTAGGATTTGAAGATCTTCCAAGCCCCTTGAGCTTGCTGACGTAGCAGG
>CM053588.1:110239003-110262055 GCA_028646515.1 Pseudochirops corinnae
CGGTGGGTGGGGGAAAGAGGGGGAGAAAATATGTAACTCAAAATCTTGTGGAAATGAATGATGCAAACTATAATAAAATTAAAAAATATATATAAAAAAATTTTCATTTTGGAATTTCAGGCAGTGATAAGTGGGTTCTTTCTTTTTTGACTTTGTCTTTTGGTTCTAAGAGATTTAGGTAATTTTATTTTAAGATTTCCTTTTTTTTCCTCAGTCTTTTGTCTTTGAATATTTCTTTTTGTCTCCTGGAATAATAGACTTCAATTTGGTCCATTTTAATTTTCAAAAAGTTTGCTGTTCCTGCAAGGTTTTGTATCTCTTGTGGCAAGCTACTAATTACCTTTCTAATTATCTTCCATAACTCTAATTTTTTTTCCAACTCCCCCTGTAATATTCTCATATCCATAAAAATATTTTTAATACTTGAAAAAAAACCCCCTCTATCAGGAATTCTAAGTGGGCACTAGGTGGCGCAGTAGATATAGCAAAGGGCCTGAAGTCAGGAAGATTCATCTTACTGAGTTCAAATTTGACCTCAGATACTTACTAGCTGTGTGACCCTGGGCAAGTCACTTAACCCTGTTTGCCTCAGTTCCTCATCTGTAAGTTCAACTAGAGAAGGAAATGGTAAACTACTCCAGTATCTTTGCAAAGAAAACCCCGAATGGGGTCACATAGCGTCAGACACAACTGAACAGGAATTCTAAATGAATCTGCATAATCTCTATTTTTCTTTAAGGCTCTGCTTATAGATGTTTTGGAATAATTTTCTTCTTCTTTGAGGCAATTGGGATTAAGTGACTTGTCCTGGGTCACACAGCTAGTGTCTTGCCTCCAGGGCCTGTGCTCTATCTACTGTGCCACCTGGCTAGCAGCCCAAATCTCTTTTTGTGGGTTTGTATCTTTAGTATCCCCGTCAATATAACTTTTTTATGATGGAATTATTTTTTTAATTTGCTCATGCTTCTAGCCTACTTCTTGATTTAGGACATGATATTAAAGCTAGGCTCTGCACACTTCTGGAGGGAAGGTCTGAACTGGTCTTTTTTGCTGCTTTCATGGGGTATTGAGTTCTGTCTCATTCCAGAATCTCAAGAAAAGCTCATTCTGTGGACCCATATATTGTCAGTGCCACTAAAATAGTCTTATCCAGGCTGAGTCCTGATCTGAATCCTGCCTCTTTTATCCGAGTTCTACAATATCCTGACCTAAGTTTCATTCTGAGCACTAGTAGACTGCTGCTGGACTGTTGTCTATGGACTTCCTTCTTTTTTCAATGAGACCAGGTACCTGGCTCACCATTTTCCACCCCCAACTCCTGCCTACAAACTAGGGGAATTCAACATGCATTCTGATACTCCTTCAAACACCCTAAACATTCAGTTTTTCAACCTACTTACTTCCAATTATCTTTTCCAGCCCACCTAAATCAGTCAATAAACTTTCATTAAGCATTTAATAGTTCCAGGCACTATGCTAATAGGTTCTATCTAGGGATACCAAAAAAATAAAAAAATCCCTTCCTTCCAGGAACTTTTGATCTAAAGCTAGAAGGCAGTACACAAAAAGAACCAAGCTGGGGAAGGTATCTGACCAGGGGCATGGCAGGAAAGTCTGAAAAGCTCCACTGCCCTTATGAATTCACTATCCCATTCTCCACAATTGCTCTTAGGTTCCTCCTAGATGCCTTATATTTTACAGGAGAAATTAAGGCCATTGGTCACGATTTCTTTTTTCTCCCCTCTTCCTCATCTCATCTCACTCAGATGTCTTCTGCCCCTATATCACCTTCTTCACCCTTGTCTTACATTCACCCTTGTCTAGGCTAACCCCTCTACCTGCATCAGCAATCCCATCCTGCCCCATCTCCTCTGACTGATTTCCCCTTCTTTCATCCCAGCTCTTTCATTTATCTTCAAGCTCTCTCTATCTACTTGCTCCTTCCTAACTGCCTACAAATAATGTCCCTGTTTCTTCTGGATCACAAACCAAGCTCCACTCCCTCCATCTTGTGTTAAGCATTAACTTCTCTAATTGAAGGACCTGCTTGCTAGGTTCACCACCTCAGTGATCCGGCCACAAGAACATCCTGTGTGATAGCATCTGTTCAGGAAGGCTTCAGAGGTTCTCTAATTTCAGGAATCAGCTGGTCATTCAGGTCAAGATATTTTATCTAATCTAGCAGCTAGATGGGGGCCTGTAGTCAGAAAGACACTAGCTGTGTGACCCTGGGCAAGTCACACAGTCTTGTTTGCCTCAGTTTCCTTAACTGTAAAATGAGTTAGAGGAGGAAATGACAAACCCCTCCAGTATCTTTGCCAAGAAAACCCCAAATGGGGTCAGGAAGGGGCAGACACTACTTAACCCCAATTGTCCTGCCTTCCACCCTCCAAAAAAAAAAGTGGGGGGACAGACACAACTGAAAAACAATTGAACAACAATATATTATCTAATCATCTAATTGGCCAGCTCTTTTAAGATCCCCTCCCAAATTCCTTTTGTCTGAAACCATCCCCCTCCTGGGTGGTTTAAGCTTGTACAAGGCTCAAGTAAACTCACTTTGGGGAGTCTCTGCCTGTGCATGTGGGTAAGCTCAATAAACTCCAAGATAAGTTTGCTACTCTGGGGTTTCGTTACTTCTGCATCACCCACAAACTCCCATCCTCAAAAAACCCTCTTGATCTTTCCATCCCCATTGTCCTATATCTCTACTGCTCTTTTTAGTTTAACTTTTTTTTTTGCTTTTTGGAGGGGGAAGGCAGGGCAGTTGGGGTTCAGTGAC
The DNA here is from genome assembly GCA_028646515.1 of Pseudochirops corinnae. NCBI lineage: Eukaryota > Metazoa > Chordata > Mammalia > Diprotodontia > Pseudocheiridae > Pseudochirops > Pseudochirops corinnae. The sequence goes on from CM053588.1 coordinate 110,241,786, forward strand.
TTGCCCAAGGCCACACAGCTAGTAAGTGTTAAGTGTCTGAGGTCGAATTTGAACTCAGGTCCTCCTGACTCCAGGGCTGTGCTCTATTCATTGCACCACTTAGCCGCCTCTTATTTAACTTCTTAAGAAGTCTGCTTACAAATAGGGGCCTCTGCTTTCTCTCCTCTCACTTTCTTAACTCCCTATGATCTGATTTTCAACCTCACCATCCCACCCAAATTGCCCTTTCCAAAGTTGCCAGTGATCTCAGTTCTTGATCTTCTTGACTTCTCTACAGCTTTTGACACTGTTGGTCACCACCTTGATGCTCTCTTCTCTCTAGGTTTTCAGGACACCACTCTCCTCTGGTTCTCCTACCCATCGGATCGCTCCTCTCTCCTTGGCTGAATCCTCATCCAGGTCACACCTATAAACAGCAGGGACTCCGTTGTCTCTTTTCCCTCTATATTACTTCACTCCTTCTACGTTCCCATAGTTTTAATTATCATCTCTATGCTGATGATTCTCAAAACTACCTAGCTGGCTCTGCCTTCTCTACAGACCTCCAGCTTCTCATTTCCAACTGTCTTTAAGACATCTTGAATTGGATGTCCAGTAGACATGCTAAACTCAACTCACTGTCTTTCCCCTTAAATGTGCCCTGATTTTACGTTTACTTATTGCTGTTGAGGGTACTACCATCCTCTCCAGTCCTCTAGGCTCAAAACCCAGGTATCACCCTCAACTCCCACTATCTCTCATCCCCCATATCCAATCTGTTGCCAAGTCAATTTTGATGAGGTGCAGGTTCTGGGAACCCCCTTGAACTCTGATTAAATCTTAGGCATTTGCAGAGGCCATAAGCTTTCAATGTGGCTGGGCCCAAACCTCGGTTACTAGCCTAGCCCTCCATTGTCCATTTACTTTCCCACCCTTGAGCCTATCAAAATATCAACCCACCCTTGAACTGGCCTAGCCCACCATAGTTTATTGGCTCCAGGTAGTATCCAGCAACTTCCCACCCTTAATCATTCATTGACCTCATTAATTCCTCCTGAAGACCCTCCCCAAACTCCTCCTCTAGACCACCCCTAGATTCCTCTGTACATAAGATCCCATCTTTTTCCTCCATGTGGAATGAGAGCGCCTTAGAATTTCCTAGCATAGACTTGCTTTGGGTGAGAGCACCATAGAATGACCTAGCACATTCTTTCTCTGGCCTGCTTACCTAATGCAAGCATCACAGATACCTAGGCTCCTTAAGAGTCTACCCCATATGGCGAATTTTTAATAAACTTTACTTTTCTTTGGCTGAGAAGACCTGAGTTGAATTCATTTGGCAGGACCAGGCATGTTGGTATTTTGGGGTCTCCAGAGCAACCCTAACCATCTTTATGGGTAACCTCTTCACCACTATAGTACTGCCCATAAGCACCCTCTTAGAAACATTGGGTTTATCACAACGTGAGCGTATATGCCTCAAAGAATAAAAATTAGAGGCTCCTTAATGACATGAGGAAACATGTAGGGGGGAAAGCTGAGGATCTGAAGTGAGAGGAGATGGATATATATGCCTTTTTGGCCCAGGATGAACTTGGGTAAGTTATCCCATCCTTTCAGAACATCTCCCAGTACCTCCTTCCCTACTTAAGGGGCCCTCTTCCCAACCTCCTTTCTTCTTGGAGCCCCAGCTACCCCACTGAAACATGGGAGTGCCTGGCTAATGATTCAAGCCCAGACAACCATATTCAGTCTAAGCAGCAAGGAATCTGCCAACGCTTTGATTAGACCAGAGAACAGATAGAAGTCCAGTTCCCACCTAGATGAGATGGACCTGGGCCCACTCACTAGACAAAGCATGATTTCTCTTCAGCAATACAGTCCTACCTACCCACTGACTTAGACTCCCTCTCTCCCCATTAACTTCAATTCTAGATTTCAAACAGTCTGAGTTTGGATTACAATTACTCACCCCATCCACTCTCACAGCTTTTGATGGGCCCCCAAACTGGGGGGGTGGGGGTGGGGGTGGGTGTAGCTAGGTGGCTCAGTGGATAGAACACTGGGCTTTGAATCAGCAAAACTCATCTTCCTGAGTTCACATCCAACCTGGGACACTTGCTAGCTCTGTGACCCTAGGCAAGTCACTTAACTCTGTTTACCTCAGTTTCCTCATCTGTAAAGTGAACTGGGAAAAGAAAATGGTAAACCACACTAACATCATTGCCAAGAGAACCTTAAATGGGGTCACAAAGAGTAGATTAGTAAAGAGCAACAAGAGGAAATTCCCAGTAAGGGTGGGGATGACAAGGAGGGTAGGGTCCATGAATATAGACTCCTTGGGGGCAACTGAGGATTGTTTCAGCTTGGACTTTGTATCTCTCTGATTAGCTCAGTCCCATTCTTTTAAAATAAAATGAATTTATCTTATTTTTTCCCTTTTTGTTTCAATCACGTTCCTATCAGACCATAGCCCCTTCTCATCCCCTACCTAGTGATCCATTTCTTTCAAAACTAAAAAATACTTTGACAGTATTTGCAGCATTCCACATTACTTGTGAAAAAGTTTCAAGCCCAAAGGCTGCATATACTCCATCCCACACAATTCTGAAGGTTTGTCTGATGGTGGGAGGCTTATTAGGCCAAAGGTCCACTATGTTTGAAAAGGTCATATAATGTAATGTTATACCAGCACACTATTTCATATTCATTCTTCCTGTGGTCATAAGGGCTTACTGAGGCTATGGAGAGGCTCCTTTTCTTAAATGGCAGATGGAGAGATGATGGACAGGAGAAGCAGACACAGACATCTTTTGACAGGGCTTCTGTTTGGATTTGTCTTACTTGACTACACTGTCATTTGTTCAAAGTATTTTTTTTTATTTCAGTTTTTAATTGAGAGGATGCGAAAAGGAGTAATAGTGATATCAAAAAAGGATGATGATAACACTTTTAAAAATATACGGGACAGAAAGAATTTGCTAAGAAAGTGTAGAAAAACAGTACAGTTTGAAAGTCACATGTAGAATTTATTATATTCTTTCAAGAAAAAGCAAATGATACAAAGATCCACCATTTCATATACAATACCTTTTGTGATTTTTTTTTTTGGTCCTAAAAATTCAGAATAACAACAATTTTAAAAAATCGAAGGGGAATAAATGAACAAAGAATCAGGGGTGGAAATATAGGATTGACTAACAAACTATTATTTTTAATCTATGAAATTCATTTATTTAAATACAAATGGTTGTAGCATTCTAATCAGTTCTACTGATGCTTAATATTATGCTTATAATAAATTATTTCATTTTAAAAATCAATGAAATCCTGTATCCCATCAAAGGAACCCAGCTAGTAACAGTTGCTGAGTCCAAGACTCTTCCTTGGAGCCTAGAAAAGCCGCTTCCTATTTGTTAATGTACAATACAACGTCTCTTGATGGCGAGGTTGCCCTGTAGCCCAGGTGACTTCCCTTTACCAGTCTGTGCTAGGATGGGTGCCACTAATCTCACATTGACTCCAGGCCAGTAGCTGGTGGGTCCTTAGACCAGAAAAGTTCAGAAAATGTGAATTCTGTGGTCATGTGACTTCCCAGCTAAAATTCCAACTTCTACAGGAAGATTTCTGGAAATTCCCTTACTTCAGGTGTCTCCCTCCATTGATTATCTTTTTTATCTTACATAGAGCTTGTTAGTTATAATTGTTTGTTGTCTCTTCTATTCAGGGACTGACTTTTACCTTCCTTTGTATCCCAATGCTTAGCAGTGGCTAGCACACAGTAGGAGCTTAGTAATTGTTGACTGACTGGGTACAGCCAGTAAGACAGTCACCAGGCCTATGAGGATATGAGGGAATATTTACTTTAAAACCTGGGCCCTCCCCTGCTCTAAGTACTTTTCACTTCTTGAGATTAGTGGGTAATTGCCTGATGAAGTGAGTAAATTCCCTCTTTGTTTCTGAGAAGTGATCTCCTTGATTAACTCAGAATGGGTTTGATTGTAAATGTGGTACCTGAGTGGAGAGCTGGGAGGGGAAAAACATTTGAGTGGCAGTTGTTGGTGAGGGGGATCAATCAATCATCCCCCAGCATTTTCTAAAGATTTTCTCTCTCTTGGCCAAAAGCGGTACTAAGTCCTGGAGACAAAAAGAATGGCCCTATTCCATTCCAATGACACATTCCAAAGGGAGAGTGCAAACAAAGTGCAAACAAGTGTATGTACAAGATATGTACAAATATACGTGCAAATGGAAAATAGTCCCAGAAGGAAGGCCAGGGATGAGAATGGGGGGTGGGTCCTATGGTCTTGAGGAGGGACAGACTGGGTGGTGAGCAAGTAAAGAAAGGTCTTTGAAAATAAAAGCTAGCTGGGAAGCTAGTTCACAGCTGAGGAGTGAGAGCATTTCAGGCAGCCAAAGTAGAAACCCCTTTACACCTTCTTAATGTAAATAGGAAAGGGGAGGGGTTACCTGGGGAAAGCATACAAAAACCTTGTCCTTGGGTTAGTCTGAAAAGTTTCCGGCTCGGAGCTAACTTTCCTGCTGCTCTAGTTCTTGGAAGGAATCGGAGCTAATTCTGCTGCTGCTGGAGTTCTTGGAAGGAAGCGGCCAACTGTGCTATCAAAGGTAGGTTTTCTTGTAACTGGCATTCGAATTTGAACCCAGGTGTAGTGGCTACAAACCCAGGACTCCTCTTGCATTACACTTACAGCTTCCTCCTTCTACTGGCATAGTGGAGACACCTTTGGACTTGGAGTCCAAATTCTGCCTCATAACAATTACCAGCTGCCTGACCCTAGGCTAGTCACCCTCCCTCAACTTCAGTTTTCCTAAATTAGGAATAACGTAGCACTTGCATACCTTGCACTTGTGGGGATCAAATGAGAATACCTAAAGTGATTTGCAAACTTTTAAATTCTATATAAACATTCCTTATTATCATTACTTGGCCTGTATGACTCCCTAGAGAGTCAACATGCAAACCACTATGTATAGACAAGATGTGTAGACATAGAGTATAAATGGAAGGTAGTCCCAGAAGGAAGGTTGGGGGGATGCACCTCTGGGTGTATTTTTGGGAGGAGTGTGAGGTAGGGCTCACCTGGTCAATCAGTTGGTTGCCTCCCACGTTTCTATCTACTTTCCAACTCAAGAATTATAATTAAGTCAATACTGCTATTCTTTCTGGAAAGGGTGTGTCAATCCATAGGGTTTTGCTTCTAATAAAAAGTGAGAATCTTCTTTGAGTTATATTCCCAGAACTTAGAGGAGAGTTGGCACTTAGTGCTTTCCCACACTATCTTTTCATCTGTCCACACTTGGAAACTAGCTAGTCAGCTGTGAATGAAAGTCTCCTGGGAAGCTTTACTGAAAGATCCTTCTCACTGACCTCCAAGAGCAGCATTAAGACACAAGGCAAAAACACAGTGATGGAAAAGCTGGACTTTGCCTACTGGGAAAAGTCAAAGACAATTAAAAAGCAATGGTGATTCGGGTTTTGTTCACTCCCTGTCAGGTTCCATCTAATTCTGTCCAAGTTTTAAGGGGGCATGTTCTCATTCTGTTATTTAATGTAGCCTTTGATCAGGAAGCATTAAGGACTGACTGAGGGATACCCGGAGCTAAATGCTTAGGAGCACAAAGCAAGAAATGGAATCCTGTTGCTCTGGAGACTTACTATTGGGGCAATGGCCATGTGCACACAAGTACACACATCATAGATAATAATGAAAGTACAAGGTTGAAGGACCAAGAGCTTTGGGCATCTAGGAGGTCCTCCTACAGAAAGCAGGTAGCCCTTGAGTTGACTATGGGATTCTAAGTGGCTGAGGTACGGGGGTGATTAGTGAATCAAATTCCTGCTCATTTTTATCGTAAATAGGGTATAAATTGGATGTTTGCTTTTAAAAAATGATTCTTGATAAGTTTTGTTACAGCCCATGATGCAGACACCATTAACTCCAGTTGATTTCCCTCCTCCCCCCCCCAAAAAAAGATTATAATTAGTTGTGCCTCATGTGTCAGTGGACAAAAGCTTTCTCATTTGCTCATCTTCTTTCTATGATACTGGATTTTCACAAATGTGGAGTGAAATAGATAACTTTTCTTACCCCTACTTTGCAAACAAGAACTGGGCAGAACCCATAGGGATCTGTTCATGTTCACAAAGCTAGTGTGTATCTAAGGTAGAATTTGAACTTCAGCCTTCCTGACTCCAGGGTCAGTATTTTTTTTTTTTTGCTTTTTTTTGGGGGGAGAAGGCAGTGAAATTGGGGTTAAGTGACTTGCCCAAGATCACAGGGCTAGTAAGTGTTAAGTGTCTGAGGTCCGGATTTGAACTCAGGTCCTTCTGACTCCAGGGCCGGTGCTCTATTCACTGTACCACCTAGCTGTCCTGGTCAGTGCTGTCAATCCAAGCTGAAGAAGGAAGAAAAGGAAAAAAAAAAATACAGGGCATTTCCTTTGCTAGTGCCAAAAATTGTGCATTTAACCTTGATCTTCTCTATCCCCTTTGTCTCTGTTGAGAACTCTCATGTCCCACTCCTAATTTTCCTTCTTCTGCTACTTAACAAACATTTCCTATCCTCTTCTTTAAAAGAGAACAAGTAAAAACACCTTCAATCACTTGATCCTATCATCTCTTCAAACTTCTTCCTGACCCCATTTGGGGTTTTCTTGGCAAAGACATGAGTGGTTTGATTTTTCCTTCTCTAGTTCATTTTACAGATGTCTCCTGTAGACTTGGAGAGAGAGAGGAGAGTATGTGGTTTTATATATGAGGATTTGTTAGGAACAGTTCTGACTCTGGATGGCATGGGGTTCAAGTTCAGTATTGTGACAGAATGTGGCACATGTAGGTCATTGAACACATTTTCAACAAGGAAATTCCACACTCTGGAATGTGAGTGGTCTTCCGGGTCAGTGTGGTCACATGGATGGTTTGGTGATATCCACAAAGTCTCAATTAGGCCCAAACCGCAAATGGTGGATGGGTCTTATGTACTTAGATGACCAGGAAACCTTGTAGCTTTGTGGAGAAGCTACCAGAAAGCTGCATATAGCTTAACCAGGGATGGGACTCTGGTAGATGTTGATCTTAGAGAAATCTGGAGAAAATAAATATGTTGAAGGAAAAACTTACTTTTCCCTGTTAAAACCTTTGCAATTCTTGTGAATGAGACAGTTTTCCATAAATTGTGCAAAAACTATAGTTGTGCTGAAGTGAAAGAGAAAAGATGGGATTCATGGGTACATTTTGCTGTACTGTGCTTGGGCTAGGCCTCCCCAAATCACAACTCCCCCACTTTGGGTTTTCACCAGGCCTTTCTCCCCATTTTCTTAATACTCCTCAGGCTGTCAGGTTTTTTATCATTTGATTAGTCCTCAAAGCTTATGGTGATAACTGCCCTTGATGGGAATCCTCAGCCATGGGACTGGGCTGAGGAATTAGCTTTGGTCTTGATCAGCTATTTTGGTGGAGGGATGGTAGAGGAGGCCTGAGAAAAGGATCCTTAACCATTTGTCTTTCTTACTCAGGATCATGGCTTCCAAAGACATCACTGAAGGCCAGCAGAACGTGCTCACCTGCAACATTTGTCGGGCCCATCTCACAGACCCAGTTGCTGCTGATTGTGGACACAGTGTTTGCCAATCTTGTCTCAGTAGCTCCCGCGAAGCTTCAGAGCCCATCTCCTGCCACAGGTGCAGAGAAATCTCCCAGTCAAGAGCTTTTAATGCCATTTTAAGGAGAAGGGGAAAACTCTCTTCAAGGAAAAGGAAGCCTTCTGTTACCCCAGAACAATATCAACAGAAGTCTGAGGGACCCAGTAAGTGTGACAAACACCAGGAGGATAAGAAGTTATTCTGTATGAATGATCAGACCCCAGTCTGTGTGTCCTGTTCACAATCCCAGGAACATGAGGCTCACACGGTCCAACCCACAGAAGAGGCTGCTAATTTCTATAGGGTGAGTAAATGTGGGGCCATGGAATTGGCAACATTTTTTTTTTTTTTTGCCTTTTGGAGTGGGGAAGGCAGGGCAATTGGAGTTAAGTGATTTGCCCTAGGTCACGCAGCTAGTATGTGTTAAGTGTCTGAGGCCTGATTTGAACTCGGATTCTCCTCACTCCAGGGCCCATGCTTTATGCACTGCACCATCCAGCTGCCCCTTGGAATTGGCAGCATTGAGATAAATAACCCTGGAGTAATGACAAATCCCTGGGGAGTTCAAGACCTGATAGTGCCTCTTCCCACCTACCCCCCTCCATTTTGCTCATTCCCATGTTAGCATCTGTATCTCTGAACCATCCTTTTAAGGTACTGAGCTACCACATCTGAGGACAGAGTCCCTCTAAAGCAAATGGTGTTAGCCTCCCAGGCCTCCTGAATTTTGAGCCTGTGCCCCTTACTAGAGTTCTCTCATATTTCTTTTGCAGAAAAAGCTTCAGGAGAATCTGAAACTTGTAAATGAAAATTTAAGAGATGTTCAGAAGCTAATTCTTGAAGAGAAGAAGATACCTCGGACATGGGCTGTTGTGTGGACAGTAAGTGTATCTGGCTCTGTCTTCCCATAACAGTTTGTATAATCTTTACTTACACAACTAGGTGCTGTCATCATTATTTAAAGCTGTCAGATACAAAAGGGTTAAGTCATTACAAACCCTGTGCTGTGTGCTAAGCTCTGAAACTGAAGGTGAACTTCATTTCACCCTGCTGCAGACCCTTCTACCCTTCAGAGGCCGCAGGGTGAGCAAAGCCTTCAAAGTTAGAATCATAAGAGTTTGAGAATTGCAAGGGACTTAAATATCCATCTAACCCAATTCCTGAATAAAAAGAACCCCAACTATAATATATTTTGACAAAAGGTCATATACTCTCTTCTGGAAGAGCCCCAGGGAAGGGCAAACATCCACCTACCTCAGGACAGTCCATTCCATTTAGGGGACAGCTATGATTTGTTAGGAAGGAAGTTTTGCCTGATTTCTTCTGAATTAATTGTAACTTCCCCTCTACCTTGCTCCTTGTTCTACCCTCAGTTAGACAAAACAAAATTAATTCCTCTTCCTTGTGACAGTCCTAAACACATTGAACATGGCAGTTCCCCTCTCCTTCAGTCTTCTTTTTTCCTGGTTGACCAATCCTCCTATGACTTGTATTCAAAGCCCTCTTAGCATCTTGTTAACCTTACTCTGGTAGCATCAGTGGGGTCTGAGGACAGAAGTTAGGTCTTTCTTATTGCCCCCAATATTGCATTAGCTTTGACTGCTTCATCACACAAAGCTCCCAAATGTTTTTCAGACAAGGTCTACCTAGCCATGCCTCCCCAGTCCTTTAACGTGGAAAGCTGATTTTCTTTTTGTACTCAAGTAAAGGACTTTAGTTTTATTGAGTTCCATCTTAAACTTGTAGCTTTTAACATGTTGCTAATCCCAACTCTTCATTCACTGATAGCTGTCCCTCCCGGCTTTTCATCACCTGCAAGTTTATGAGCACTGATAACATACAGGCTGTTTTATTTTTTCCTTTAAAAATTTTTTAACATTCTTTTTCAATTTTGAGTTCAAATTTTCTCCTTTCCTCCCTCTGAGAAGGCAAGCAGTACAATAACGCATGTGAGATCATGCAAAATTTTGCCATATTGCTACAAAAAAGGAATGAAGATTAATACCTCAATTTGCACCCAGTTCATCAGTCCTCTCTTTGGACGTGGATAGCATTTTTTTCATCATGAGTCCTTTAAATGTCTTAGATCATTGTATGGATCAGAGTAGCAAAGTCTTTCACAATCGATCGTCATTACAACATTGCTGTCATAGTGCACCGTATTACAGTGATCTGTCCATCTCGTCCTTACTTCTCTTTGCATCAGTTCCACGGGTTTTTTTCTGAGACCATTCTCTTCATCAGTTCTTACAGCACAGTAAGTAGTACTCCATCACCATCTTGTGCCACAACTTGTACAACCATTCCCCAGTTGATGATATCCCCTTAACTTCCAATTCTTTGCCACCACAAAGAGTTGCTATAAACATTTTTGTATATATACACGTCCTTTTCCTTTTCTTTTGATCTCTTTGGGATATAGACTTAGAAGGAAACCTAGTGGATAGAGCACTGGACGTGGAGTTAGACTTGAGTTTAGATCCAGCCTCAAAACACTTCTTAGGTCTATGACTCTGTGTAAATCACTTATGATCTGATTGCCTGACAATGAATCTGCTGGATCCAATGGAGAAGGAAATGGCAAAACACCCCAGACACCACTCCCAAGAAAATCCCAAATGGGGTCACAAAGTGCTGGATACAACTGAACAACAACAAAAGTGGTATTGCTGGATTAAAGGGTATATACAATTTTATAGCCCTTAGAGCCTAGTTCCAATTTGTTCTCCAGAATGACTGAACTAGATTATTACTATTTTACTAATTCATTAGTATACCTATTTTCCATCATGTCCAGCATTTGTTATTTCTCATAGGCATGAGGTGGTACCTCAAAGTTATTTTAATTCAATCAGTAGTGATTTAGAATATTTTTTCATGACTATAGCTTTGATTTCCTTTCATATCTTTTAGTCATTTTTTCATTTGGGGAATGACTCTTATAAAGTTGACTTCATTCCCTATACATTTGAGAAAAGAGGACTTTGTCAGAGAAACTTGTTGTAAATTTTTTTTTATATTATTTCATTTTCTATCCTTGTTATCTGTAGGGTTCTCTTAGCAAAGATACTACAGTGGTTTGCCATTTCCTTCACCAATGGATTAAGGCAGACAGAGGTTAAGTGACTTGTGCAGGGTCATACAACTAGTGTTTCAGGAAGGATTTGAACTCAGATCTTCCCTGCTCCAGGCCCAGCAAGTCCACTTTCTATATTATCCCAATATACTTGGATAGTAACTATCATAGGAAATAAGATTAGTGTCTGTCATTACTTACATTCGTGATCTTTCCCTTTCTTGTCATTCATCAACCATCCCTTAAAAAAAATTTTTTTTTCATTTTCATAAACCAATTTTTCGGCACTTGAGGGGCACTATGCCAAGCCCTGGGAATCACTAGGCATAGCCCTCAAGTAGCTTACCATCTAATGGGGGAGACAACATGCAAACAAGTATAAAAAGCAAGCTATAATACAGAATGAATAGGTAATAATTAACAGAGGGAAGGCACTAAAATTAAGAGGAATTGGGAAAAACTTGCTAATAGAACAGGGGCAACAGTCAGTGAAAATGTTCAGAGCCTAGAGATGGAGTTCTTGTTCCTGAAACAGACAGGAGGCCAGTTTCACTACATCTAAGTCTGATAGGTGAATATAAGAGGTAGGAAGATGGAAAACAAAGCAGGGGGCTAGGTTATGGTGGACTTTTGTATCCCAAATAGCATTTTCTCTTTGATTTTGGGAGCTGATAGGGAGCCACTTGAGTTTGAGTAAGGGAGCACCATGGTTAAGATTGTACTTTAGGAAAAATCACTTTGGTGACTGAATGAAGGATAGATGCAAAGGAACCTGAAAATGGCAGAATTCAGGTAGTAACTCCCCAGCCAATTAGAGGAGAAGGCCACCCTCCAACTGCAAAAGGAAAAAAAGGAATCCCTTGTAACATACCTAGTCATAATCCTAGCATTTTCATGGCTATAGATAGAGATATCTTGGAGTTCTTCCTTTGAGAGTTATCTGTTTCTACCCTTTTACTCTTTATCATTGAGGAAATGACAATTGGGATGGGCAGTGGACCTGAGTGTTGACTGTTTTTAGAGAAGAATAATATTAAATGAGTGTGTAAAGAGAAGAAGGCACCAGATTGTGGAAGGATTAAAATGCCAGACAAGACAGTTTTCCCCTCTTTTGTTCAGTAAGTAAGAGGAGTGATTTCAGGGCTTGGGAATGTGATGTCATAACAAGATCTAAATATTGAGGGGATTGGAGTAAGTGGTTGTGGGAACTGAGTGAACACTATTTTGTGACTCAGTTCTGGAGCTAGCTTTCCATTCAGTTATGGGTCTAGTCCAACTTCTATCTTGTGAGAAAAGTATAATTGAATTGTGGGAATTGGAAGAAAACCCTGTTATATTTTTTTGAACATGCATGGCTAGGAAGCTGGACCACTTCTACCTGTTGCTTACAGACTCTTGATTAAGGAAGCACCTAGTTATACTGACCAATACTTTGTCAGATCCAAAGATTTATTTGAGGAGTTAAATTGGCCCCATTCTTGTCAGTTGTTTCCAGGTTCCTTTAATCAAAAGAACTTTAGTCAAATGTTCACAGACAGGGGTGTGTGAGAGAGGGGGATGCCTCCTTTTCTGATTTTAGAAAGTTAACACCTATTCACTCTACCCCTCCCATTTTGGAAAGTCCTTATCTTTCATCCAAATTGAAATCAGATTACCTAATGGCATATTGTTTCCTTTTAATTGGCCTTATTTAATGATTGTTTTTAATGTATGAAAAAGTCTGTTTCCCCCCAGTATTCAGGGTCCAGCCCTAAGCTGAGGAAGGGGCCTGGTCCTGATTTGTTGGACAATTGGCTTGTATTGCTTAACACAACGATACAGAAGATCAGAACTTTGTTTCTTGAGTCATTTCATCTTTCACTCACCACAATACACGTACAAAATATACCAGGAAATGCCAGAAATATGACAGGAAAATTTTTAAAAGATGGAAAGATTCTCTTGCTGTATAGGTAGGTATTACTTGAATTAGACAGGTCAGAAGATATCAAAAGTTTAATAAACTAGAAGAGAGCATTATTCTTTAATAAAAGAGGATATTCTGGAAGAAAGAATTTGGTTGAGACCCTAAAGAACCTTAGGACCATTGAACCTTAAAGTGATTTGTATTCCGTGTCTTCTACACATGAGAAATATGAGGCCCCAGCAGAACCAGATTTCAAAGTATTGCAAAGCAGTTTATCAGAAGAATCTGGTGCTAGATAAGAGAGTGTTATTGATAATGGAATAGATATAGACAACATATAGAAGTAAATGACCACAGCAATCTAGGGGTTTGATTGAACCCAAAGATACCAGTTTGGGGGGCAAGAACTCATTATTTGACAAACTTTTGGGAAGACCAGAAAGCAGACTGGTAGGAACTAGGTGTAGACCATCTTTCACTGGAGACCTAAAAGAATATAAGCAAATTAGGAGAATATGGGAAAAACATATTAGATCTATTGATAGGAAAAGAGTTTATAGCCAAACAGAAGTGAACAGGGGTGATAAAATGGAAAATTTGATTTCCTGAAATGAAAAATAATTTGCACAAACAAAACCAATGCAGCTATGATTAGAAGGAAAGCAAAAAAAATTGGGAAATTTAGAGCAAGTTTCTCTGGCAGGGAACTGAGTCAAATTTGTAAAAAAAAAAAAAAGAGAGAGATTCTTTAATTGATAAATGGTCAAAGGATATGAACGGGGAGTTCTCAGACAAAGAAATAAATCATTATAAACAGATTGACTAACATGTCAATGTTAGTGACAAATGCAATGCTGTTGCACTCTAAGAAAAGATGAAGGGGATGATTTCAGAAAAACCTAGGAAGATTTACATGAATTGACAAAGAGAAGTGAGAAGAACCAGTAGAATATTATATAAAGTAAGAGCAATATTGTATGGTGATCAAATGTGAAAGATTTAGTTACTCTGATCAATAAAATGTTCTAAGACATTTTTGAAAGATTTAGGATGAAAAATGCTATCCAACTCCAGAGAGAACTGATAAACTGAGTGCTCACTGGAGAGAGTGAGAGAGAGAGAGAGAGAGAGAGAGAGAGAGTGTGTGTGTGTGTGTGTGTGTGTGTGTGTGTGTGTGTGTGTGTGTGTTTGGAATTCAATTTTAAATATCAGGCATAGATTAAAATGATTTTTTAAAAAAGGAAAGAAAAATCTAAGGCCAGAGAAGTTAAATAACATTCCCTAGGTCACCTAGTTAGCTAATGAAAGCCTGAACTCAAATTCAGGTTTCCTAAATCTTGCTTAGTTCAGTGTTCTTTCTAATATACTTTGCAGACTGGGTTGGGAAATTGAGATTGATTGCCCTCTTTATGATCAACATCTGAGCATGTGTCACTGTAGGAACAAGTGGAAATGTCCAGAGAAATGTTTGAGGAAAAATTTCAAGAAATGAGTGAATTCCTGAGTGATGAAGAAGAGGAGGTCCACAGTCTTGTGGAACTGGATGATGAGGAGAATGAACTGTTTGAGCAGCTGAAGGACAGTGAGGCCCAGCAAGAAATCCACAACAGAGAGAATAAGAGACTGAGTCACCTCCAACTGTCCCAACACAGGCATGACCTGAGGGAAATGGCCACAACTTTGGAAGAAAAGTCTCAGATGCCAGATACAGACCTTCTGCAGGTGAGAACAGTTGTGTTGGGCTCTAGGTAGTGGTGAAAAAGTTACAAAGAAAGCTATGGCAAGGGTGTTTTATTGCCTCAAAAACTGATCCATCTCAAATTCCTATGTTTCCTGAGTTCTAGTCTCCCGTCACCAGTTGCCTTCCAGAGTTCTGTACTTGGATGGCACAGGGGATTTCACTTTCAAATTGGAGAGTTTATCTTCACCTCTCAAGATAAAAACAAAAACATAACACTCTGTCTCCCTTTTCATGCAACAAAGACAATTCCCTTTCTCTTTTCATGCTTACGAATGTGATCCCTGCCCATTCTGGTCATACTATGAACTATGACCCAGCTCTGTGCCCAGTGTGCACAGACAGACATATCCATCTCCCCGTGCTGACCTGGGCATAGAAAAATGAAGAAAATGTCTCACTGATTTTTTAAAAGTTTTTTTAAAATTTCTTGACCAGGAATTCAGTGTTTGTTACTCCCATTCCCCCACCCACACCCCAAAACAACCCTGAGAAGTAGAGATTGCAATTATTTCCATTTTACAGTTGAGAAAATGAGACAGACAAGTGACTTGCCCAAGGCCATACAGCTAGTAAATGTTTAATGACTAATTTGGCTTCAGTTCTTCCTGACTCCTGGCCCAGTGAGCACCCCATTAGCTGCCTCTTATTAAAGATCAGTTGTTTTTCCTATGAGATACCTTTTCTACCCAATGGGTCATCTGCTACAAGAGTGGTTTTTTTGTCTCCCTGCCCCTCTCCAAACCCCAAATGTTCACATATTTTATATTTGGACTTGTTATAGCCCAGTAGAATTTGATTTCCCTGGACAAAGCAATTGTGGTGGGGTTCCTTCCCCCTTTTATTCTTTGACCTGCTTTGGTAATTCACTATTTACTTAACACTTCCAAAGTGTTCTGGATTGCAGGAATTCCTCATTTTTGCCTCAAAGGTGTATTTATCCCATTAAGTCTTTTTTATGCTGATTAAAAAAGGAGGAAGAGGAGTTATTCCTTGGGCCTCACGGCTGCCTTTAGACAGTTCTGGCTGGAGGGCAGCAGCTCCCGTTCAGATTTCAGATTTTCCTAGTTGAGTCTTTGGAAGCTCACCTCTCCGAGTTGGATCCTTTACACAAATTGATGTAGGCTGCCCTTGGAATGAAGGCACTGGTGCTTTCCAGGTTATTATGGAGATGTGGCTAATGAAAATCCATTCACATAAGACTTACAATAGTTTGCAAGCTTATCTTTTTTCAGAAATCTTATTTACAAAACTGAAGAATACTTGAATATTTATCGCCATATTGGTGCTCCCCTGGCCTGGGTGTGGAAGAGAAAGTTGGGAGGTGCTTTTCTGATTAGCACAGACTTTAACTAAGGGCCTTCTAATGAACCATTTCTATCCAACTGTTAAAAGTCCGGATTTCAGTATTTCTCAATTTTGGCAAATTGAGCAGATTATGTTCAGTATGTTGATGTTAACATAAAATCTAGGTGAAGGAACTGTCCGGGAATGGGGATCTATAGCTTCCTTTTTGTAGGAGGGTGATGTCTCAGAATTATGCCTTGGAAACTTACCAGCCTTTGACCTTTTCTTTTCTCTCTCCTAGAATGCAGAAGAAACCCTGAACAAGTAAGTTAACATTCTGAGGGAAAGTAATAAATGAGATACCAAGGATAGTGGGGGCAAGGGCAATATCTGTGCCCAAAACAGGG
The DNA here is from genome assembly GCA_028646515.1 of Pseudochirops corinnae. Lineage (NCBI taxonomy): Eukaryota > Metazoa > Chordata > Mammalia > Diprotodontia > Pseudocheiridae > Pseudochirops > Pseudochirops corinnae. The sequence continues at coordinate 110,257,841 of CM053588.1, forward strand.
TAAGAAGAACTTTGGTGCCAGGGAGAGTGCAGTCTGTGGTGACTGGCATTATAACTGAGTATCTCTTCTCCCTTAGGAGTGAGTTCCTGTTGCTTCAAAGGCCAAAACCTTTCACACCAAAACTGAGCAGTTCTTATTGCATGGAGTTAAGAGAATTTCTGAGGAAATTTCAAGGTAAGGATCAGCTCTTTGAGTCTAGATTTGGGCTTTCTTCTAAAGGGCAACTATGTACCTTTTGATTTTGCCATCTTAGGTCTAAAACAACAACAAACCATAATTTGCAATGGTTACGGGGTAAACTGGAATTGGGCAAACCAAGTAAAGATAGTTCAGGGTGATCCTGGAACTGTATCCCACTTTTAAATCTTATGTAACGTGCAAAAGGGAGGGGGCCTACTTGGGGAGAATTGGAAACTGAATCCTACTTTACCAGGCAAATGTGAATTTTGTTTTTGTTAATTAGGGGAACATAAAAAACCTGCCCTTTTGTTTTCAACATTTTGTCTAGGAAGACTTTCTTTACTTAGGCCAGACAAACTGGGGAATCTTAAGTTTGGCAAAGATAAAGGATTGTTGGCAGTAAATAACCTGTCTAACTTCAGTAGGTGGTGGATATGGGGGCTGGAAACCTCAATCAATAGCCCCTTCCTATTGTTCAGCTGTGTCCAACTCTTTATGACCCCATTTGGGGTTTCCTTGGCCGAGATACTAGATCTTGTTTTCCAGCTCATTTTACAGATGAGGGAACTGAGGCAAACAGGGTTTAGTGACTTGCCCAAGTTCATATAGAAAGTGTCTGAAGCCAGATTTGAACTCAGGAAGATAAATCTTTGTACCACCTATCTGCCCTGAAAATTTGTTTTTGCAGTTTCTTGGCAAAGATAATTGGAGCAGTTTGCCGTTTCCTTCCCCAGCTCATTTTGCAGATGAGGAAACTGAGGCAAACAGGGTTTGGTGACTTGCCCAGAATCACATAGGTAGCAAGCCTCCAAGGCTATAGATTCAAGGTTCAGATCCTTGACTCCAGGGTGGTCAGTGCTCTATCCATTGCCCCAAGTACCTGCTCAGCCTCTTCTTACCTAGACAATATTCTTCTGTTCTCTAGATCCATTCTGTAAGTCATGGAACTCAGCAGCATAGAGAGCCCAGCCCCTCTCTACTTGACTCACTGGAGTATCTTCCCTTGTCCTGATGGTACCTTTATTCTCTCTGCAGAATCTCGAATGTTGCAGTGTCACTATCCCTACGAGTTACCTGATGACGACAGAAAGAGGACTTTCACGTTTGCAGATATTTCCTCAGGTCAGATGTTTGCTATTTATACCTCTGGAAGTCTCCATTACATGAACAGGAGAGATTTGTCTATTACACAATTGAAAACGGATGACCTTACTGAAGAGGAACAAGATTGCCCCATCTTAACCTGTTACTGCTTGCCAATTGAAAGGGAGAACTCCCCTACTGACTTCCCTCCTTACCCTTCAATGGAATGGCATTAATTAGGTCAGAGACTTGGGCAAACCAAGTAAAGATAGTTCAGGGTGATCCTGGAACCGTATCCCACTTTTAAATCTTATGTAATGTGCAAAAGGGAGGGGGCCTACTTGGGGAGAATTGGAAGCTGAATCCTACTTTACCAGGGCAAATGTGAATTTTATTTTGTTTATTAAGAAACAGAGGGATCTTGCATTGTCTATTCCTTAAGTCAGCTGTGTCTGACAAATGTTACCTACTACAGAAAATAATCTGTAAAAGCTTGGCCATTTTCCTCTTTATACTATAGTGTCCTAGGATATCATCCATGGGAAATGGGTCTTAAACATGGAATGAAGGAAAGTGTTGCTGGAATCTCACCCCTCTAGTAGCTGCTTACTGTAACTATAGGCAGGTTGTACCACAGGTTGATTCTTACAGTATCATACAATACATATTAATAAATATTTTTTTTTCCAAATGTATTTCATATCTTATTTAATGTTTCTAAGCTATAAGGGGGAGCTGTGGGGAAAGGTAGAGAGGAAGTAATATTAGACAGGTCTAATCTAGTAAAGAATTATAACCAATGGAATGAACAACAAGAAAGAAGGAACAAAACAAGAAGAGATAGCAAGCAAGTAGTTTGCCTCAATCTGCATTCAGACTCTAGTTCTTTCTCTGGATGTGGATCTCCCTTTCCATCATGAGTCTCTTGGAGTTGTCTTATAGTGTTGCATTGCTGAGAGGCGCCCAGTCTATCAAAATCAGTCATCCCAGATACAATATGTCTAATTGTGTACAAAGTTCTCCTGGTTCTGCTCTCTTCACTCAACATCAGTTTATATAAGTCTCCAGGTTATTATGAAGTCCATCTGCTTCTCATTTCTTATAGTAATATTCCATTACATTCATATACCACAACTTGTTCAGCCATTCCCCAATTGATGGCCATCCCTTTAATTTCCAATTCTTTGCCACCACAAAGAGCTGCTATAAATATTTTTGTACATATAAGTCCTTTTCCCTTTTTTATGATCTCTTTGGGATACAGCCTTAGAAGTGGTATTACTGGGTCAAAGGGTACATACATTTTTATAACCCTTTGGGAATAGTTCCAAATTGTTCTCCAGAACGGTTGGATCAAAAACTTGGATGTTTATAATACTTCAGAATTTTCAAAGTACTTTGCTCACAACTGGAGAGTCAATAGTGTAAAAGCAGATTTTAAAACTTTGTTTTCAGTTTTTCTAAATATTTCTTTGCCTAACTGTCCCCTTAGGTCAAAAACACTAGGTCTTTCTTGGTGAGATAGTTAAGCATACAAACCAAGTCCCCTCTCCCCTGACCACCCCAATGAAACAATTCAGTTAAAATTCCCCTTCCCCATTCCTAAAAGGCTATCATTTGATTATCCAGAAAGGATTGAGATATGGAAAAGTTAGAGTAAGACTTGGAGGGGTGTGGTTAAGGAAAAGATTAGAATATTCCAATCTGGGTTTCCTTGGCTGCTTCTACCTCCAGGATCATCTTGATAACCTTGGATGTCCCCCGGCCCTCCAAGCTCTAATCTCTTGCTTCTAATTTCCTTCATCAACTCCCATGAATTCAATTATGCTGGGTGTAGATGTTTCTCAGATCTATTTGTCCAGCTTTAACCTCTCTGCTGACTTCTAACTCCAAATCTCCAAATGCTTATTGGACATCTCAAATTGCATGAAACTCAACACAACCAAACCAGCTCATTATCTTTTCTCCAAACTCCTCTGTTCTAACTTCCCTATTACTATCAAGAGCAATACCTCTCCAGTCACCCAGGCTTACAACCTAACTGTCCTTCTTGACTCACTCACCCCTCATCCAATCTGTTTCCAAAGTCTGTGCGTTCTACTTTTCTGACATCTCTCACAATAAGACCACTTTCCTCCTGGCATTGCCACCACCCTGGTGTGGAGTTTCATCTTGGGCCTGGACTATTCCAATCTCTTGCTGATTGAGGGGGACTACAATTTGCACAGATGAACAAATAAAAAGCATGTGCCAGGGTAAACGGTAATTTGTTGGGATTATGGTGACAGTAAGAGCATTGGGAAAGGTTTTCCATAGGAGGTAGTATTTGGATCCATCTTTGAAAGCAATTAATCACAAGCATTTATTAAGTACCAAAGATGTGCTAGTACTGTGTTAGGGAGAGAGAATACAAAACCAAACAAGAAGTAGTCCCTGAACTAGGGTCATGTTCTTTGTGGGAAGACACCATGGCTGGGACTGGGAGTGTGTACCAGAGAAGGGAGACAGCTCTAAGTAAAGAGATGGATAGAGATGGTTAAGAGTGCTGTGAATAAGAAACAGCTCATGAAGGTGAATAACGTATAATAAGACTGGAAAAGTATTGTTAGGTAAACGACTTTAAATGGAGCAAAGAAACTTGTAGTCTCCCTCTCTATTCCTTAATGAATCCTTTACTCAGTGGAGAAGGAAACATGGTCAGACCTGTTAGGAACATCACTTTTGAATTTTTGTAAACTTGACAAGCATCAACAAATGCAAACATTTCATATTGTGTGAGATGAAAGAGCTCAGAGTCTGAATCTAAGGTCAGAAAAAGTCTTTATTCTTTCTCATGAGAAAGGACCCTGCCCCTGTTGCCATGGGCCACAGGGAGAGAGCAACAGGTAGAAGACAGCCCATGGTTATAGAATCTTCTAATGCAGAAACCCAACCCCCCCAACTGGCCTTCAC
>CM053588.1:110262155-110273156 GCA_028646515.1 Pseudochirops corinnae
ACCTAAGCACGGGAATCTCTCTGAGACAAAGGACCCGGAAACATGTGGGTGTCCAATGAGAGCAATCTTAACCTTATTTGGCGGATCTTCTGCTGAGTTGGTTCTGGGGGAGGGTCTCCATTGCTCTAAGCCCCAGATTGCTGGGGTCAGGTGACTTCTAAACAGGCCTAGTGAATACTGAAGCCCTTCTAGATTTGATTTTTCAGAAAGGGGAAACTTAACTATAAATGATCCCTCACAATATTCATATACAAAGAACAGGAAAAGATTACATACAAAAAAGTTATCTACCAAATTTATCAGGTTCAAAGCTGTCCTGTTTCCCTCATGTTTCAGATTTTTTTCTTCTATTTGAATTTTGCACTCCTAGTTCCCTTTCTCCACCCAACTCAACACCTTAAAAAACATCCTTTCCTTACATAATATGTGTAGTTAAGCAAAATAATAGCGCAACACAATGGCATTATGAAAATCATGTCTCATCTGCACCTCTACAACTTTACCTTTGTCAAGAGGTGGAAGCATGTATTGGTCTTTTGGAGTCATGACTGGTTATATTCCTTTGCTCAAACACTTGGCCACATGGATTGGGGTGGAACAAGGAAAGAGACCAATGAGGAGGCTATATCAATAGTAAGGGTAAAAGATTGAATTCTAGAACTGGGATGATGGTTATGTGAATGGAGAGGAGAGATATGAAAGGTAAGGATTCCTTTTTGGTTTTATATAGCACAATACAGGTACATAATAGATTTTTACTACTGTTTGTTACATAATGAAGAATGATTCAAAACCCTGATACTTTGAACTTCCAGGAAAAGTTGGGTTTTTGTCCATTTCTGAAGCAATCCCCCCCACTTTGTTTGGGGTTATGGTAGGGAATAATCATTATCCTGTTTCCTGTCATCTTTGCAAACCGTATCTGGTAAATCCAGCCCTCTGTCTCAAGATATTTCTAGTACAATTTTTTCTCCATGTATTCAGACTCCATAGTTCTTTCTCTGCATGTGAATCCATTTTCCATCATGAGTCTTTTGGAATTGTCTTGGATCTTTGTATTGCTAAGAAGAGCTAAGTTTATCAAAGTTAGTCACTGCACAATATTGCTATTACTGTGTACAAAGTTCTCCTGGTTCTGCTCACTAAACTCAGCATCAGTTCTCATAAGTCCAGGTTTTTCTGAAATCTGCCTGCCCATCATTTCTTAAAATTAATTTATATTTCACTAACAACATTCAGTTCCGCAAGATTTTGAGTTTTAAATTTTTCCCCGTCTTCGCCTCTCCCCAACATGGCATGAAATCTGCTATAGACTCTACATATACATTAAACATTTTCACATTAGTCATGTTGCAAAGAAGAATTAGAACCAAAAGAATGAACGATGAGAAAGAAGAAACAAAACAAAGCAAAAAAGAGAAAGCCAATAGAATTCTTCGATCTGCATTCAGACTCTGTAATTCTTTCTCTGGATGTGTAGGAATTTAATAGTATTCCATTACATTCATATACCACAACCTGTTCAGCCCTTCCCCAATTGATGGACATCTCCTCAATTTGGTGCATTTATTTTCAACCTTTGCTGAACCTATTGTTTCAATTAGTATTTTAACCAATCCCTATGATTTCTCTTACGTATGTCCATGGTACCAGTAGAAAGAGAGCAGGAGTTTGGGGACTAAATGCTTCCTTATTTTAGCTCTGTTGACCCTGGAGAGAAGAATTTTTACTTGATTTGCAGCTTGGATTAAAACCCTAGCTCTGCAAAGGACTACTTGCATAGCTGTAGGCAAATCACTTAAGTGGAGGGGTTGGCCTTGAAGGAGTTGATTTGCTAAATTTTCAGCATAAGTATTTACATCTCAGAAATCTAATCTCACCCCAAAAGGCCTGGATTTACTGGTTTCCTGGTTGTCTAGAATTAAGAAAATGATGGAGAGAATGTTAATAATTAAGATTAAACTTAAAAGTGTGTCATGAGTCCATTTATTCCCCTAGTGAGCTGGTTTGTTTTAAACATTTGAGTGCTCTGTTGTCTCCAAGTCCTGACTTCTTCAATTGCATTATAAGGGAGTTGGACTAAATGACTTCCGAGCTCCCTCCACCCTTAAAATGTCATCCTTTGATCCTATGATTAATTTACTACATCCAGTTCACTTTATTAAGCACTATGTGCTAGGCCCTGTGCAAAGTACGAAATGAAACTGTCTCTGCCATCACATAGCTTACATTCTGATAGGTGTACAAAGATTTGTTTTTCAGTCATGTCTGACCTTCACGGTCCTATTTGGAGTTGTCTTGGCAGATACTGGAGTGGTTTGCCATTTCTTTCTCCAGCTCATTTTACAGATGAGGAGACTGAGGCAAACAGGGTTAAGTGACTTGCCCAGGGTCACACAACTAGTAAGTGTCTGAGGTCACATTTGAACTCAGGTCCTCCAGACTCCAGGGCTAGCATGTTTTATCCATTGTGCTCCTAGTTGCCATTGTACAAAGATAAGGAAATATAAAATACATGAAAAGTAAGTACAAGGTAAATGGGTGTGTGGGGGGGAGTATTCAAGAAGCATAGTTATGATGGGCAAGTCATTTTAGAGTCTGTAGATCTCATTTCTATCATCTATAAAATTAGTGTTAATACCATTTGTCCTCTCAAGTATTTTTCACCTCTAAAATTCATTAACCTTTCATCATTCTCCTTTCTTTTTAGAGAAGGGAAGACAAGCAATGGGGGTTAAGTGACTTGCCCAAGGTCACGCAACTACTAAATGTGTCAATGAACTCAGGTCTTCATGGTTCCAGAGCTGGTGCTTTATTCAGTGCGCCACCTAGCTGCCCCCAACTATATTTCAAGAAAGAATAGGAAGGGCTGACCAAGAGGTATTGTAGATGAGATAGGAGTGGATAGGTTTGAAAGGATACTTAATCATTTGGGCTTTTACCCTGATTAAGGAGGCAAAACTCAGGACAAAGAAAATTAAAAGGATTTTATTATAAGTATGTCAAGGTAGCAACATATTGATAGACTTATCACTGGAATTTAGCAATGGCTCCAAGGTGGGCACTGCTTTTTATAGGTAACTTTCAGACAGTTCAGACAGGTCCATCTCAACGAAAGAGGTTGGGTTCTTGAATTTCAGTTCCTTCCCAAGGTAGCAAGAATGTGACAATTTGCAGGTAAGGGTATATACTTTGGTGTATGAGAGGATTTTCATGTCAATGACCTCCTTGGAGTACCTGCCCACTATTGAAATCTCTGGATTGGATGATATGCACAGTTTAGTCATAATTGCACATTTGCAGAATTCCAAACTGGTTTCTAAAATGTTTGTACTAATTCATAGGGTCTGTAGCTCCATTAACAATGTATCAGTATGATTCTGTTCCCACAACCCATCCAGCATTACCTCTTCCTATCTTGTCATCTTTGCCAATTTTCTGGGTCTTGTTTGGGTTGTTTTAATTCTTGTAATTAAGTCTATCTAGGGACCAAGCATAGGTCCCCTGAGATGGCTGCTTTGGAGAATTGACTTTCTAGGGAAAAGAAGACAGACCAGAGTTGCAGTTCCTAGCATAGCACACATTCTGTGATTGCTGTTGCTGTTGTTGCGGGTAGGGGGAAGTACAGCTAAGCTGCTTTAAATATATAGGTTTTGTGTCCCTCTGTACCCATGTCTTCACTTGTCAAAAATACATCCGTTCCAAGCAGCAATATGTGATTGTATTGTAAGGTGTCAGCACCCAAAGATGTACTTTTAGTCAGAATGTCCAAGTGACAGTGCTTTAGAAACTCAAGATTTGGGTTCCTTGTTTTCCATGCTTATTGTGCAGGTTCATTCTGATATTTCCATTGATAAAATCCATTTTAAAATGTACCTTTGATTCTGTTATCACCATTATTCTACTGAATTGATCCCAAAACAATAGATTTTCTTTTTGAGAGGTGGCCCTCTAAGGCCTTGAAAACCTACTTGATTGAGAGACTAGCAAATTTGCATATAATTTATAGTAAGATTCTTTTCAAATGCTCAAAACTTTACAAAATTCATAGGTGTTTTATTAGCATGACATCATCCCAGCCTCACTTTCTCTAGAATCAAAGTAGATGTTAAATATATACCAAACCTTTCTGGAATTATTTAATGAAGTTAGGCCAGGTTCCCAATAATCAGAAGCACTTCTGTGATGTAGCTTTAATAAGGCAGGCTTTGCTTCCATCACTAAAGGTTTGTTAGTGGTGATGAGTCAAGTAGGCTGCTGAAATTAAGGTTCCACTTCAGCCCAGTTTAGCTTCTTAGTATTTAGTTTTGCTGTGTGTTTTAAATACTTCTACTGAAACAAAATATTTTAAAAGAGTCAAATCATGATATCAGGTCCAAATAAGATGGATACAATTCTGCTGATTCTCCATTGAGTGACAAGTATCAAAGCCACCCCTAGTAGAGAAACTTATTTTAAAACTGCTACCTTAAACTTCAGGTTGTCTGTTAAATGTTGTCAACATTCCAAAGAAGTCTTGTCAAAACAGCCACTTAACCTACCCAAATATCTCCAGCACGTCCTTCCTGACCTACTGTTCCATGGTAGTTTTAAAAGATTTCTTCCCCCGCATCTTTCAAAACAAGAGAAGGTAGATATATGTTTGTGAATGTCTGGGGTGAGGGGAATGAATCATCAACACTACAGGTGTGTGTGTGTGTGTGTGTGTGTGTGTGTGTGTGTGTGTGTGTGTGAGAGAGAGAGAGAGAGAGAGAGAGAGAGAGAGAGAGAGAGAGAGAGAGAAACTTTTGTAAGCTTAAATTTAAAGTTAGTCATCATTTTTCTGTTACTGTATACAATATTCTGGTTCTGCTCACTTCACTCAGCATCAGTTCATGCAAATCTTTCCAGGTTAAACTTTTTTTTAAAAATGATGCCTGTTGGAAATCTGCTGAGGAAAAAACATTTCATTTCTCTGGAGATTGATGTGGTTAGGGTTAGGGGTTGCTCTGGAGACCCCAAAATACCAACACACTGGGTCCTGCTGAATGAATTCAACTCAAGTCTTCTCTCAGCCAAAGAAAAGGAAAGTTTATTGAAAGTTTGCCCTATTGGGTAGACTCTTAAGGAGCCTAGGTGTCTGTAAGGCTGGCATTGGGCAGGCAAGCCAGAATCATCGACACAGAACAAGTCTGTGCTAAGTCATTCTATGGCGCTCTCACACCCCATGGAGGGATGATGGGATCACTTATACAGAAAAGTTGTGGGAGGAATCTAGTGGTGGTCTAGAGGAGGAGTTTGGGGAGGGTCTTCAGGAGTCAGATGAGGTCAGACTCCAGTCCAGTTCAAGGGTGGGACAGGAGGATCTATGGTGGGAAATTTCAGGAGCAAAGGAGGGCTAAAGACTTGGGTGGAGCCACAACTTAAGGCCCATGGCCTCAGGTAAATGCTTTACAGTGGAAAGATTCAAGGGGGTTCCCAGAGCCTGGGCCTCATCAAGATGATTCTAAAGTGGTGCTATTGTCTACAAGTATTTTAGGCAGATGACCTCCAAGGGAGCCTTAACTCTGGAATCAAATCCTAGGGTACTCCACACATTCCCTGACTCAAAAGAGCCCTGAGAAGGAAGGAGGGAGGAGAATACTATAGTGGTATTACTCTTTCCTTTAACCCAAGATAGGAAGACTTCTGCTCAGGGACCTATGGAGAATCCTACACAGTTTTCTAAGTAGTTTGAGGATGGTAGTGACCTAAAGCCATAAGTCCTCTTCCTGTCTCATGACCAGAAGTCCTGGGAACCTCCCAAATCAACTTTGGGGAGGTTATCCAAAACCCGGAATCCTGTATGTATCCAGACAGAAGCCATATTCCAATTCCTCTACCAGCCACCAGAGGTCAGGATTGCTCTAGGGATGCCTGGTATTCTCAAATAACTCGAGTATTTTGTAATTGATGTTAAAAAAACACACATACACTTGCAGATCCTATACATGATTGCACGCCACCATGGGGGGGGGGGAAGGGAGGGGCGAAAATCTGAAACTCAAGTGATTGTGGAACTGAATCTTGTAAATTAAAAGTAAATGAGTAAATAAAAAAAAAACACATACAATAAAATAAACATCTATTAAGAACTTACTATGTGTCAGGCACTGTACCGAGATACAAATGAAAAAGAGACAGACAGACCCTGCCCTCCAGGAACTTACAATCTAATGGGGGAAGACTACACCCTAAGGAAGCTGGAAGGGCCAGGGGGTTTAGGAAGGGGAAGGTGCCTGGAGCAGGGCTATGATGAAGGTAGAGTCAAATCCAAAGGGGACAGACAGCTGGTGAGAAAAGAAGAGTTGACTGGGATTCTGAACCCTTTTCAAATGGAGGCTTGAGGAGAAAGTGTTTGCTCCTCCCCTGAGTTTCCTATCAGAGGGGCAGAGACAAAGGAGGTGAGCTGTGCTTATCCAAGCTGATGCAAAGTCCTTGAGTTTTCTGGTGATGAGCTTTGGGGGATGGAGAAGGGAAGAGAAGGTCTTGGTGATGGTAGAGTCAAATTCAAAGGATGCAGCTGATGAGAAACAGGACCAGAAGGATTATCAACACCTGCTAAGTACTTAACTGAGCAGCCTTTGTGTCCAGCACTGCTCTGGGCACCATGGGAGATTCCAAGAAGTGTGAGCCTTAGTACCTGCTGTCAGAAAACTCCTCATCTGGCTGAAAAGACATGATGATAGTAAGAAAGAATGAATCCAGGGCTTATTGGTGTGGTATGGACTGTGAATGTCCTGTCCTGCAGGAATTCATTGGGGAGGGATATCATTGGGGGCTTCCTGGGGGAAAGAGACTTAAATTGATGTGTTCAAGGAAGACTAGCACCCCTGGTGTGAGGGCTACTGAGCCCTTTTCAGGACTGCTCATCCTCCTTTGGTCTCTACCTGGCACTCCTCTCACCTGTGACTCCAAGATGCTGTAGCCTGCAGAGCAGCCACACCCTGGTAAAACTATCTTAGCAGATGGGCTAAACCAGGATGAGGGTAATTGACAGGCCTCACACCCATGGGGGATGTCTACCCCAAGCATGTGAAGCCTTCCCCTGGCAACATGAAGGTTGCTGAAGGAGGTGCTATGGAGGGCTTAGAGATTGGTCAGGTATCTAAGACACCAGGGTCATCCACTACATCCCAGGCCATAACCAGTTGTCCTGACTTTTGGCTTACCCCTAGACTTAGATGACCCTGAAAGAGATAGTGAGGCTGAGGACTTTGCACAACTCTGCCTCACTTAAATCCAAAATTCACAAGCAAATTAAGCCTTCACTCAATGGTGTCAATGGTCCTGTTTGAAAACAGGACTAAAAAAACAAATACAGACTTGAATTGGTCCCTGAAGGACTGGAAAGAATCCTGACTTGGGCAATTGTCAGGTTCACTCCAACCTTACAAGCATTTATTAAGCACCCTCCACTGGCCTATGTACTGGAGATAAAAAGACAAAAGGAAAAATAGTCTTCCCTGCTCTCGAGAAACTGACTCTCTATTAGAGGAATAAATTATGTATATTGAGATGTCTATGGAGCTATTTAGGGTTGTAGGCCAGCTGGGTGGGGTAACTGATAGAGGGCTGGCCTGAAGTCTGGAAGATTTCTTCCTGAGTTCAAATCAGACACGTACTAGGTGTGTGACCGTTTACCTCAATTTCTTACGTAAAATGTACTGGAGAAGGAAATGGCAAACTGCTAGAGGATCTTTGCCAAGAAACCCCCAAATGGGGTCATGAAGAGTTGACATGACTAAAACAACTAAACAACTACCCTTCAAAGGCCTGAATTTGGACTCAGTGGAATGGGGATAAATATTTTCCTAGCTCTTACACATGTACTAGGTAGCTCTGAGAATAATTTTCTTGTTTGTTTTTATTTCTTACAGTTCAACGGAAGAACATTAAGCCCAAACAACTCATTACCCAACCTTTAAAATGAAGGGGTTAGGCTGAGGGATCTCTACACTCCCATTCAGCTCAGTCATTCTCTGATTTGAAGCCCAGACAGTCTGAATCCTGCATTAGGCAAGTGTCACTAACAAACACTATATCAGGGATAAGAAGGCTTTGCTTGGAACCTTTGGTCTCTTTCGGTGCCTCAGATATCCATCTTAGACTATGTTACGTATGAGTTGGTGATCTGTGTTGATGCAGGGAGTTTCCTATACCCCCAGAATTACCACATAAAGTTTAAAGTCTCCTCCTTCCTTCTTTCCGTTTTCTTTTTGCCTCTTCTCTTCCCCTGCTTCTCCTATTCTCTTCTCTTTTGAAATAAAAGGCATTTATAACATGACTCCTTATTACACAGTCTTACATCACTACGGATCACATTGCATCTCTTGATACCCAAGAGTAGCATGAAATAATAGTATAACCCAGTGAACCTAAGAGTTTGTATGCCATCCCCAACAAAGTTACAGAATCATAAAGCCTTTCCATAGAAGAGAGGTCATCTACCGTGGTCTGTAACTGACCAGCAGTACTCTGTACAACACAGATTCAGTGTGGGGATGTCTTGTCTCAAGGGCAAGGCCCCTTCTCTGGCATATGTGGTCACAACCATGGGTGCCCTATTGAACATACTGATGCTAACATCCTGAGTGTTAGAATCTGAGTGCCAAAAATGGAGCCAAGCCTGCTAGATGCAGGGAAACAGGAAAGGAAGGCTGAGGGAGAGGAGAAGAAGGTGAGAAGTTGATAATTTGGTCCATGAAGTCTGTAAGGGGAGACTGTGACTGTCATTTCCACAACACTGGGGATTTCTATTATGTGTTGCTAGTATAGATTATCCCAAAGGAATACAAGCTTTGTTTCACCAACTAGTAACTTTTCTTTTTAAGTAGCATTTTCCTCAGCAATTAAGGGAAATTACAGGGCTCACTGTTAAGGAGTCCCCTGAACTTGATTTTTGAGTTGCCACATTGTTCAGAAAAACTGGATCCAGAGCATATAGGAGGCCCTGAATGTGTCAAAGAAGAAGCCCCCCAAGCTGATATAATTTGTTGCTTCAATCCTAAACTAGACTCCCTGTGTGTCCCTGAGAGTTAAGACAGGTGTCGGTTAGTCTGCACTAGGTAGAGAAATTGCTTGTGCAGCTGAGACCCTTGTATATAAACAGACCATCCTATCTTCTTGGTCTAGCAATTCCCAAGGGAAAAGTGCTGCTTTTGCCATCACCTTACTCCTCCTCCCTTGGGTGGGGGGGGTGTCCTTTCCCCTCCTATGCCATGTCCCTTTAGGTGGAGATTTGTGTTTTTTCCTTGAATGTAAAGAGGATTTTTTCATCTCTTTTAGAGTCCAGTTTCTCAGGATCCATGGCCATGGCAATGTTTAGTTTCCAGGTATTAGATAATTACCCCTAGAATAGCCCCAAGGATCCGAGATATAAATTCTTAGAATTGTAGACAGTCCTGTTGTGACTACATATCCATGAGATATGGGGGTGACATAATTGATACTTACTATGCTTGTGTAGAATTATGACATTGCTAAAGTTAAAGGAGAGTACACATGTAGCTTAATGTTGGCAAGATGCCTTTTTTGTCTGTTGCCCTATAAAGCAAGTGGGCATGGTCGGTGAGTGGGGGAAACCACAGGGAGCCCATAGGGGAATCTGTGTGCCTTAACAGGCCTCCATCAAGGCTGAAAATCTCAACTTCACAAATATCTGCTGCCACATCTCTGGGCTCTAGGCCTGGGACAGGCACCCTCTTTCTGCCTGAGTGTTATTTCCAGACCATCTCCAGTAAAGGTTTCTTAGAATCATAGAATGATCAAGCTAGAAGTAGAATTAGGGTCCATCTACCCCCTCCCCTATTTCACAAAGAGGGAAATTATGGCCTGAAAAGGTTAAAGGTCACACTGCTACCTGATGGCAGAGCTCTGGTGAGAATACAGGCCTCCTTTACTCCATAATAAGCCTATGTTTATTACTCCATAATAAGGCAGCTCTACTCTCTTGACTGACATCATTATGGTAACTTAAGCTAGTCCTAAAGCATCTTTATATTTGGGGGCTCTTTGTGGGACACTGATCCTGAAGGCCTGCTACCCTCTGGCCAAAGCACATCTAGGTGGCTCTCAATGCTTCAGTCACCATGCTGGTTGTAGCAGTAGAGACGGCCATTTCCAGAAGCTTTAAGGAAAAAAAAAGATTTCCCTAGAGGGATTGGGCATTTGACTACATGAACCTAAATTTTTCCCATTTTTTTTAAGGAATGTGGTGCAGAGCAGCAATTTCATGAGCCCCTGGACCCTGCCTTAAAACATGTAATCATAGAAGTCCATATTGTCTTGCTTTATGTATTACAGAAGCTACAAGTATGTTGGGGTTGGTGGAACAAAGTCACAGGACTCTAATGAGAAAACTTTTCCTGCTTTGTGCCCTTCTAGTCACTTTTGATCAGTGTGATAAAAAAGAGTTTAGTTTTGACTCTGAAACATTAGAGAGTTAAGCCAGAGAGAAGATTTTTATGGAAAAAGATCTGAGGGTTGTAGTGGACCACATGGTCAGTTGGAATCAGCAGTGGTGTGTTAATAGCTATAAAAGAGTGTTCTAGAAGGCTTCTGGAAGGAAGGGAGAGAGGAGGGCTTTTCATGGGCAGCATGAGCTCTAGAATACTTTTCATAAGGGTTTCTTTACTCTCTAACAGGCTTAATAAGGTAATGGTAAAAACAAAGCCAGAACTAGTATTGGGTGATCAGCATTTATCTCAGAGTCCTGACATCTAAGAGTGTTCCTTAAATCACACTGTCTCTACTTATTGGAAGGCACCTTAGAGCCTCTCTGGTCTAACATGTACATGGACAGGAATCCGCACTAGGACATCCTCAACAAGTATCTGTCTAGCCTCTGGTGAAGATCTCCACCAATGAGGAGAACTCACCATCTCCCAAGGGAGCCTATTGCACTTTGGGGTAGCTCTGATTGTTAGGAAGCATTTCTTTTTTTTTTTTTTCTTTTTTTAATTTATTTACTCATTTACTTTT
>CM053588.1:110273656-110410762 GCA_028646515.1 Pseudochirops corinnae
GATTGTTTCTCTGGTCCTTCCAAACTGTAATTACAAAATGCAGAGAGTACCAGGCATTTCTAGTACAATCCTGACCTCCAGTGGCTGGTAGAGGAACTGAAACAAAGCTGCTGCTTCTGGATACATGGAGGATTTTGGAAAGTTTTTGGATGCTGGATAACCTCCCCAAAGCTGACTTGGGATGTTCCAGAGACTTCTGGCCATGAGACAGGAAGAGCACTTAGGGCCTCAATTAGAGCATTACTAGTCTCAGACTACTTAGAAAACTGTGTAGGATTCCCCATAGGTCCCTGAGCAGAAGTCTTTCTATGTCGGAGTAAAGGAAAGAGGAATATCATTCCATTTTGTGTTCTCTCTCCTTCCTTTTTCACTTTCTCCATCAATTTCCTTTTTGAGCCAGAAGATGTAAGTGGAGTGCCCTAGGATATGATTCCAGAGTTGAGGCCCCCTTGGAGGTCATCTGCTCTAAAGTATTTCTAGACAAAAGGACTTTTGAATCATCTCAGAGAAATGAGATGATTTCTCTCAACAGATTTCCATCAGGCATCATTCTTTAAAAAAAAAAATCAGGCATGGGGATTCTGCACCTTTAGTGGGGTTCCTGCCTCTGACAGGCAGGAATTTGTTGCATAATTTATTCTTTTAAAAGAGCTAGAGAGTGGAGAAAGGGTTGAAATTCTCTTCATCCTTTAATATTAAGCTCAAATGGCACCTCCTCCCCAATGCTTTCACTTCCCTCACCAATCAAAAGTGATCTTTCTCCTCAGACTGCACAGAACCCATCTTAACTTGTCTACGTGTGTATAATGGTCTATATTTTTCATATATTTTAAACTAATTAACTTATAGGAAGGAAGGAAGAAAGGAAGGGAGGGAGGGGAGCAGGTGGGAAGGGGGGAAGGAAAAAGGGAGGGAAGAAAGGAAGGAAACAAGCTTGTGTTAAGTACCTACTGTATAGCAGGCATTATGTTAAGCCCACATAGATGCCACATGTTATTTATCAGACTGCTGGCTCTCCCAGGGTAGGGATTTTGTGTGTGTGTGTGTGTGTGTGTGATTGCAGTGGTGACATAGTGGCATTAGTTGCCCTCCACATTGGAAGCTCCCTGAGAGCAGGTCTTCTGTATTCTTCATTTTTATATGTCCCTCAGCACCCAGGACAGTGCCTCAGACATAGTAAGTACTTAGTATGTGTTGGTAGAATCTTATTTAGGCAGAACCTCATGACTTCATGTGAATAGTAGCATGTAAAGCAGGAAGATCCTGACCAGTGTCTTCAGAACACCTGAGTTCTGTAATGGTCCAATCAACAAGCATTTATTAAGTGCTGTCTACATGCCTGGTATAATGCTACAAAGACAAAGATCCTACCACTCCTTCCTTCTGAGTATCTCCTTTGTCTCCTGCTGTTTTCACTCTAGCTTTGACCTCGTTGAACTTAAACTGCCTCAGTTTCCTTATTTCAAAAAGGACACATTTGGACTTCACTAGACCATCTCTAAACTCTAGGTCTTTTATTCAGTGTTCAAGGCTGAACTATTCACTGCTTCCTCTAATATTGAGGAATATTATTCCTGCCTACCTACCTTTGTTCACACCCTCCCCTATTCTCCAGAACCTCTGTCCTTCTGTTCTCCTTTATCCTTTTCCATCTGGATCCTGTTCAGCTCAAAGCCCACTTCCTCCATGAAGTCTTCCCTGAATCCTCCTAGTCCCCTGTGATCTTTCTCTCCTCTGAGCTTCCTTAGCACTTATGGTCTATACAACTTCATTAGATGAGTGATAACTCATCATTTACAGGATGTGCTCCAGCATTTTGAGGGAACAAAGACCAAAAAGGAGTGAATTGACTTGTTTGTGGTCACCCTACAGGTCAGTAGCAGAGCCTGTATTTAAATCCAGATGCCCTGACTCCAGGCCCCTGGAGATCTCTTGCCACCCCATCCCAGCCGCTCTGTATAATAAATGTTCTCTCTCTCCAACTAGACTGGAAGCTCCTTGAAGGTAAGACTATGCCTCTTTTTTTTTCTAGCTTTGCTGCTGATCAGTCTGGGGAGTCTAATTTTGAGTCACTTCTTTTCTTCAGGGCAGTTAGGTGGTGCAGGGGATAGAGTGCCAGGCCTGGAGTCAAAAAGACTTCCTGAGTTTAAGTCTGGCCTGAGACATTTACTAGCTTTGTGACTCTGGGCAAGTCACTTAACCCTTAGTTTCCTGATCTGCAAAATGAGCTGGAGAAAGAGATGGCAAACCGCTCCAGTATCTTTGCCAAGAACACTCCAAATGGAGTCATGAAGAATTGTACATGACTGAAAAATCTTCCAACAGAAACAAACACTTTTCTTTGCTCTTTCCCAAGATACCACCATGGGAATGACTTTTCTGTGCAATCTGTTGGTTCCTTTGGTTCTGGCCAGTGCAAAGTGGACACCCCTGGAATTTGAGTGGGAGAGGCAACAACCTGAGGCCTTCTGTGCCCCAGAATTGCCTGCAAAGTTGGATGCTGCCATGTGCAGCCTGGGGTACTTCCTCCTGAGCAGGGGCTGTGAATGAATAGGTTCAGCTTCTGTGAAGAGACTCAGTACTGGTCAGGTTCACTGTCCAGATCCTGGGTAGGATGTCTGGCTCTGGGTTTTGTTTATGATAAGTCAACATCCAGAGTTACAAAGAGGCAAATTTGATGTAAGGAAACACTTCTTAAGAATCAGAGCAACACCAAAGTGGAACGGGCCACCTTGGGAGGTAGTGAGAGGGTCTCCTTTATGGCAGGTCTTCAAATAGAGTCAGCATGTGTTTGCCCCAGGTATCGTGAAGGGGAGTCCCGGTTAGTTATGGGCTGTACTGTATTGGGAGTTCTTTTTTTTTTTTAATATTTAGATCATTGTATTTTACTATCATTGGTTTCTTTAGGTATTTTATATATTTTATTTTATGAATTTGAAACCATCATTTTGAGGAGTCCATAGGTTTCTCTGACTATGGAAGGGGTCCATGACACAAAAGTAAAGACCCCTTGTCCTAGAGAATGCTCTGTGATCTCTTCCAATCTTGACACTGTGATATGGAATAGAAATTCCTCTTCCTGATGATAGTATGGGGTTGATGTGAAGATCACGTGATAAAATATCTGTGAAAACACATAAAGTACTCTATAAATGAGTGGTTAGTCTCCTTCCTCATGACCTGGCTTGTACTTTGTTTCTAGCAGCTGATCAGAGGAAAGAAAATCTTCCTTTCACCAAGGAGAACATGGAAGATCCCCCTGGGGTGGTAAGAGACTTCAGAATAGATAGGGGAAGGGTGTTCCCTGCAAGGGGTCTGGGAACTACCTTCTTGTCTCATTCTTCCTCTTTATTCAAACCTGGCTGCTCTCTCTATAGCCTAACTTAGTCTGAGGATTGGGTATTTGTTGTGGTCCTCTTTTTTTTTGTTCTTTTTTTTTTTTTGCTTTTTGGAGGGCAATTGGGGTTAAGTGACTTGCCCAAAGTCACACGGCTAGTAAGTGTGTCAAGTGTCTGAGGCTGGATTTGAACTCAGGTCCTCCTGACTCCAAGGCCAGTGCTCTACTCACTGCATCACCTAGCCGCCCCTGTGGTCCTCTTTTTAACTGGGATCTTTCTTTCTTTAAAAAATTTTTTTAATTAGTTTATTTATTTACTTTTAGTTTAGTTCCACAGTCCCTTGAGTTTCACATTTTCTCCCCTTTCCACTCCTCCCCCCCCCCCATGGCAGCATGTAATCAAATAAAGGATCTACATACACCTTCACATTAAACATTAGTCAGGTTGTAAAGAAGGATTATAACCCATGGAGTGAACAATGGGAAAGAAGGGATGAAACAAAACAAGAAAAAGAAAGAGAGCAGGGAGTTTGCTTCAATCTGCATTTAGACTCTATAGCTCTTTCTCTGGGTGTGGATATCACTTTCCATCATGAGTCTCTTGGAGTTATCTTATAACTGTGCATTGCTGAGAGGAGCCCAGTCTATCAAAGTTAGTGGTCAAACAAACATTGTGTCCGTGATTGTGTTCAAATTTCTCCTGGTTCTGCTCTTCTCGCTCAGCATCAGTTTATATAAGTCTCTTCAGGTTATTATGAAGTCCATCTGCTCCTCATTTCTTATAGTACAGTAGTATTCCATTATATTCATATACTACAACTTGGTTAGCCATTCCCCAACTGATGGGCGTCCCCTTGATTTCCAATTCTTTGCCACAAAAAGAGCTGCTATAAATATTTTTGTACATACAGGCCTTCTTCCCACTTCTATGATCTCTTTGGGATACAACCTAGAAGTGGTATTGCTGGGTCAAAGGGTATGCCCTTTGGGCATAGTTTCAGATTGCTCTCCAGAATGGCTGAATCAGTTCACAACTCCACCAACAATGCATTAGTGTTCCAATTTTTCCATATCCTCTCCAGCATTTATCATTTTCCTGTTTTGTCATCTTAGCCAATCTGATCAGTGAGATGTGGTACCTCAGAGTTGTTTTGATTGGCATTTCTCTAATCAATAGTTATTTAGAGCATTTTTTTCAATTGGGATCTTTCTTATCCTGAATAAGTGATGAAGGGAATGAGAGGAAAGTGGACTTTATCAGGGAAGTTCTGCTGGAACTCAAGGCTTAGATGTTCCCCAAATGGGATGGGTTGCTAGGGTGTGATCTAACAGAATGATATTATTTAGTAAGGAAGATGATTATAGGGCAAAGAAACCCCTTCTTTGAGAACTGACTGCCCTAATGTCAGATCCCTCTTAGAGAAGAAGCATCCTGTCATGGAGAGAGTGTTACACTCAGGGTAGAGAAAAACAGGTTTCTGCTCACAACCCTTACTAGCTTTTTTTTTTTTTTTTTTTTTTTTTTTACCATGGGCAAGTCATTTTACCTCTCTGAGCCTCAGTATTCTCATCTGTAAAATGGGAAGAATAATGTTCCAATGACCTATTTCACAGGGCTGATAGGTTCAAATAGAATGTTTGTCAATTATTTTACAATCCTTAAAGTACTAAAAAAAAACAAAGTTTTGGCTATTATTATAATATCTAGTATTTATCTAGCTCTTTAAGGTTTGCAAAGAGCTTTTTATATAGTATCTCATTTGATCATCACTATAACCCTGAGATAGGTGCTATTATACCCATTTTACAGATGAGCTTGAGAAAAGTTAAGTGACTTGCCTCAGATCACATAGTTAGTTAGTGTCTTAGTCAAACCTTCCTGACTCTAAGTCTACCGCTCTGTGTCACTGAATTGCTTTTTATCATTTTTTGTCTTTGTCATTCTCTTTGTTGCTATTTTCCCCACCTCTCCATGTTGACTTCTCCCACAGTTCAGAATGTCTTCCATTCTTCTCTTTGTTGAAATCCTACTGGTCTCTCAAAGTTCAACTCAAATCAGATTCACCCTTGTGAACCTGATCATGCCAGCCCATGGGGCTTCTCCCTCTTCTGAACTCCTCTAGTTTTAAGTGTCTGGCTCTTTTCAACATTAAGAAAAAGTCATGTTTCCCCCAAGTGAAAACAGTTGGATTATTGTTGTTCATTGATTAAGAAAAGACAAAATGGCAAAAAATTGTTTTGAATTCAGTAGCATTTTAACAAAAAATCAGTCATATTAATTAATTGAATTAATTAGCATAATTAAATATATTAATCATTGAAGCATCTAGGTATATTATGAAAAAATAGAACGCCCATATGTATGATATAGTCTCCAAAGTATACATTTGTTTATTCACTTGTTTTGGATCGAGAGGCAGCTTAGTGTAGTACAGAGCTGACCTTCAAATCAGAAAAATATGTATACAAGTTTGACCTCTGACACATTTTAGCTGTGTGGTCCCAAGAAAGTCATTTAATTCCTCACTGCTTCAAACTAGAGAATCTGAAAGATGCCCTGTGGGTCCCAGGATCCTTCCCAGGGTTCCTGGAGGACAAAACTCCTTTCATAAAAATACTAAAACATCATTTGTCTTTTTCATTCTCATTCTCTCACAAACCATATAGTGGAGTTTCCCAGAGGCTACAAAGATGTTATTAATTTACCTTATTGTATTTTATGCAATGGAAAATTTTCAAATAGTATTATGGTGGCAGTTAATTTGTGGCATTATTTTGAGGCCAATAATTCAGAATTTAAAGAGAAAGGAATTGGATATTTTATTTCTTAATTTGTTACTTTTTGGGGGAGACAATATTTGTTAAGTGACTTGCCCAAGGTCACATGGGTAGTTTTTGTGTTAAGTGCCTGAGGCCACATTTGAACTCAGGTCCTCCTCATTCTGGGGCTGGTGCTCTATTCACTGTGCCACCTAGCCACCCCCATGATGAGCTTTTTAAAAACTAAAAGTTATTCATTGCAGCTTCTTAAACTAGAAATGAAAAAGTCACTGAAGTATCTTACAAGGTTATTTTTATTGCATTAGTTGGAGAAGTGTGTACAATAGCTGAAAGACTAACAAGCTTTGAACAGTTGACACTTTTGTGTGCCTGCTGGATGAAAAGCCAGTGAGTGCCACTTTCCAGTTAGACAGGAACTCACTGAGTTAAAGATTTAGCTGCAAACGCAAAGACTGTTACTATTTCATCTGCAGGATTGAACTTCTGCTCGACAAATGGACAAATCTACAGACATGAATGAACTTGC
Source organism: Pseudochirops corinnae (assembly GCA_028646515.1). Taxonomy (NCBI): domain Eukaryota; kingdom Metazoa; phylum Chordata; class Mammalia; order Diprotodontia; family Pseudocheiridae; genus Pseudochirops; species Pseudochirops corinnae. The sequence goes on from CM053588.1 coordinate 110,280,301, forward strand.
TGTTTTGCTTTGCCTAGCATCAGCACCAACAAATCATTGAAAAATGCCCTTTATGTTCCTGACATATAGTGGGCACTAATGTTCATTGACAGATCGATTAATTATGGGAGTGTTTGTCAACAACACAAGAGATGCTGAAATATTCAGAGTGTTGAATGACCTTTTTTGAATCTCATGGTTTATCCTGGTGCAGCTGTGCTACATTTTTGTTGATGGTACAAAAGCAGTGGCTTTACCAAGCTGTTGGTGCCTTAGTGACAATCAAGGCAGTGGAACCAAACTGTACTAGATATCATTATATTCTTCACTGCCAGGCACTCGCTGTAAAAAAATGAAAACAAAATGTCACATTCACTTAAGGATGTCCTTGTTGAAGCAATAAAAATGATTAATTTCATTAAATCTTGGCTTTCAAGTATACTTTTTTTTTTTTTTTGCAGGGCAATTGGGGTTAAGCCTCTTGCCCAAGGTCACACAGCTATTAAGTGTTAAGTGTCTGTGATCGGATTTGAACTCAAGTCCTCCTGACTCCAGGGCCAGTGCTCTGTGCCACCTACCTGCCCCAAAGTATATATATTTTTTAATATTTAGTGTGGCAAAATGGGAAGTGTGCACAAAGGAATTCTACCACCTCCTAATCTAGGATGATTGTCTCAAGAAAAAGCCCTTGTTTGTTTTTCTATTTGCATTCAGATTGAAACAGGATGAAAGGTTTGGAAATAAATCACTATAATAAATTACCTGCCACGTAAGCCTACACGGAGGAGCCAGTTTTTTTTTTTTAAACAATAAGTAAAAAAAATGAGTATAATCCAGGGCTGGAGAACACATGTGTACCCTCCAGGTCCTCAAGTGTGGCTCTTTGAATGAATCCAAACTTGACAGAACAAAGGTTCCCCACCTCTGAGAGACAACCTAACCTTTTTCTTTTCTTTTGTATGATTTCTTTTTTTTTTTGTAAATAGTAGTACATTTCCCCAATTATATGTAAAGATAGTTTTCAATATCCATTTTTTATAAGATTTTGAATTCCAAAATTTTCTACCTCCCCGCCCCCCGCCTCAAGATGGCAGGCAATCAGATATAGGTTGTACATGTGCAATCATGCTAATCATGATAAACATAATAAGAAAAAGCCCTTGTGTAGCTATTTAACTCAGGAGCTGAACTAGCACTTCCTTCGTGCCGCACCAATTTTACTTGAAGTAGTGACTGACAGACAAACTGTGGTTACTCAGACTTGAATATTTGGCGCACAGTTTTTAGAACATGAACAAAGTGAACCTGTCACTTCAAGAAAAAACAACTGACAGTATTTTTGCCAATGATAAAATATGAGCTTTCAAGTGAAAATTAGACTTTTAGAAAATTTGTAGCTGCGATCTTGACATCTTTCCAATACTGAAAGACTTTTCTAACAAGATTGGTAGCGAAGTGATGAATATGATTTTGGGGGTGTTGTACAGTGAAATGTGTCAACCATTTGTAAGATCTGTATAACTCAGTGAAGCTATATTTTCCAAATGATGAATGCATGAAGAATGCATGGGAAAAAGATTCAGTCACAGAGTACGATTGACCAGTGGATTTTAATATAACAGAGTATGGAAGATTCATTGTTACGATCTCGGCTTCTATTTTGCAACTAACTTTGAAGAATTTAACACTTGTCGAGTTTTGGTACAGTATTGAAGAAAAGTATCCACAGTCATCTGAAAAGGTTAATTTCATTAGTCAACTATATATCTATGAAGTTGAATTCCCTTCATATACTTAACCAAAACAATATATCACAACAGATTTGACATGGAAGCAGATATGAGAAGCCATATCTAATCTCGTCTTCTATTAAGTTAGACATAAAAAATATTTACAAAAGATGTAAAATAATGCCACTGTCCTCACTAAATTTTTTTGAAAAATATGGTTATTTTTCATAAAAATATGTCAACTTGTAATGGGTCTATTATATTCAAATGAGTTGGTAAATATTTTAAAATTTTGTTTTAGTTTATAATATGGTGAATATCAATAGATATAACTCACATAAACAAAAACTCTCAATAATTTTTAAAAGCATAAAGAGAAGGGGGCAGCTAGGTGGTGCAGTGAATACAGCACCCATCCTGGAGTCAGGAGGACCTGAGTTCAAATTTGACCTCAGACACTTGACACTTATGAGCTGGGTGACCTTGGGCAAGTCACTTAACCCCTATTTCCTTGCCTCCTCTCTCAAAAAAAAAAATCGAGAGTGTAAAGGGAAAAGGATAGAAGGGGAAAAGGACAAATGTTGGAGGGGATGTAGAAAAATTGGGCTACTAATATGCTATTCATTGAACTATTTTGGAGAGCAACCTGGAATTATGCTCAGAGTTCTAAAACTGTATGTACCTTTTGACCCAGCAATACCATTATTATTAGATGTCTCCCAAGGCGATCAGAAAAACAAGAAAAGAACCTATATATTCTAAAATATTTATAGCAGCTCTCCTTGTGGTGGCAAAGAACCGGAAATTGAAAGGATGCCTATCATTTGTGAGATGACTAAACAAGTTGTGATATATGATTGTGATGGAATGCTACTGTTCTGTAAGAAATGGTGAGCTGGTTGATTTTAGAAAAACATGGAAAGAGGAAAGACATATGAAATAGTGAAAAGTGAAATGAGCAGAACAACAGAACATTGTATTGGGGGCAGCTAGGTGGCACAGTGAATAGAGCACTGGCCCTGGAGTCAGGAGGACCTGAGTGCAAATTCGACCTCAGACACTTAACGCTAGCCCTGTGACCTTGAGCAAGTCACTTAATACTAATTGCCCTGCTTTCCCCCCTCTGAAAAGCAAAAAAAAAAAAAAAGAGAGAGAGAGAGACAGAGAGAGAGAGAGAACTTTTTACAGTAACAGCAATGTTGTTTGAAAAAAATTGTGAATGACTAAGCTGTTCTGAGTGTTAGAAATATTCAAAGCAAATACAAAGGACCTATAAGGAAAATACTATTTACTTCCAGAGGCAGAACTGACAAATAGAAGTATTCATAATATGGTTTTAAAATATATATATTCATATATATATATATATATATATGTACACATGCATATACATATATACATATACATATATACATATACATATATATTAAGGGGTGGCCTTCTCTAGTGCAAAGTGGGGAGGGAGGAAGAGAGACAATTTTAACTTAAATTGTAACTAAAAAAATTAAATTATAATTTTTTTAAAAGTGTGTAAAGAGGTCCTGAGATCAAGAAATTTGAGAGCTGATACTTTGTGCAGCTCTTTAGCCCCCTAAGTTGCAGAACTGACCAGCACTGATAGAGGGAGTTCCTCATTTAGGAGTTCCCTATCCTAATGAAATCACAGATCCAGTGATTTACTTCAGATTAGATTTCTGAGTACTTTGGTGTAGAGAGCTTCCAGTGAGGACACTCCCTCTGCCAATGCAAATCAGCACTTCTGTGACTTTGAGTCTTTGGGGAACTGCCAGGGCCATTGGTCTAGGCAAAACAGTATGGTCAAAGGCAGAACTTAAAGCCGGGTCTTCCTGAATCAGAGGCGAGTTATTTATGGATTCCGCAGCTCCTTGCAATAGCTCCTTGGCTCCCAGTTGAGAAAACTCCTTGGCATGAACTACCTTGCACTCTTGTTTATCTTTTCATGTCCTAGATGTAAATTGTATTGCAAAACCTAAAGATCAATCTCATAAAGGCCAGTATCATCCCTATCATAACCAACCTCATCTTTACAACCAGATTGTCAATATTAGTATCTAGCATGTTATAGATAATAAATATTTGTTGATTCCTTGATTGACTCAGATCATAGGCATTAGAACAGGAAGGGACCCCCTATATCTTCTAACCAAACCCCTTAATTTTACAGATGTAGAAAAAGAGACTCAGTGATCCAGCGGGCGCAGTGGAATAAGAGCTGGGTTTACCATCAGAATGTCAAGGTTCAGACCCCAGTACTACCCTTAGCTCTCTATGTTTCCACTGAAATAGCTCTCTCCAAAGTTACTAATGATCTCTTATGGCCAAATCCAGTGGCCTTTTCTCTATCTTCATTTCCCTTGACCTCTCTGCAGCCTTTGGCACTGTTGATCACTCTCTTCTCCACGATACTCTTTTCTCTCTAGGTTTTCAGGACATCATTCTCTCCTGGTTCTCCTCCTACCTGGCTGACTACTCCTCAGTTTCCTTTGTTGGATCTTCATTCAGATCATGGCCTTTAACTATTGGTGTTCAACAGGGTTCTGTCTTCAGTCCTCTTCTCCTTCTCTCTATGTTATGTAACTTAGCAACCTGCTCAGTTCCTATGGTTTAATTACCATCTCTATAGCACAGTGGATAAAGCACTGGACTTGGAATCAGGGAGACTCATTTTTATGAGTTTAAATCTATCCTCAGACAATTTACTAGCTGTGTGACCTGTTTACCTCTGTTTCCTCATCTGTAAAATGAACTGGAAAAGGAAATGGCAAACCACTCCAGTATCTTTTCTGAGAAAACCCCAAATGAACTCATGACAAGTTGGACATGACTGAAACAATGAACAATGAAATACTGATGATTCTCAAATTTATCTATCCTGTCTTATCCTCTCTGCTGACCTCCAATCTCATGCCTCCAATTGCCTTCAGTCATTTTTAACTGAATGTCCAGTAGACATCTTAAACTTGGTCATGTCCAAAACTAGACTTTATCTTTCCCCCTAAACTGTCTCTTCTCCTATCTTCCTTATTATTGTAGTGTGCAATGCCATCCTTCTGTTCCCTCAGACTCTCAACCTAGGAGTTATCTTGGATTCCTCACTGTCTCTCACCCATCATACCCAAGCCATTGCCAAAGCTTGTCGATTTCACCTTTGCACCATCTCTCAAATATGTCCCCTTCTCTCCTTTGACACTGCCATCACTCTGGTTCAGGCCCTTATCACCTCACACCTGGAACATTGCAATAGACACCTGCCTCAGATCTCTTCCAATACTAATCTACTTTCCATTCAACCACCAAAGTAATTTTCCTAAAGTATACATTCAACATTTCACTCCCACTCCTACTCCATAACTTCCACTGGGTTACTGTGAAACTCCAGGATCAAATACAAAATACTCTGTTTTGTATTCAAAGCCCTTCGTAACCTAGCTCCCTCTTACCTTTCCAGGCATCTTACACCTTACTCCTTGACACATGCTCTTCAGGCCAATGACACTGACTTCCTGGCTGTTCCACAAACAGAACACTCCATTTCTTGACTTTGGGCAATTTCTCTGGCTGTCTCCTATGCCTAGAACACTCTCCCTCCTCTGCTCCAACAACTTACCACCCTGACTTCCTTTAAGTCAAACTAAAATCCTATGTTCTATAGAAATCCTGTAGGAGAAGAACTTTTTAATTTTGTGTAATCAGAATGATCTATTTCACACCTCCCCTAACCCCTCTTAATTCCAGTGCTTTCCCTTTTTTAGTTATTTCCTGTTTATTCTTACATAGCTTGCTTTTTATATGTTTTGTATGCATGTTGTCTTCTCCACTAAATTGTAAGCTTCTTTTTTTTTTTTTTTTTTGCTTTTTGGAGGGCAGGGCAATTGGGGTTAAGTGACTTGCCCAAGGTCATACAGAGCTAGTAAGTGTTAAGTGTCTGAGGCTGGATTTGAACTCAGGTCCTCCTGACTCCTGGGCTGGTGCTCTATTCGCTGCACCACATAGCAGCCCCCAAAATTGTAAGCTTCTTGATGTCAGAGACAGTCTTTTGTCTCTTTTTGTTTCCCCAGAGCTTAGTACAATGCCTTGCCCATTTATCGTTCAGTCATTTTTTAGTTGTATCCAACTCTTTGTAACCCCATCTGGGGTTTTCTTAGCAAAAATATTGAAGTGGTTAGCCATTTTCTTCTCCAGCTCATTTTACAGTTGAGGAAACTGAGGCAAACAAACCTGGTGAAGTGACTTGTTCAAGGTCACACAGCAAGTAAGTATCTGAGGCCAGATTTGAACTCAAGAAGATGAGTCTTTCTGACTTCACTTCTGGCATTCTATCCCCTTAGCTGCCCTACCCAACACATGATAAGTACTCAGTAAATACTTATTTACCTGCTGACTTTGAAAGTTTTTGGCAGAAGGTTCTCTCAGGTTGAGTACATTTCCGTAATACCTTTTACTCTCTCTCCTTTGGTCCCAGTGGCTGTGGGAAGCCTAAATGTATCTACGAGAGCCATCCGAAAGTACGTTGGGCAACCTTGGGAGGTGGAGGGTTCTATCCCCAAGCCAGGGGCAGATGATCACTTTGCAGGAATACTGTGGAAGGAATTCCTGTCTACCTCTGCTTTAGATGGCTTCTGAGGCTCCTTCCAGTGCTGCAAGTCTAGGATAATGTCTTTGAATATTTTAAATTAGTGTTTCATGGAAGAAGGAATAGTCCAAGGAAGGCAGATTTCAGTTCAACATAAGGCAGGAGTAATGAGAAACAGCTAACCATTGAATGGGCTGCCTTGTGGGAATGAGTTGCCCCTTCACTACAATGTTCAAATAGACTCAGATGACCATCTGTCATGGATATTGTGGCATGAATCTCATCACTGGACAGGAAGGAATTTGAACTAGATGATTTCCCATCACCACCACCCCCAAACAAAACAAAACAACAACAACTGGACCTTCCCAGGGAATTCCCAGACAGGAATTCTCCCTACCAAGGCAGACTAGCACCTTCTCTTCAATTCATACTCCTGGAGCGCTGCCTGGGGCAACAGAGTGGTTAAGTGACTTGTCCCAGGATCATACAGCAGTACCTGCCAGAGGGAGGATTTGAACTCAAGTCTTTCTGACTTTGAAGCCAGTACTCTATTCATTATACCACACTGCCTTTATAATTCTAGATATTCTTTTTTGTTTTTTTTGCTTTTTGGAGGGGAGAAGGCAGGGCAATTGGGGTTAAGTAACTTGCCCAAGGTCACACGGCTAGGAAGTGTGATCAAGTATCTGAGGCCAGATTTGAACTCAGGTGCTCCTGACTCCAGGACCGGTGATCCATTCACTGTACCACCTAGCTGCCCCTAATTCTAGATATTCTAGGCAATTCTGAGAAAAACATCATATCTGTCTAGTTCACTATCCTTAATTCCTAGATCGAGGCAGGGATACAAGCTCAAGGCATATCCCTAACTCTGCAAACTGACTTCCCTTTCTCCAGGGTCCTCCTCACTGATCAGAAGCCCTCCTGAAACATCAGAGATGAGAGGGACTTCATAGGTCACTTACCTTTTTTGCAAGTGTCCAGTTTGTCTTAATTTCCTAACCTGTCCATGTGCTCCTGACCTTTAAATCGATGCTTGAGTTCTTTCTCCCTCTCTGACTCATCCTGACATTTCTTTCCTTGACATTTTTACTCCCTGATCTCATCCCTACCCCTGCTACAAACACACCCCCAATCTCCATAGCAACTGCCCTCAGTGTTATCCATTCTGTCACACATTAACAGTTAGTTACAAGCACCAGAACTTATTAAACAGGCAAGTGCCCAGAATGTCAGAGCTGGGAAGGCCCTTAGAAGTCACTCAGGTGAACCCCCTCTTTTTTTAGGTGAGAAAACGAGATGAGAAGGGCACAGGGCTTGGTCAGGATGACAGACAGCTCTTGCCTGCAGAAAGATGGGAATCAGATCTCATGTCAGCTCAGCTACTTAATGTGTGACCTTTAGCAAGCTGACTCCCCTCTCCAAACCTCACTCAAAATCAGGGGTTTCAACACAATGACATATTGTCTCTTACAACTACATGAGTTACAGCAACATCGTAACGAGGATCAGCTGTGAAAGTCTGAGCTACTCTGATCAATACAATGATCCAAGGCAGTTCCAAAGGGCTCATGCTGAAAGAATGAATGCTCTCCACCTCCAGAAAGAGAATGGATAAAGTCTGAGTGCAAACTAAAGTACATTCTTTCTCATTTTACTTTTCTTGCTTTTTTTTGTATTATGGAAATATGTTTTGCATGATTTCAGATGTGTAATTGATATAATGCTTGCCTTCTTAATGGCTGGGGATGGGGTTGGAGGGAGGGAGAACATTTGGAGTTCCAAATTTTTTAAAAACAATGTTAAAAATAAAAGCATAATAAATTTGTAAAAATTAAAAAAAAACTACAACTATGTGATCTCTGAGGGCCATTTCACCAATCATAGATTCAGAACTAGAAAAGGACCTTAGAAGCTGTCTATAGAGGGGAAACTGAGGCCTCTGGAGGTTAAGTGACTTTTCCAGGTTCACACAGGTAGCTGGCCTAGGTCTGATTCAAACCCAAGTAGTGTATCTACATGGAGGAAAGAACATTTCATTGAAAAACCTCACAGTGAAGGGAAAGGAACTTAGTCTGCGCCCTCTGGACAGTCATTTGATGTAGACCTATCACTGCTAAAGGTTTCTGCCTCTAAGCCATAGTAGAAAAGATACAGGTACAGCAGGGAGATGCAGTGGGTTGTGAGGGCTGGTGAAATGTATTGGGGAGGCTGTGTCCGAAGATTTTCCTTCCTGTCTCTGTGACCCAAGGCACTCATGGATGGCAGTACCCAATTCCTCCACACAGGTCAAAAGGGAGGTGAATTTTCGTTCTCAATCTTTTTTGGTCTTTATTGTTCTTCCTCTTGAGCATGGCCTGGCGCTTGTGATTGTGTTAAGAATGTGGGGGTGAAAATGCATTCTTGTGGCATGTTGCTATAAGCCCATCTTTGAGCTAGGGCTTTGAGCTCTGGATGATCCAGACTGAGATCCTATCATAGGGCCCCCACATAGACAATTCTTCCAGAGTTAAGGGTTTTTCTGCTTTTCCGGCTGTCATTCTGAAGATTTTCTCTTACTCTCTCTCTCTCTCTCTCTCTCTCTCCTTCCTCTTCTCTCTTCCTCTCTCTCTCTGTCTCTTTCTGTCTCTCTCTCTCTCTCTCTCTCTGTCTCTTTCTGTCTCTCCTCTCTCTCTCTTCCTCTCTCTTTCTGTCTCTATCTCTCTGTCTCTCCTCTTCTTTTCTCTCCCTCTCTCTCCTCTTCCTCTTCTCTCTCTTCCTCTGTCTCTGTTTCTCTCTTTCTGTCTCTTTCCATCTCTTTCTGTCTCTCTCTTCCTCTCTCTGTCTCTCTATCTCTCTGTCTCTCCTCTTCCTTTCTCTCCCTCTCTCTCTGTCTCTCTCTGTCTCTGTCTTTTCTGTCTCTCTGTCTCTCTCCAAATGTGTGGCCAAATCTAAGAGAATAGGTATTATTATTGCCATTTCACAGATGAAGAAACTGATGCCTAAGGTCACTTAATGATAGGTGTGAACATGAACCCAGGGTTTCTACCTCCCAAATTCACATTCAGACAGTAAGAAGAAAGCAGCAGATGGTAAGGCCTAGGATAACCCATATCTCCAAGGTCACTGGGATCAGTGTTCTCCCTGTCCTAGTGTAGGAGGAAGGGAAAGTATCCATTCCAGGATCATAAGATAGCACCACTATTTTCTCTATAAGCAAATCAGAGAAGCTCATGTGACTGTTGGCAGAGGGGGGGGAGAGGATTCATTGAGGTGTGCTCCAGATCCATCTTGCTCAGCCCACCTTGTGTCAGAGTCCTCCGAGCCCAGATCTGGGGAGGAGGGTGGGGAGTGGGGGAGAAAGAGGTCAGGCTTCATTGAGAATGAATAGGGGAGGAGCTGCAGAAATATTTGTCTCCAGGCCACACATAGGTGCTATGGACTCTTTTTACCATTAGTCTGATTTATTGCTGTCTGGGCCGAGCTCCAGGGGAGCAGAATAAGCCAGATCAAGCCAAATGTCTGTTGATTTTATAGACCCAGCCTCCCAGCTTGCTGTACAATGACAGGCCCTGTGCCAAGGTGGTGGAGGGGGCACAAAGTGGTGTAAATGGAGCAAGTAATGAGGGCCCCAATCTTCTTGAAAACAAGGCTATTTTATGCTTAGAGAACTGGGAGCAATTGCCATTATACTGGTATAGTACTGGGTAAGTAAGGTTATCTAAAAAATCAAGAGAATCACTATCTGGGAAAAGGATTAAAATCAGTGTCAGAGACAGAGTGGTGCAGAGAAGTCATTTAGCTCAAATATTTTATTTTACAGATGAGGAAACAGGCCCAGAAAGAAGCAACTTGATCATGATTGTAGAGGTTCTAAAGAGCAGAATTAATAGAACCCAGGCCTTCTGACCCCTGACCCAATCAATATCAATCTTTTCCATGCCACCATCCTACCAGTCTGTGCTGGTGGTGTGGAGGCAGAAGAGAAGGTAGGGAAGAGAAATGGGTCTAGCAGAAATGGAAGAGGGAGAGAGAAGACAAGGAAAGACTAAAACCCATGTCTCTTAGCTCCTAGACAAGCTTCTCTATTTGGAGAAAATGAATCATGGGCGTGGATCCTGAATGGTCCATGGTAGCCAGAGATAGTGTGAAATAGTGGGTAGAGGACTGGACTTAGGAAGACCTGGGTTCAAATCCCCACCTTAGGTGCTTGTAACTCTCTGTGTTGCCCTGCACAAATCACTTAAATCTTTCTGTGCATTTGTAAATTAAGGGAATTGATGTCTAAGGTTCCATTTATCTCAAATTCTATGATCCTGTGAATGCAGTAGCAGTATGGTTACTGGAGAAAGTGCTAGCTTGGAAGGCAGGAGATTTGGAGTCTAGTCTCAACTCAGTTCTGGCTGAGAGACCTTGGATGAGTCACTTTATCTTTAGGCACTTCAGTTTCTTCAGGCATTAAATGAGAGGGTTGGTCTCAAGCTGACCTCTAAGTTCTCTTCTAGCTTTGGATCTATAGCTCTATGTGGGTAAGAGGTGGACTTGTTGTACCTTGGCTTGTAAGCCTAAGGAGTTTCTGGAGACATCTACTACTGTGGCTAATGTGGGAAGTCTGTGCTAGGAAGTGTGGAGAGGGAGATGGAGATGGATATAGCTAGTGAAGAAAAGCCGATAATTCTGAGAGAATAATGTGACAATTGTTGCAGCTACTCTTATCCCTTTAGTTGGGCCTAGGTGTGGTAGCCACACTGCTACCTCTTCTGGATTTCCTCTTTGATGATTTTCCTTCCCACAAAAAGTGGAAATATAGCTGAACTGTAGCTATCAGATAGGAAGATGAGATACCCAGCTGCTCCATCACCCCTAAGTCTCACTCCATCCTGTCCAGAAACCAAGGAGAACATTTAAACATGAAAAACAAGGCAAGCATTGTCAACCAGAAAGGAAGTTACATTACCTCTACCACCCCCTCCCTTTAGAGAGAGTATGGACTTATCCTATTAGCTAGAGGTGGAAGAAGACACAGTGCCTTCCCTAAGATAGTCTCAAGTCTGAAAAGGGGCAAGATTATAAACAAACCCACAGACATATTAAGTGTATGAATGTCATATACTTTTCTAATAAAATTAAAGGAAGGAATCATGGCATCATGGATTCATAGCTAGAAGATCTTAAAGGCCAACCCCCTCATTTTACAATCAAGGAAACTGAGAGCCAAAGAGAAAAATTAAGTAACAGAAGAGGCAAAACAGCTGCTTGTAAGAAGCAGAGCTGAGATCTCCAACTGATCCAGTGTTCTTGTCAATAGAGAATTATTAAGGATGCCATATAGGTATTAACAGTTTTCAAAGCATCTTTTGGTCTTTTTTTTTTTTCTTTTTTTAACAGACCAGGTCTCCCTGTCTCACCCAGGTCAGACATTCAGAGGCTTCTCATGGACCCAGTCCTACTCTGATCAGCACAGGAAACTGTTCTGTTTCCAGCTCATTCTAGTTTGCTCCTCCTTGGGCAGTCTGGTGGCCCTCCACCCCGGGGGAAGGGGACATTGGGAGCATCCTCACCACAGTGGTGCAGGACTTAGTTCAGATGCCTGTTTGGTTCAGCTCACAGTGTCTCAGAACTTAATAACTCAAGAAATACTCAAGTTCTGACTTCCCATTTAGGTGGAATTACAGATCTGCACCTCAACTGGCTTAATCATGTTTATTTTGGCAGCAGTAGGGTCTGAGAAATTTTGGAAGCTTTTGTTATCCTTGTCTCTTTTAGATGACTTGAGAACTATTCCCTCAAAATTCTCAAAATTGTGCCACTCCCATCACAGACCTCATCTGTGTATACTTTATATAATACAGCTGTTCTTACAGTCTTTGCTTTCTTTAATGCCATTTCTATTTCCTTGTAAAACACACTGGGGACTGTGATGTTAAAGTCTAAAAATGGATCCAAGACAATCCCAAAGGACTCATGACGAAAAATGCTGCCTGCCTCCAGAGAAAGAACTAATGGCGTTTGAAAACAGACTGAAGCAAACTATTTTTTACTTCCTTTTTCTTTTTTTGTTTGAGTTTTCTTCCACAAAATGACTAATATGGAAATATGTTTCACATGATTGCACATATATAACCAATATTAGATTGCTTACTGTCTCAGGGAGAGAGCAGTGAAGAAAGGGAAGGATAGAATTTGGAACTCAAGACTTGAAAAAAAAAGAATGTTAAATGTTATTAGCTGTGTGACTCTGGGCAAGTCACTTAACCCTGTTTGCCTCAGTTTCCTCATCTATAAAATAAACTAGAGAAGGAAATGGCAAACCAGTCCAGTGTCTTTGACAAGAAAACCCCAAATGGAATCACAAAGTCTGACATGACTAAAAAATAACTCAACAACAAAATTAACTTGTTACATGTAATTGGGGGAAAATAAAATATTATTTAAAAATAAAGTACAAATATGGTGGCTCATGGTCATTGATGAAAAAAGTAATACATATAATAATAAAAATCTATGAGGATCTTTTTTCCCCCATCTGTTTGTTGTCACAGGGATGATTTTGTCAAAACTATTTTAAAAAATTAAAAAAGGGACTTATCCCAACTCAGGGTCACTACTTCCAGAAAGTCCTCTCATAGTGAAACAATCTATTCTTTACTGTATCTACATAAGAATGGAAGAGGAGAAAGAATCCAGAACCAGAAGCATAAGGAGCTTCACACCTTGTCAAGCTTCATACCTTGTCAGACTTCACACCTTGGCCAAGAAGACCAAAAGAAGAGAGGAGTCCCTTTCCCAGGCTCCTCAGAAGCATGCCCAGGCAGCCTGCTATAGCAATAAAAAAAAAATCTGCTTTATTCACTGCTATGTCAGTTAGAAGTCTCCAGTGACTAGCTCTGTAAGCATAAGTTATACAGCTGCACTTTCTGTACTCTAGGCAAAAAAACAAACTGTTACCTGGGATTTTTTTTTTAATAGCTTCAAGGGGTCAGGACAAATGCCATCCCTCTTCTGCATCTGAAACATAGTATGGGTACAATGAAAAGTGAAATGATTAGTATTGGTGCTAGCATTGCTTGACATTGGTATTTATAATCACACTTCTATAGACCTCTCAGCACTTTTTTGCAGAGAGGAAAGAAGTTCGGTGACTTATCCTTGCTTTCTTACCCTGTACTACAGTTGTCTCCCTGGTGACCCTGAGGGTCCCTACTGGATCCTTACGTGCCTTCTGAATCATCAAAGATTCTTTTTTTTTTTTCTCCTTAAGTAGAGCATGGAAGGAAGTGTATTGTTGGGGAATGATGAGTGACAGAATGAGAAGACCACCTACAATCCCTTTAGTTATCCCTGGCACCCTGAGGGAACAAGTAGCAGCCGCCTTCTGGGGACCCAATCTGCTGTTTTGAGCTGAGGTCTGGGATAAGAAGCTCAGAGCTTATGCTAGAGTAATGAATATGCATGCATATACACATAATAGACTATTTATAGAAAATGTACAAAATTAATTTTGTTGTTGAGTCATTTTTTAGTCACATGAGACTCTTTGTGACTCCATTTAGTGTCTTCTTGGCAAAGACACGAGTGGTTTGCTATTTCCTTCTCCAGCTCATTTTATGAATGACAAAACTGAGGGAAACAGGGTTAAGTGGCTTGTCCAGGGTCACACAGCCACACAGCTAGTAAGTATCTAAGGCCAGATTTGAACTCTGGAATGATGAGTGTTCCTGACTAGGCCCAGCATTCCATCCACTGTACCACCTAGCTGCCCCAATTACTAGGTAATTAAATACAAAGTAATTAAGGAAGGAGAAAAGGCACTAGCTATTGGTGTAATCAGGAAAGTCTTCTCATGGAAGGTAGTATTTAGGCTGAGCCTTAAAGGTATAGATGGGGAGGGAGTAAGTACATTTAGATATGAAGGACATTCTGAGTACAGTTAGGGAGATGGGAGATGGAGGGTCAAGTGTGAGGGACAGAGAGAAAGCTGATTTGGCTAGACCGAAGAATGCAGGATGTGGAGCAATGTATGAGGCAGAAACATGGGTGTCAATGGTTTTAAAGACAAAAACAAAGGAGCTTATGATTTACAGGCAATAGAGAACCACTGAAGATTATTGAATAGGGCAGTAATGTGGTCATACTGGCACTCGAAGAAAGTCATTTTGACAACTATAGGGAGGGTGAATTAGAGCAGGGAGAGACCTGGGCCAGGAAGACCTCAGAATTAGGCTACAAGAAGATTGCATCACTCTAGGGAAGAGATAATGAAGACCTGAAATAAGGTAGACATTCTGTGAGCAATAGGATAGATTTGTGAAGATGGGAATGGCAAGTTTGGAAACCAATTGGCTATGTGGGGTGAGAGAGAGAGACATCAAGAATGATGCTGAAACTATGGACTTAGGAGACTGTAAGGAGAGTGTTACCCTTGGAAGGAATAGGAAAGTTTAGTGGAAGTATGGATTTGGGGAGAAATAAGATGAGATGATGAATTTTGCTTTAGATCCATTGAATTTGAGATGTCTAAGGCTGAAAGTGATTCAGGACTGCCAGGTATGATTATGTTACCAAAGAGACTGAGTGGATTGCTTGAGCTTAGGAGTTCTGAACTATACTGGGCTAAGTTGATGAGGTGTTTACGCTGTCTTGGCAGCAATATGGTGGGTCCCTGGGAATGGAGGACCATCTGGGTCTCTAAGAGGGGGTGAACTGGTCCAGTTCAGAAACAGCAGGTCAAAACTTCCATGCCCATTAGTAGCAGGGGTGGGCCTCTGAGTAACCCTTGTACTTCTTTTTTCTTTTTTTTTTTCTTTTTGTCTTTTTGGAGAGGGGAAGGCAGGACTCTTGGGGTTAAGTGACTTGCCCAAGGTCACACAGCTAGCCCATGTTAAGTGTCTAAGGCCTGATTTGAACTCAGATCCTCCTGATTCCAGGACAGGTGCTCTATTCATTGTACCACCTAGCTGCCCCAATCCTTGTACTTCTGACTTCCTCCCCAAACCTTCTCCACCTCCAAAACAACAAAAAAAAGTGACATAGGAGTGGAGTTCAGAAGAGAGAATGAGGTAAGCTAGGTAGATCTGGGAGTTATCTACACAGAGTTGATAGTTAAACCCATGGGAACTTGGGAGTCATCGACATAAAACTGGTAGTTAAATCCATGGGAACTGATGAGGTAAACGAGAGAAGGAATGTGAAGAGAGAAGAAAAAAGGACCATGACACAGCCTCAGGGTACATTCATAGTTAGAGGGAACAATAGGGATGATGATGCAGCAAAAGTGACCAAGAAGGAACAGTCAGAGAGGTAGAAAGGTTGAGTCAGTGAGAGAGAGGAGGGAGGGACAGAGAGAGAGAGAGAGAGAGAGAGAGAGAGAGAGAGAGAGAGAGAGAGAAGAATGCAGGAAAATTCAGAGGTGATGAATTGAATCTAGGGGACTAGAAGGAAGGTGGCATCTTCAGCAGAAATAGAGAAATATGGAAGAGGGGAGGGTTTGGGGGGAAGATACTGATTTTAGTTTTGGACATATTGAGTTTAAGATGTCTTCCATTCAAAATATCCAATAGGCATTTAGAAATTCCACTGAAGCTCAGTGGAGAGACTGGGGCTCTACTTATAGATGTTGGAGTCTTTGGCATAGATGATAGTTAAACCCATGGGAGCTGGTAAGGTTCCTGAGAGAAAGAGAGTATAGAGGGGGAAGAGAAGAGGACCTAGGACAAAACCTGGGGGAGCACTCACAGTTAGGGGGCATGGGATGTATGTTGAGCTGGCACAGGAGTTTGAGGAGTGGTCAGCAACCATGATTCCGGAGGACTGATGGTGAAGAATGTTCACCACATCCTGACAGGGAGGTGATAGACTAAATATGCAGAATAAGACACCTATTTTAAAATTTGTTTTGTTTGACTCTGCATATTTGTTACAAGGGTTTTCTTTTTCTTTTCTCTTTTTTTGGGGGGAGGCAAGAGGTAGAAGAGTGGAAGAAAGCATTCGATTTTTCACTTTCATTTTTTTTTTTACAGTACTTATTCTTTGAAAAAGAATACACACACACACCCCAATATATAGCTGAGGCTGGCAGAGTTTTATAGTGGGAAGAGCCCCAGATTTGGCATCAGAGGACTTGGATTTGTGTCATTTATTGAAAATCATCTGTATTGTAACCTCTTTAAGTCTCAAGTTCCTCATCTGTAAAGGTAATAATGATCTTTGTACTACCTGCCTTTGTGTAAAAAGCACTATTTAAATGTGAGTTGTGAAGCTAGATAGAGTGCCTGGCCTGGAGTCAGGAAGACTCACTCACCTTTCTGAGTTCAAATCTGGCCTCAGACACTTATTAGCTGTGTGATCCTGGGCAAGTCACTTAACCCTGTTTGCCTCAGTTCGTCATCCTTAAAATGAGCTGGAGAAGGAAATGGCAAACCACTCCAGTATCTTTGCCAAGAAAATCCCAAAAGGGGTCAGAAAGAGTCAGACATGACTGAAAACAGCTAAACAACAAATGTGATTTATCATTATTATAAATAAATGAAAATTACTTCTAGAATCCATGCTTTACATGGTATAGGAATTCCTTCCATTGATGTAGATAGCAACCACTCCCAAATTTAGCAGACAGAATTCATAAATTGAAATGGTCTAAAAACTATCACTTGGTGACCAGCCAGTCTTCTGGTGATGGGAGCTCTCCTAATGTAGTCTGGTTCTCAGATGGCAGGTGTAGTCTATCAGTAGGCTCATACTCAAAGCCTGGGAAATTGTAGCTTGGGAAGATCTGTTAGAGCTTATGTTACAATAGCAAAAGCTTAGAGAATCTAAGGTCACCTCCACATCAAGATGAAGCAAGGAAGAAAATAGTGACTGGAGGAAGAATAAATTAAAAGAGTACAAATTGTCGACAGCCTTAGTGAAAGTCCTGAAGCAAACAGAGTTGGGTGGAATTCAGCACCAAAGGCTCATTGGAGGAGGATTATCAAGTTGAATTTTAATGAGGGAAAAGTTCATGGCTTGGTGGTGGGGGAAGGGTGGCAAGGAATAGTCTAGGTACAGCCATAAGTTCTGAGAACAAGAATGAATTTCACTGCAGGGTATTTCACTGTGGGAAAGGCAAATCCAATGGCTTTGCCCTTGTAACCCTAACTGGAAATGCCAGAGTGCTCCCCCCTGCCTCCCTGACAGACCAGGACTCAGGAAAGGGTTGGCAACCTTACCTCTCATTCCATGGGGCCTGCCTCCTGGACTTTCTTGGAGTTTGCACACCCCATTGGCCTTAACAACCTTGTAAACACTTAAGAAAACAATCCCTTCTGGGCACACCTCCTTCCTAAGCCCATCTTATAAGACACCAGTCACATTGTCTTTCAAGACCATACCAGGAGACAGTGCCCAGAAGAGCGATGGTCATACTTCTGGGCAGAAGGGGAGTGAGAACATCTGGGTTGGGGAGGACTAGGTCTACAGCTGATGTCTCTGGAGCTGTCCTGCCTCTCTACCACCTGGTTGCCACCTACCCTGTTTTTGTACCCTGAAGACACTCAGGAGCTGGGATGATTTTTTTTTTGGACCTGGGGAAGCCGAGAACCTGGTGCAAACTTCCATAGCCCAAGTACCAACTTCTGGGACTGACTGCTGATGTAACCAACTGCCTACAGATCTGGAATGTAAAGCCACGTGTACTAATCAAGGTTTTCACCAGCCTGGGACAAGCGTGAGACAGCCAAGAGCAGACTTGTTGAGTTGTTTCAGTTGGGTCTGACTCTCCGTGTCCCCATTTTGGGTTTTCTTGGCAAAGGATACTGGAATGGTTTGCCATTTCCTTCTCCAGCTCATTTTACAGATGAGGAAACTGAGCAAAACAGAGTTGAGTGACTTGCCCAAGATCACACAGTTAGTAAATGTCTGAGGCTGGATCTGAACTCAGGAAGATGAGTCTTTCTGGTCCCCAGTCCAGTGTTGTATCCACTGAGCCACCTAGCTAAGAACAAACTAGGGAAAGGGAGAAGTGATTGCCCAGGGGAAAAAATTTCAATAGATTTTTTCCAAAGCTTCCCTTAAAGCCCAGGAGGAATAATTCAACAGTATTCCCTTGTTCTTTGGGTCCTCATCACACCATCCTGGCTGCATGTTCCCTTCTCTATCCCCACCCTTCCCTCTCCACTTTCACTTTTTCCAAAGCCTCTGTAACCAAGGGAGAGGCCAGGGGTTAGGCCAAGGACAGTGCCTTTTGTGACCCAGTTCTTGAGGGGGATATGGAGAAACAGATAGGATGATCATATTCATTCTGACCTGGTCCATGCTGGAGAGGGAAGTAGAAGTGCTTGGCTTTGACCCTGTTTGGGGTTCTTAGGCTGCACCTCCCCTTCCTCTTCCCTGTTTCCAATTAAAGATAAGTGCCAGGGAGCATGGTTTCAACTTTGGCCTCGAATGTTCGAGGCATCCCATAACCTTCCCATAACAGGGAGTATAATATTCTTACTCAGGCTGACTCATGGAAGAACCTGGCACTGTCCTCTTTGATGGGAAGAGTTTGAGGACCCCCGCTGAGGTAGATGGCAAAGAATGATGACCAGATGGCCAATGGGACTGATTGTTGCACAAAGAGAAGAAGGCAAGGACAAGAACACCACAGAGAATCCGGCTTGGATGAATTTTCCGTGAATGTGGTTTCCATGAATGAATGACCCCAGACTGGCCCAGGGGGAGGCGACATGTTCCAGACATCTCTTTGGCAGGGAGACTGGGTACAGGAGCCATCTGTGGAATCTCTCTGATCTTTTCCAAGAAGTGGAGCCCTTAGGCCACTTTCACCTGGGACTCGATTTTTCTCAATCAGGACCTAAGGACACAGAGGCGGGGTTGAGAGTAGTCAGGGTTACATAAATCAAGGACTATTGGAGTTAAAGCTCACCTCACCTCCTGCCTTTGTGACCTCCCCTGAGGTACCTTATCATGTCTCAGGTAGGAAGTAGACTTCTTAAGGCTTATCTTTCAAATGAAATTATTGCTGAGCCTTGATCAGAAGGTGCTCTGAGTGGGAAGAAGGGAAACTGCTGCAGGATAGAATTCTTTGATTGATGTGTAGCAATGTCAGCTCCTTGTTTTCTTTCTTGGTTAAAAACATGGAACATATATTAAGCCTTTGCTGTATTTAGAGTACTTTGCTGGTCACTGGAGAAGATACAAAGCTTATTTAAAATACCATCCCTGCCTTCATAAAGCTACTGACAGAGTGGTGTGTGTGTGTGTGTGTGTGCGCGTGACACAAATACTATAAATCACATCATTGAATGATCAACACATCAGAAAGACACAAAATAGAATGGTATGTAAGGTCTGAGGGTGAGGTTCACCAGACAGCTAGGGAGGATGGTAGACTCAAAGCTGGCCTTATAGTCAAGAAGACCAGACTTGGAATCCTTACTCAGACACTTACAGGCTTTGGACCATCTCTCATTTCAAAAAATGGGGGTAATATTAACACCCACCCTATACTGTTATACTGAGGATCAAATAAGGTAATGCATGTAAAGCGCTTTATAAACCTTAAAGGGCTGTGTAATGTTAGTTGCTGTTATGATTGTTATTAACATCATCATTATTGATGGATGGGAAACATTTGGAGATGATGACATTTAGACTGGTTTTTAAAATATGAATAGAAATTTGACAGGCAAAGGAGATGGGCATTGTAGGCATAGGGCAAAGACATGAGCCAAAGGAATGGAGACAGGATGACACGGGTGTGTGTGTGTGTGTGTGTGTGTGTGTGTGTGTGTGTGTGTGTGTGTGTGCCCATTCTAGCTTGAGCACAAAGTATATGGAGGGGAACAATAACAGATAAGGCTGGCAAGGTAGGAAGGTCCTTGCATGGCAAGCAGGGGAGTTTGAACTCCACTTACAGAGCAATAGGGAACTGATGAAGATTTTTGAACGTAGGATGATATGGAGAGGTTGACATGCAAGAAAGATTAGTCTAACAACAGTATAAAAAATAGTTCAGACAGGGAGAGGAAAATTGAAATAAGAAGACCTGTAAAGAAGCCATTGCAATAGTCCATTTGGGCGTTATTAAGGCTGGGTTCTGGCAGTGGGCATGGAAGAGGCGACACATGAGAGATACTCTAGAGATAGAAAATTTTTACAAGGTTAGGAAGAAGTGTCAAAGGTAACTGCAAGGTTACAAACATGGGCAACTAGGTGAATGAACAAGCAATTAATAGATACCTATGAAGTGCCAGACTCTGTGATAGGTACTGGGGCTACAGGCACAAAGAACGAAACAATTCTGACTCAGATGGAGCTTCCCTCTTTATGGGGGAAAACAAGTAAATTTCAACACACATATATGTGTGTTTTATATAGACATATGTGTGTATAGTTTATATAGGGAGAGAGAGCACAAATAAATACAAATATATACAAAGAAGTTAAACATAAAGAATTTAACTAGGGGCAGCTAGATGGTACAGTGAATAGAGCACCGGCCCTGAAGTCAGGAGGACCTGAGTTCAAATCTAGCCTCAGACACTTGACACACTTACTAGCCATGTGACCCTGGGCAAGTCACTTAACCCCAATTGCCCTCCAAAAAGCAAAAAACAAAAAAAAAAAAGAAGAATTTAACTAGCACTTTGAGGGACCAGAGAAACCTTTATGCAGAAAATGCTTCTTGAGCCCCATTTTAAAAGAAAAGAGGGAATCCTTGAGATGGAGACATGGAGGCCGATGATTCAGGCACGGAGTTCATACCAGTGCAGAGGTAAGGAGATGGGAGATGGAAGGTCTTATATAAGGAAGAGAGAGAAGGCTACACTGTTTCTGAGAGAACAGGAAGGAATATAACAGTCAATGAGGCTGAAAAGATAAGTTGAGACCAGGTTGCAAAAGACTTAAGAAGGAAGCCCCACAAATAGAAAGATCAGATGAGATATTTGTAAAGCTCTCAGTGTAGAGGTTGGCACCCAGTGGGTGCTTTCCATAAATGCTTGTTTCCTTCCTTTCCCACTCAGTGGAGTTGCTTGAAGAGGGGAGTCATGTGGTCACATCAGAGCTTAAGGAAAATTACTCTGATGGCAGTGGTTAGAATAGACCGGATTGGGGAGACTTGAGGCAGGGAGAGACCAATCAGGAGACTATTGCAATAATGTAGGGGAGAGGTGATGAAGGACTGAACTAAGGCGGTAATTGTGTGAGTGGAGAGACCGGGAGGGGGGGGGGGCAGTGGAAGAGATGTTGTAAAGGTAGAAATCATAAGATTTGGCAGCTGTTTGGATATGGGCAGAAACAACAAAGTCAGAAGGAGGAGCAGGCTTACACAGAATCATAAATGGCTCAGCCTGGGACATGAACTTGGGGTGTCTGCTGCATCCAGGTAGAAGTCATAAGATCATAGATTTAGCATTGGAAGGAGCCTTAAAGGTCATCTAGTCCAATCATCTCATTTTACAGATGAGGAAATTGAGTTTTAATTAAGCCAAGTAATTTGCCCAAGGTCATACAGGTAGAAAATGATCTGCTCCCAGGATTCATTCTCAGGTCGTCTGATTCCAAATCCAATATTCACCCTACCACACCACACAACTTCCCTAAATGTCCTATAGACACTAGGAGATGTGGGTCCTGAGCTCAGCAGAAAGGTTGTAACTAGAGATATAAAATGTGGCAGGCAGCTGAAGACCAGGGGTCCATGAGCTTGCTGGGGGAGAGATCATAGGAAGAGAAGGAGGCTGAGGGCAGATTCTTAGAGAACATACACATTAATGGCCCTAGAAATGGCTAAGAACCCACAGAGAGGGACAAAGAAGAAACAATATAAGAAAGATGGCAAAACCTAGAAAGTGTGACTCTGAAACCAGAGGAGAACAGACTCGTGATGAAGAACATCAGTACTGAGAAGTCAAAGTGTTCAATGACTGAAAAAAAACCTTGGGTCTCATGAATAGGAGATGACTAGTGGCCTTGCAGGGAACAGTTTCAGTAAAGTAACATTTGTCAAGGGAAGTGGAATGGGGAGCCCAATAATAACAGGTTAGGCTAAAGAGTAAAGAGTGAGGAAGCAGAGGTATTGCGTACAAATAACTTCTTTTACCCAAACAAAGTCGAGCAAAATCACAAGTTCTTTTTGTAAGAATTATGTAAGGGAACAAGGCTGGCTGTGAGAAGATCCAGATTCCTGGCCCAGGTCCTGCTATATATGCTAGCTGTATGACCTTGTACTAAGTTACTTTCTCTCTTTGTTTCCTTAACTATGAAAAAGGGGAAATATAATATAGGAGACCCCCTCCACCACCTTCAAAAGTGGAAGACTTGAGATTGGCTAACAACTTAGCCAAAGTAGTGTTGGGCTGAGATGGTGCAAGTTCAGGGTGAACTTGCCAAAGTAATAAATTTGGGGAACCGTCCACCGGACAGTGAGGACAAGAACATGAGCCTGGATAACTCCAATACTCAGTCCATGATGGCCTTGGTGGCAAGGCTCTTGAGGTCAGCTTGTTGTTATCTAAGTACTATTGTCATTACTGGAAGAGACCTTAGAACAAAAAAATGTTAGGACAAGGGACATAGAATGCAGAACTGAAAGGGAACTTAGGGAAAAAAGGGGGAAAGCATTTAGTAAGCATCAACTGTGTTCAGTACTTCACAAATACCATGTCATTTGATCCTCACAATCTTCCTGGGAGGGAGGTGCTATTATTATTCCCATTTTACAGGTAAGGAAACTGAGGCAGCAAGGTTAATTTACTTGCTCAGGGTTACACAGCTAATGGGGCAACAGGTGGTGAAGTAGATGGAGTGCTGGGCCTGGAATCAGGAAGGCTTATCTTTATGAGCCCAAATCTGGCCTCAGACACTTACTAGCTGTGAGACCCTGGGCAAGTCACTTAACCCTGTTTGCCTCAGTTTCCTCATCTGTAAAATGAATGAAGAAGGAAACAACAAACCACTCCAGTATCTTTGCCAAGAAAACCCTAAATGGGATCATGAAAAGTTGGAAACAACTGAACAACAAGCTAGTATATATCTGAGGCCAAATTTGAGCTCAGGTTTTTCTAACTCCAGACCCAGTGTTCTAGTCACTGTGCCTCCTAGTTACCTTAGAACATAGAATGTTAGAAAAAACGATGTGGGATAAAGAGCTGGAAGAGATTTTGGAGTCCATCTAGTCCAACCCTGTCATTGTATAAATAAGGAAACTAAGGCCCAGAGAACATAGGCCATTTACTCAAAATCACACTGCACATGACTTTGTGGTTATTTGAATTCAGGCTTCCAAGGAGGTACTCTTCCTTTTTCAAAATTTTTTAAAATTTTAAATGAAATTTTTAATTTAATTTTTAAAATTTTCAAGTTTTTCAATTAACATTTTTTTTTATTGTTGGTGCTCTTTCCTATGACCCTTGCTATGTCATATGGTCGATATTAATATATTAATAATGCACCATGTGCTGTTGATCATATGTTTTGGTGTTTTTAGAATAGTTTCCATCTCTGAGCTTCTTTTCCATTGTCTTCATTAGCTACCCTTCGGTTGTATCCTCAGGGATACAACTCTCCATAGGAGGAGGAACACAGAAGTTACATTACTGAGGTGTCTGTAGAGAATAAAGTTAACTTTAGGAATTCACAGTGTCATAGTTTTCTGCATTTCTTGCCCCCAGCTCCCTAGGACTCAGACATGCAAAGTCATTCTTGTCCAAATGCCTCATGAGGAAATTAGCTCACATTTGTACAGTGCCGCTTGAAGGTTTGCAAAGCACTTCATGGACCTCACTTGATTCTCACAAGAACTTGATGAGGTAGATGTTTTCATTATGTCCATTTTATTGGTGGGGCACAGATAATGACTTGCCCAGGATTACACATCTAATAGGTGTCCAAGGCTGGATTTGAATTCGGGTCTTCCTGATTCCCAGTCTAGCAATTTTAATGTGACCTTCTCAAGATAAATGTGGGAGCTGTTGGTGAGCAGCAGCACTGTTTCCCCCTCCCTTCATAGTATTTTATTTTTTTCCAATAACATGTAAAGATAGTTTTCAACATTCATCTTTGTAAAATGTTGAGTTCCAAATTTTTCTCCCTCCCTCCCTCCTTCCTTCCCCTTCCCACTCTCCTCTCCCCTCCCCAAGACAACAAGCAAGGTTATACATATACAGTCATGTTAAACATATTTCCACATTAGTCATGTTGTGAAAGAAGAATCAGAACAAAAGGGGAAAACCATGAAGAAGAAGAAAAAAGTGAAAATAGTGTTCTTTGATCTGCATTCAGACTGCATACTTTTTTGTCTGGATGTGGAGAGCGTTTTCTACCATGGAATTATCTTGATCATTGCATTGCTGAAAAGAGCCAAGTCTATCATACTTGATCTTTGCACAATGTGACTGTTATTGTGTACAATGTTCTCCTGGTTCTGCTCACTTCACCCAGCATTAGTTCATGTAAATCTTCCCAGGTTTTTCTGAAATCTGCCAGCTCATCATTTCTCATGGAACAATAATATTCCATCACGTTCATATATCATAACTTATTCAACCATTCCCCAATTGATGGGCATCCCCTCAATTTCCAATTATTTTTTTTTAGCTTTTTTGGAGGGGGGAAGGCCAGGCAGTTGAGGTTAAGTGACTTGCCCAGGTCACACGGCTATTAAGTGTTAAACGTCTGAGGTGGAATTTGAACTCAGGTCCTCCTAACTCCAGGGCCGGTGCTCTATTCACTGCGCCACCTAGCTGTCTCCAGTTTCCAATTCTTGACCACAAAAAGAGCTGCTATAAATATTTTTGTACTTACAGAACTGTGAACAGTTTTCTGAACTGGTAAACATCAGTCAGGAAATTTGGGGGAAGTTGACTTAATAGGCTCCTTATCTTTTTGATGGTATCTCTCTCTGCTTCTGTATCTCCTCCTTCCTTTCTGTTTCTCTGTCTTCTCTTTCTTTCCCTCCTTCCTGTCTCTTCTCTTTTTCTTTCCTCTGTCTCCCTGTTTCTGTCTTTCCTCCTTCCTGTTTCTCTATCTTCTCTCTCTCTCCCTCTTTCCTCTGTCTCTCTGTCTTTTTCTCTCCCTACTTTTGTCTTCTCTCTGTCTCTCCTTCCTTTCTGTCTTCTATCTCTCTCCCTCCTTCCTCTGTCTCTCTGTGTCTCTCTTTCTTTCCTCCCTACCCAACCCTGTCCCGACATGTTCAGTTCTGGGTACCAGGTTTTAAGAAGGACATTGATAAGCTGGACAGGATGCAGAGGAGGGCAAACTGGATGGTGATGGACCTTGAGGTCATTCCATATGAGGATCAATGGAAAGAACTGGAAATGTTTAACTTGATGAAGAATAGACTTGCACTATAATAATTGTCTTAAGATATCTATAGAACCATCATGTGGAAAAGTGACTAATATTCTGCTTGACCTCAGAAGGCAGAACCGAAAGTTGTGGACAGACGTTGTAACGAAGTCAATAATATACTTTGTGTAAAGAAAATATTTCCCAACTGTTAACGCTATCCCAAAGTGGGTAAGTTATCAGAAATGGGGCTGCCTCCAGAGGCAGTGGGATCCCCCCGACTGGAATTCCCAGGCAGAGGCTGGCTTACTGCTTGTCAGGGAAGGTACAGGGAGGAAGGATTTTTGTTCAGGTGTGAGTTGGGCCGGAAGGTTCTGCTTTCACTGCAGACTCTGGACTATACAGAGATGAAGCGGAGACACACAGCCTTTCCAGTCACTTCCTGTCTGACATTAGCAGGCATCCCAAAGAGACCTCATTATCATGCCTTACTTCTGGCACAGGCCAGGAGAATGGAGCAGAAGAGAAAGCCTCACTCTGCTGTCACTACCTCCTGACGGGGCACTGAGGGCTCAGTAAGGCCCAGGGGAGTGTCTCTTCCATTGCAGGCAGGGTGACGCTGCCATTGGAATCATCTCCAGGCGTGAGTACAGTCCCATAGCTCCATTTCTCCACAAGTCTGCCTAATGTGAGTCTGGGTACCCAGTCTTCGGGAAAACAGCTCAGGAAGGTTATGACCTTGGGCCTGAGTCTCCTTCAATGGTTGTGCTCTCTGACTGTAAGGGACTGTCCTACTAATAATAGACTGCAAGGTCCCTGTTATCCCAGCTGCTAGATGGGAGGGCCTCACCTGGAGAGCTCTCAATTTGAAAGCAGAAAAGGTCCTGGAGTAAAATAGCCCCAGCTGGGCTACATCAAAAACATCTCACTGTGCCAGTTTGGGGAAAGGTCTTCAAAGACGTGAGTGTTATTAGAACTTCTTAGCATAGAGAAGACCCTCCATGTGCCTCCTAGACTTATCAAACTACCTACCAGTGAGTCTCTAGTAGGCTAGGCTAGGATCATATGGAATTTGAGGGAGTACATCTAGTTTTATATCTATATCTATGTACTATATACTATATAGTACTATGTACTATATCTAGTACATCTGAGAGTACATCTAGTTTTATTTCCTCATTTTGTAGATAGGAAAAGGAAATTCTGCCTTTTGGGCCACTAACCCTCAGCTGCCTCCACCTTCCTATTGTCAAACATGTACTCCAGAAAGATCAGAATTTCTGACTAATTCCTTCTGATTTGGCTAGAAATCCTCTCTTCCTCCCATCACCACCAGTCACAGGATCACAGGAGTATAGGATTAAAATCTGGAAGAGGCCTTAGAGATCATCTAGTCTAATCCTCAATTTACAGATGAGGAAACTGAGGCCCAGGGACTAGCCCAAGATCACACAGATTCAAGGAAGAAGAGCCAGGATTCAAACTTCAGTTTTCTTGCTCCAAATCCAATTCTCTTTCCCCTGTCCCCTAGCTCCAGTGCCCTGTGGCAATACCCTGAGTTTCTTAGATGTAGACTGCGGATCTGCATCCTGTAACCTGAGCCTGGTGGGGGCTGTGGTTTGTTCTTCTGAGGCTTCCAGCTTCCTCCTCCACCTGGGGCCAGGTAGCATTCAGAAGGCTTTACCTCAGTCTCACGTGTATCTTTTTCTTTCCACAGCATAAGGCATTAGGCAAGGTTAGTAGTGCCAGCCACTCCTCCTCATCTGGTTGGGTTTTTTGTCTTCTCTCCCCTCCTTCTCTCCCCTCCTTCTCTCCCCAATCTGTGGGCTCAGATGAGGCCTGGGTAGGGTGGAAACTGCCGCTGCTTTTATCCCTGGAGATCCTCTCCTCACGCCTCTCTCTTCTCCCTCACCTCCACACAGGCAGCAGCCCCAAGGACATGGATAGACTATATTTTGGTAAGTCGAAGCCTGAATGTTGTATCCTCTGATGTTTTTGGGCCAGGAGATCCTTCACCCCTCCGTGAGATCACATGGGTGAGAGATCCCTAGGACTTTGGGCCATGGGATGAAGAACAAGAATGAAGTAGGAGTGCATGTATTTCACATCAGCTAGTTATCTAGATGAGAATGGGAGAATGGGATTAAGAGTTCAAAAACATGGGTTCTAATTCTTTCTGTGATTTACTGTTTTTTGTGTTTGTTTGCCCTTTGTTCTTGAAGAGGACCATGGCATCAGGAAGTTGATGCTATGACATGCAAATGAATTGGATTTAAATGAGGTAGACTATGCAAGGGCACCAGCCTCACTTTCTCCTCCATAGTTTGGTGGCAAGACATAAATCAGGACAACCACAGATGGCCTCGTGACTTACAGTCTTTGACTTGGGATAGTCACTAACTCTTTTAACTTCAATTTTCTTATATCTAGAATGTGAATGATAAGTCCTAGAGCTAGAAAGGGCCTTTGGATTACCTACTCCAACTCCCTTATTTTATAGATGAAGGAACAAGGCCCAGAGACTTAGGCTGATTGGTCTCTGGTCACACAGGCAGAAGTCAGTAAAGAGCCAGGATTTGAACTAGCATTTAAGCCCAAATCCAGGGAGTGCCCTTTTCTCCTCCTTGCCTTGCTTATGGCAACAGGTTGTTGGGAAAATCCCACAAGATCATGCAAGTGAAGTTACTTTGAGAACTGTAGAACACAAGGTAGACTTGAAGAAACATTGTTCTTGAATGGTATAGTACAAAGAACCCTGAGTCTGTAGGCTGGAGAGCTGGCTTCCAATCTGGACTCTGCTACTTATTACCTGTGTGATAGTGGCAAGCCACCCTTCTCTAAACCTCAGTTTCCTCTTCTGTGAAAAAAAAAATGGATAGAAGGAGATGCTGAATTTGAGAGTTTTAAGGGTTCTTCCAGTTTGAAATTTATGATTCCATGACATTTATTGTGTCATAGAAAAAATAGTATAGTATGTTGGAAAGAATTCTGAACTTGGATTCTGAAGACCCAGGTTCAAGTCCTATTCACTTCTCTGTCCTGTTTCCTCATCTGTAATGTTGTGGGGATCAAGCCAGATAATGTACTAAGTCAGCCATATAAATGTAAACTATTATTATTCTGTCTTTGCTCCCCTTCCCCACCCTGCCCCCAATACCTACTTTTGACCAACAGGGAATGGGGGAGAAGGGAAAGGGGGAAAAGAGGGAAGGTATGTTATATTATGTTATGTTACAATTTATGTTCAATTCTTGGAGAATTTATGTCCACCAAATGTAGAAAAAATCCAAGAGCATAACTCTTATCCTGCCCTGCCCTCTTTTCCTTCAAAATGTGGTTCCTGGTGTTTACCAGGTCCCTGGGAACAGAGACTATAATGAGGTCAAAGGTGGTATGGAACTCACTGACCCCTGGCTGGCTCCTTAGCCCCCGAACATAAGAAGTGATATCCACCTAAACAGCGACTCGGGGTACAGGGGCTGACTTGGGGAGAGCAAAATGTTAACTCCCCATCCCTACCCTGCCACAAGTCTCCAAAAGTTCCTAGCCCTTGTCCAAAGTTCCAGCTGTGGCTTGCCAGGCTGGAAAGAATGACACCGTGACTAAGGCTGGCACCTCAGAGCTTCGGAAATTTCCTGTGAGAAGAAATAGTTCAACCTCCTCACCCTCATCCCGTATGTGTGCACGCACACACACACACACACACACACACACACACACACATCATGGTTCTGTTCCCTTCCTTCCCACATCTGGACGATGTCACAAATCCTATTAATTTGTCCTCATCCTCTCCCCAAAGCCTTAGATGTGCTTCCCCTCTCCCCAAGCTTGCCCAAAGCTCTCCTTGTGACCAGAGTAAATATTACCCTGGCATTGTTAATGTTTAATGTCCCCCCCTTCCAATCTCACACTCTTACTCACCCCCCCCCCCCACCCCCACCTTAGACATACTCAGTAAAGCAGGCAGCCACAGAGAAGACATAACCAGCACCATGCCAGGGACAATGATGGCTAAAAGTAAGTGTGTATAGATTGTGTGTGCATGTGTGCATGTATGTAAGTATGTATGCGTGTGTGTGTGTGTGTGTGTAGGGGAGACTTCTTCCCCTTTGGGGCATATAGAGGGGTGGTAGTGGTTCAGGGGTGGGTTGACCCTGCTGCTTCCTGGGAAGACAGCACAGCGAGCTTTGGGAAAAGTTGGGAGGGAAATGCAGCTTGGGTTTTTGCCCTTCCACTCCCATGTTTGGCTCTCCTTTTCCCCCTCGTGGTGCTTCGCCCTGCTCATACTGAAAGGAGGAAGATTCTTTTTTGCTGCTCAGTGCTAAGGCACTGATGGAGCAAGGCTGGGTTCGGGCAGAGGACTGGACGGATGTCCAGGCTGCATAGTCCTCCCAGACCTCTCTCTTCAGGGTCCAGTTGTGGGGAATCAGGGAACGCCAGATTCAGGAGAGATATGTGGCCCAAAGGGAGACTTGTCCTTCCCCATCCCAACTCCCCATCTTATTCAGGACCCTTTCTAAGCAGGGTAATTGCAAGGGGATGGGGCTAGGAACCAGGGCTCTGGGTTTTTCCCTTGAGTCCTAAAAACTAAGACCCACTGACCTCCTCTTACTTTAGACTCTTCTCAGGAATAGAGAACCCATCTCCCTTTAACTCCTGCCCAGTCCAAAGAGTAAGGGTAGCCCAGCTCAGGAGTCTCTGAGCTCCACCCAGATCCTGAAAGGGTTGTACCATGCAGCTGCTGACAGATGCATCTTTATAACTGCAAATACTGCTCTTCTGGTATCCAAGGAGACAGGGTATGTACACTTGTGAGGAGGCCCAGCAGGAGAACCAAGAGCTTCAAACACTCCTGTCCCTGGTGGACAGCTGTAGGCTGCCTCTGTGTCCTAGGTCTGGTTTGTATTGCCCAACAGGTGATGCAGTGGATAGAATCTTAGCCTAGGGGTCAGAAAGACCTGAGTTCAAATCCTACTACAACACTTACTAACTCTGTGACCCTGGGCAAGTCACTTGACTGTTAGAAGCCACAGTTTCCTCATTTGTAAAATGGAGATAATAATAGCACCTACCTCACAAGACTGTGGGGCAGATAGGGGGCACGATAGTGCACAGAGAGCCAGGCTTGGAGTCAGGCAGACTCATCTTTCTGAGTTCAAATCTGGCCTTAGATATTTCCTAACTGTGTGACCCTGGGCAAGTCACTTAACCCTGTTTGCCTCAGTTTCCTCATCTGTAAAATGAACCAAAGAAGGAAATGGTCAACCACTCCAGTGTCTTTGCCAAGAAAATCCCAAGTGGGGTCATGAAGAGTCAGGAACAACTGAAAAACACCTCAACAACAACAACACAGGGTTGTTGTGGGAATCAAACTGAGATGATACGTGTACGGTGCTTGGCAAACCTTAAGGTCTATATAAAGGCTAGCTGTGGTATTCACATAAACATGCTTGGGCCAGTGAAGAGGCCCTCCTGCCTGGAGTCAGAGGGCAAGACAAGGTGACCTGAGTTCCCAACACGGCTCTGCCACTGACCAGCTGCATGACCTTGAACAAATCACTTTGGTCGTCTCTCCAACGCAGCATTCTCCCTGACTTTCAGAGGCTACGTCAAAGGCGTGATGGTTCCTTGTTCACTCTGACCCTTACAATGATTCCTGTGTCAGCCGCTCTGCACCTGCCACTCCTTCCCTGTCCCCTCTGGTCACAATGTGTCCTGTGTTCTCCAAACCCAATGAGTTTCCTCATTTGTCAGTGGAGGATGTCCCAATCCAACTCCCTTCCAGCTCAGGGCCCTTTGGTCTCTAGGTTTCTACTAAGAGAACTTTTGCTCAGCCTTTTTGAAAATTGTTTGGCGAGGTAGGGAGAAGAGAGGAATAGAAAGCTTTCATGAAACGAGTGGTCAGAAAGCCCCAGAGACACAGCATGCTCCGTATATTTCAGTCTTGAATTTTTTTTTTTTTTGCTATTGGGTTCCTAATGGCTTCATATTTGAGCCAAGTCATACCCTCCCAATGCTCATCTGGCCCTAACTCACTCAAAGCTTATTACACTCCCACTTTGTTCCCTATAGTAACAAGGAGGCTTCTGTTTTTGGTGGTTTTTTTGATTTTTGGAGGGCAATTGAGGTTAAGTGACTTGCCCAAGGTCACATGACTAGTAAGTATTAAATGCCTGGGGCTGGATTTGAACTCAGGTCCTCCTGACTGCAGGGCTGGTGCTCTATTCATTGCACCACCTAGCCACCCTGAGGCTTCTGATTTTTAAGCTAAAACCTAGAAGAGGCACTTTGAAATGGTGAGCATTAGAAAGATGAAGGGCACACCCAAGGTCACACAGCATGTGGGTGGCAGAGCTGGGACTCCAGTTCCAGCACCTGCTTATCAAATATTTCAGCCTCTTCTTCCTTGGGTGGACCTTCTTAACTTCATCAATTACCAGCCCACTGGCATACACGTGGCTCCAGGGAGAAAAGGCCTAGCACCTCTGACTGCTGCTGTTCTGGCTCTAGCTGATCCTCAGAGGTTTCCTCTCCTTTTTCTGCTCTTTCAGGTGGTGGTCCCAAGGGGGATGAGGACAGATTCCACTATGGTAAGCCTGTCGCTCTCCATTGTAGCACTTTCCTACCCAAGTCCTAAATCTCCTTCAGATGGATGCCTGAATTGCCTCCCCAACCTCCCCCCTACCCATATCCCTCCCTTACTCAGAGGAATTCCACAATGGTGGCTAGAGAGGTAGGGGGAAGAGGATGGGTGGGTGCTGGTGACTACTGGCCTAATGAGATATAAGAGAGCCTGGCTTTTCAGGCTCTTCTACTATGGGGGTTGGGGGGGGGTAGTTCTATTTACATTTCTCTTAGCTGTCCAGTTCTCTACTCAGCCTACGCCAAGGCTTAATCACCTCCCCTCAGGACATTCTTATCTTCTTTTCCCCTTCCCTGAGATTATGACACTGTCAGAAATGGAGGCCTGATTTTTGCTTGCTTGGCATTCATCGTGGGGCTGGTCATCATCCTAGGTAAGTGGGGTTTGGCCAAATTGGGGTGGGAGCTGGAGAGAAGGAGGAATCAGAGCTGGGTGGAGATCATAAGATGACCTCTTGTAGAAGTTGGCCCCTTGGGAGAGGTGTCCTTAGCCACAAAGATGGACCCTTGGGAAAGGTGTCCTTAGCCACAAAGATGGCCCTTGAGAGAGGTGTCCTTAGCTACAAAGCAGAGACACATTCTCGGTGAGTAGGGGAGGAGGTCCCATCAGCTATTGGAGCCAGGAAGAGAGAAGTTACTAGAAACCAGAAGTAACAACAATGACCTTGACTGCCACACAGCCCCTACATCAGAGTCTTGGGCAACAAAAGAACCCTAAATTTGGGATCAGAGAGCTTAAGTTCAAACCCCAACTAACTCTATCACTTGTACTACCTGTGTGACCTTGAGTAAGTGATTTTCCCTCTATGTGCATTGGTTTCCTCTCCAGTAATATGAAAAAGCCAAGAGGATCTGGGCTCGGATCTGGGCTCGAATCTTGGCTCTGCTACTTACAATCCATGTGACCTTGAGCATGTCATTTAGCTTTACTGGCCCTGTTTCCTCATTCACAAAATGAGACAGTTGGACTAAATGCACCCTAAAGTCTCACACCACTAAATTCTGAGATTAGATGAACTCTGAGGTCTCTTTCACTACAAAATCCTCTGATCCTAACTTGGGTACAGAGGACTAGAGGCATCTCTCATTTATTGGAGCAGGAAATCTATGTTCGAGGGGTGTAAGAAGTGAGGCTGGTAAGAGAGGGAGGCTGAAAGGATGAGAAGGGCCAGCTCCTTGGCTGCTGTCCATTTTCTTAGCAATGGAATCAGAAAAGTCTGGCTTCAGGAGAAATGTATGGCCTAACAGAGCCAGAAGACAAAGAGAAATGATCCAATGAAACAGGATTAGGGGAACCCTCACCATCATCCCCTCTGTAGCAGGATTTTAGAAAATTAGGTGGATTGAAGAAGGGAAAAAGAAGGTCTTGAACTTGGACTCAGAAATGTGATTTAGACTTTCTCAGGTTGGCATTGAAGGCCTGATGTAACCTAACTCTGTTCTCCCCATCCAACCACATCTCCCACCCTTCCCCATGGGCAAGGGACATTTCAGCATCCCCTTCTTGCCTCGTGAACACGTAGAATTCTAGATTTAGAATGAGAAGCGATGCTGGAGGCTGCCTCATTGAACCTCTTCATTTTATAGAGGAGGAAATTGAAGCCAAGAAGCAATTGATGGCAGAGCTGGGATCCAAACCAGAATCTCTGATGCCAAGTTCAGTGATCTTTGTGTTGCTCCATGTTGTTTCTCTCTTCCACTCCCATTCTCAAAACCATGTTTTTCACCCAAATTTTTTTCTCCACTTGGCTCATCTGAATCCTTCTCATCCTTCAAGGCCCAGTTTAATTCTCACTTCCTCTGTGAATTTTTTCCCTTACAATCTCTCCCCAGAAGATCTTTCTCTTCCTTTAACTCCCATAGGTTTCACGGTCAGTAGAACATATCTCATGCCTGTTCATCCTGTCTCCCTCCTTAGACTGTAAGCTCCTTGAAGACAGGCACTAACTCATAGGCATTTACTATGTCTTTTGCATGATGCTAGAGCTAGTCCTGGGAAGAGGCCTTAGAAAGACCCTCTTATCCAGTCTGATCATTTTGCGTGTAGCGACAGTATAGATATAAGGGAGCCAAATAAACATTTTTGGTAGTGCTTATTATGGGCCAGGAGGGTGCTAAGCACTTTTTATGAACATTATCTCCTTTGATCCTCATTACAATACTGCAAGGTGGGTGTTGCTGTTATCCCCATTTTCTTGTTGTTTGTCCATTTTTTCAGTCACGTCTGACTCTTTGTGACTCCATTTGGGGTTTTCTTCTTGGCAAACATACTGGAGTGGTTTGCCATTTCCTTCTCTAGCTCATTTTACAGATGAGGAAACTGAAGCAAACAAGATGAAGTGACTTGCCCAGGGTCACATAGCTAGTAAATGATCCCATTTTACAGTTGAGGAAACTAAGGTAGACAGAATGTTAAGTGACTTGCCCAGGGTCACAGAGCTAGTAAGTTTCTGAGGCTGGATTTGAACTCAATCCTTTCTGAATATAGGCCCAGTGTTCCATCCACTCTGTCACCAATTGCCTCCAGTAAGGAAGGCTATTCTCTCCATCTCTTGGTGACCAAGGTACAGCTACTGCATGGCATTGCCCAATCTTGACTTTTAAAATACACCTTCAAGGTGACCTCTGGGCCCATACATTCACTCCTATGGGAGCTATGGCCAATGCCCTTTTTTTTCTCTCAGGGTAGGAAGGCTAGTTTGTTTGTCACAGTCTGACCCAAGGCCTATGTAGGGTTAGGGAAATTCCTGAAGCAAAAAGTGGAGGAATGAGGGATTTCTTGCCCTCCTCCAGCAAGCATCACCTTCTACCCTAATTATATATAGATGAAAAAACAGAAGCCCAAAGAAGGGACATATCCTACCCAAAATCATAAAGCTGGCTTGTGGCAAAGTCCGAGATTTGGACTCAGGTCTCAGGACTCCAAAATGAGTGGGTGTTTTGTTTTATTTTCTACTGCACCATACATTACCTTCAGGACATTCAGTGATGGACTGAGGATGATTCTAAGGGAACCAAAGTCTGTACCAAATAATAGAGATGGTCTAAGAGAAGAAGGAAAAAGGAAAAGAGAGAGTGGAAGAGCTGGGGTTATTGGAGGGAAGCAAGATTTTTCTTGAGGGCAGAAGTTCATGAAAATAAAATTGTCTTTTCTGTCTTCAAAGGCAAAAAACTTCGTTGTGGGGGCAAGAAGAAACTCCGGTGAGTTACTGGACAAGTTGCAGAGGAGAAGAAGGGGGGAAGAGGAAGTGCCCAATCAGAGGACCCTACAGAGATGCAGTCTTAGGGTTAGAATCGCACAGCAATGCAGGGGATCAGATATAATCCAGCTCAACCTCCATATTTTACAGATGAGGGAACAAATTTTGCCCCTGAGGCTGGAGGGCAAGATCTTCTAGGCTTGTGCCACTCATCCTGGCCTAGACCTCCCTTTTTCTCCTCTCTCTTCTTCTTTCCATCCAACAGGGCTTTAAAAAAGGCTTTTCTTTCCTCTCTCCTTCATAGGCAAATCAATGAAGATGAACTTTAAGTACAGGTATGTGCCAGGAGGGTAGAGTTTGAGGGTGGGGCTGGATGGAGAATGCAGGAGTTGTCCTCCACATTGATAAAGAACCAAACAAGAGATGAAGCAGAAAAGCTTGAGGCTGGACTGAAAAATAGTCAGGATGATTAATTAAACAGATTTTTAAGTGTCCATGATGGGCCCAGTCCTGGGTTAAACCCCTTGTGAGCCCTGTTGGTATGGGACTCTTTCCTTATTGGTGGGGATGAAGGTTTCATTTACCACCAGTGAGGAGAGAGTCCTGAATCAATGGGCTCTGAGGCAGGGGTTACACCCTATAACGTGTGAGAGAGGGAACCTGCAGGAGCTGCTGGAAGTTCTCCCAGAAGAAAGAATCCCCTTATTTTAACACTCCCTGCTGTTACCCCCATCTAGGGCTTTATTGCCACTTATTCCAAGAGCCTCCTAACTGGTCTATTCGCTTCCAATCTTTTCTTGGTTTTTGGATGAATGGACTGTGATAACAAGAATCATTGTCTACATCATTAATAGTCATTATTCACATGTAGACAACACTTTAAGTTTGTTCAGTTGTTTTTCGGTTGTGTCTGGCTCTTTGGGACCCCATTTAGGGATTTCTTGGCAGAGATACCGAAGTGGTTTGCCATTTCCTTCTCCAGTTCACTTTTACAGATGAGGAAACTGAGGCAAATAGGGTTAAGTGACTTGCCCAGGTCAGACAGCTTATAAGTGCCTGAGGCCAGATTTGAACTCACAAAGATGAGTCTTCCTGATTCCAAGCCCGGTGCTCTATCCACTGTACCACCTAGCTGCCCTACTTTAAAGTTTACAAAGTGCTTTTTGGATGTAGCAGAAAGAATCGTCCCTGGAATTGAAGTACCTGGATTTCAGTGACACCCTAATTAGACAGTTAGCAGCTGTGTGATCATGGGTTAGTCACTTTCACCTCTATGAGCCTCAGTTTCCTCATCTGTAAAATGAGTATAATAATGTTTCCTATAATGGGGATAATAATGTATCTACCTCAAGGAGTGCATTTTGAGGAAAGAGCTGTGTAATTAATTATTGTAACAAGAACCCTGAGAAATTCATGGTGAAAGTATATTTGCCTCCACTTTACAGATGAAGAGACCATAGCTCACAGAGATCCTTTTGTTGAGCTTGTAAAGAATAAGTGGAAACAGACAAATGTCAAGTATAAGCCTAGACAGTTTAGAACAGAGATGCCATCCTGGGTTTAGTGACCCAGGATGTTTGGGAGGAAGGAGCTAATTCCAAGAGTGTTGCAACATTAAAGACAAACAAACACCATCCTATTTAAATGTTTCCATGAAGAATAACAGCTCATATCTATCTAACACTCTATAAAGAGCTTCCTTCACAACAGCCCTGTGAGGAAGGCAGGGCAAGTATTACTATCCGCACTTTTACAGATTAGGAAACTGAGGCACCAAGAGGTTTTAAATGATACACTCTGTCAGTCATTCAGCTGGTAGGTAGAGTCTCCTGAATGCAAGTCCGGAGCTGCTGGGGCTTGTTCTCTTCATCAATACATAGTTCCTAGGTACCTGTCTAATAGTGTACTGGGTACTGTACCAGGGGAAGGGCAGGGAAAAATCATTTACTGATCACCTACCATGTATAGGCCCCATGCTAAGCACTTTACAAATCCTATCTCATCGGATCCTCACAATAACCCTTAGAGGTAGCTGTTGTCATCATCCCTATCTCACAGCTGAGGAAACTGAGAAAGCCAGAGGTGAAATGACTTGCCCAGGATCACAACTTATAAGTATCTGAAGCTCAATTTGAACTCAGGTCTTCCTGACTCTGGGCCTAGTGCTCTGTTTACTGAGCCACTTAGTTCTAGGTACAGGGTGGGATATGAAGATATGAAGATATGAAGCCCCCAAGGAGTTTACAATCTATTAAGGAAGGTAAGATAAGTATAACCAAATAAACACAATTCAAAGTATAATCTGCTAAGTGTACCTGTGAGGTGTACACAAGACTCTCTCCCTGCCCCACATATGTACATGTCTGTCTAACTGATGGGGTACAGGCTCTGGGAAAACCCATGAACTCTGACCGAATCTTCCCATTTGATGAGGCCATAAGCCTTTCATTATAGCTAGGCCCAAATCTCTTACTCTTACTAGCCTAGCCCTCCATTGTCTGTCATCTCTAGAAATCTATTTCCCACCCTTAATCTCATCACTGGAGTCTGACCTCAGTCTCATCAAGCTCTTCCTTAGACTCCTCCTCAAGACCCTCCCCAAACTCCTCCTCTAGACCACCCCTAGATATCTCCCACAATCTTTCTGTATATAAGCTCCATCTTGCCTTCATGAGGGGGCCTAGAATTCCATCTAGGGCAGGCTCATTCTGTGTCAGATTATTCTGACCTGCTTGTCACAACAAGCTTCGCGTATATTTAGGCTTCTTAAGAGTCTACCCATTAAGGCAAACCTTTAATAAACTTTGCTTTTCTTTGGCTGAGAGAAGACTTGAGTCAAATTCATTCAACAGGACCCACCATATTGGTATTTTGGGGTCTTGCACCCCTAAATCTCAACATAACTACTGATTTATTGATTGACTGACGATCAACTGTTCTATCTATCCCATCTATCTATCATCTATCTATCTATGTATATATACATGTGACTGTAAGGGTTTAGGGGTGCTTGGGACCCCAAAATACCCACACATCAGGTCCTGCCTGAATGAATCCAACCCAAACCTTTCAGACAAAGAAAAACAAAGTTTATTAAAGATCCACTATATTGGCCAGACTCTTAAGAAATCTTACCATTGACTAGACTCTTAAGGAATCTGAGCATTTGTGATGCTAATGCCACCAGACCGAATCTGAGCACCTTCATGGAGGCAAGATGGATTTTATATACAAAAAGACTATGAGAGGGATCTAGGGGTGACTAGAGGTCAGATTCCAGGAACCAAGAGAATGCGATTTTGATGTGATCAAGGGTGGGAAGTAGCCTGAGGTAATCCAGAAGTAACAAACAGTAGAGGGCTAGGCTAGGTTAAGGGGAAACAGAGATTTGGACATAGCAGTAATGATTCAGAGTTCAAGGGGGGTTCCTAAAGCCTGTACCCCATCATGACTACCACTAAGTTTTTCCTCTGATGTTTCATGACCTGAGGGTGACCCTGAGATTTTGAAGGCTGTAGCAATGGAATTATACCAAGCTCTGACATGTCCTATTATACTAAAAAAAAAAAAAAAGCTTTACCTGCATGGCCAGCAATGAACAGTATAGTCATGGTCCAGTGGTTAAAAGGCTCAACCACAGAGGACTAACCACCAGGGGATAAGTGGGTTTTGGCCACAATAACTCAAGAAGCTCTACATGTTGCAAAGGGTGGAGGGAGTAGAGTCTGTATGAGGACAGATCTGTTAAGTATGTAAGTATATACATATTTGTGCATATATATACACATGCATGTATATACATATATGTATACGTGTGTGTACCTATAACACCTACTTAGAGGTATACTAAGTGTCTCTACATGAGAAAAAGATCACTCCCTCAAATTCTCCTGGAGACCTTTGGCCATATCTCTTCTTTGCCCCTCCCTTCCCTTTCCTTATTGCGAATAATATTTTTCTGCCTGCTTGGGCATCTTCTACTAGACTGTAAGCTCCTTGAGGGAAGCTCTGTGACTTTCATCTTTGAATCTTCCCCAGTACCTAGCATAGATGTATGTAACAGGTACTTAAATACCTGTCCAATTGAATTGGATTGAACAAGCCTGGATAATAACCTGAACATGGGTCTGGTAGGGGCTTAGTGAGTGGTTAGGGACAGAGGTGAGCAATGAGGTTGGTAACACGGAGAACGCTGACTAATGGCAACTCCAAGCAATAAGAGCACACTCCCTGGGGTCTGATAGAGTATGTCCTGTGTTCTCCATCCATTAGTTTTGAGTGTGACCATGACAATGAGTGAACTGGATGTAATAACCAGGGCGCTGATTATGCGGAGTACATCTCTGGGGCACTTTAGTCTTATCAAAGCCCTGTCATGTACATTATGTGCCATTTAATAATGATTCACATTCTATAGCTCTTTGAGGCTGGCAAGCTGTTTGCCTCATGAGACAACCCTGAGAGGCTCTGAGGGGTTGATTTACTCTTGCTCATGAAGCAACTACATGTTTAAGATAGGATTCAGGCAAGATATCCTGACCCCACATCCAGACCTTCCTCCACGTCTGGCTCTCATTTTGATCCTCATCATGTTTCTGTGCAGTGGATATTAACACTTCCATTTTACAGATAAGAAAACCAAGACATAAGGAAACTAAATGACTTCTTCAAGGTCACAAATACATTTAATGGCAAAGCCTACAGTGCTCTTCCCACACTGCTTCAGGTAGTCTAATTCCTGGGGGAGCTTGGATTCTCATCAGAAGGGTTCTGAGGGGAAGTGGAAACACTACAAGTAGGTGAGCTGAATAATAATAATTCACATTTACTAAAGCCCATGGAAGAGGCAGCGGGGTTGCTCAGTGGATAGAGCACTGGGCCTGGAGTCAGGAAGAACTAAGTTCAAATATGATGTCGGATACTTACTATGTGACCCTGATCAAGTCATTTAACCTCTGTTTGCCTTAATCCCCTGGAGAAGGAAATAGCAAGCCACTCCATTATTTTTGTCAAGACCACATAGCCAGTATTAACATGCTATGGTCCAGGGCAGGGGTGGGGAACCTGCAGCCTTGAGACCACACATGGGTGTGACCTTTTGACTGAGTCCAAGTTTTACAGAACAAATCCTTTTATTAAGGGGATTTGTTTTGTGGAGTTTAGATTCAGTCAAAGGACCACACTAGAGGACCTAGAAGGCCATATGTGACCTTAAGACTGCAGGTTCCCCTTCCCCTGGTCCAGGGGGTCACAAAGAGTCAGAAAACCAATGAACAACCAAATAACAAAGCTCATTTAAACTTTCAAACTGCTTTCCACACACCAACTCTATGAGGTAGGTAGTGCAAATGTTATTTCCATTTCACAGGTGAGAAAAATTGAGGTTCGGAGAAGTGAAGTCAATTTGCCCGTGACTAATAATTGTCTGAGTCAATTGTCTGAATCCAAGTCCTAAAATTCTAAGTTTAGTGCTCTTTGTAATACATCACCTCAAGGCATGAAACAAGGGATCTTGAGACCTTACTACACTTCTCCTTGACCCTTAATTTCATAATCCACTGGGCAAAGTTTCCTGGGGAAGTTACTTTGGGGGCCTCAGAACGGGAAGGGCAACTTTCCTGGGGGCCTCTGATAAATCACACTGTACATTCTGTCTTTATCTTTTCAGAGTCAGTCACATCCACACCCACAGCTTCTGCGATTTGTTTCCCTGGACAAGGGAGCTGCACCTATTCTGGAGACGTCCTCAGTGCCCCTGTGGTCCTTTATGCCTTTGCTCCTGAAACCTTCCCCCAAGGCCACGACTAGTCTGGGCTTTGTGGTCTGCACCACCTGCCTCCCTTCTTCCCCAGGCCTCCTTGCACTGATGATAATAAAGCTGGCTCATGAGAGGGCACTTTCCCTATACTGTTCTGAATTGGAGTGAAGGGATTCTAGTACATTCAATCAAAGCTCCTAGAAAAGGGGCTCGTTACCTGGGGGCTCTGATTTTATATATATAATTATTAATTATTTCAATGCAATTGTTTTCTTTCATAATCCCCTTTTTAAAAAGTTATATGCATTATAAAACATTCTTCTGAAGAATCTATAGGCTTCTCCAGACTGCCAACAGGATCCATGACACCAAAAAAACTCAAGAAATCCCACTGGAGAGGAAGGAGGATGGTTGAGATTGTCCTGTCTAATTTTCTTTTGCTTTTTTTGGGGGGAAAGGGGGAAAGGTAGGGCAATTGGGGTTAAATGACTTGCCCAAGGTCACACAGCTAGTTTTGTGGTAAGTGTCTGAGGCTGGATTTTAACTCAGGTCCTCCTGACTCCAGGGCTGGTGCTCTATTCACTGCACCGCCTAGCTGCCCCAAGATCGTCCAGTCTAAACTACATAGATGAGGAAAGATGCACAGAGAGGTTGTGGCTTGCCTAAGGTCACACAGGTGGTACATAGCAGATCCCTCCTTCAGGCCAGATAGGCAGGGTTAGTCAGAGACTTAAAATGATTCACTACCACCATCAACATCACTCACATTTATATAGTGCCGGGCACTTTATAATTATTATCTCATTTGATCCTTACAATAACCTTGGGAGATACTGCTATTATTAACCCCATTTTACAGATGAAGAAACTGAGTCATGACTTGCCCAGGGTCACATCACAATTGGTAAGTATCTGAGGCTGGATTTGAACCCAGGTCTTTCTGACGCCAGGCCTGGTACTCAATTCACTGTACACGGAGTTACCTTTATTAATGTTAATTCTCTTCAGTGATATACTGATGTTAGAAGGCACCTAGTCCAATCCCCTCATTTATAGCCTCTTTGAGGCTGAGAAAGAAGAGACTTCCCCAAGGTCACACAGGCAGTAAGAGCCAGGTCCAGCCAGTTGTCAAACAGATCTTCTGCATCCAAATTTCATGCCTTTTTCTCTAATCATACCATGCTATGATTCAATTCAACATATATTTATAAAGGACTTGACATACACTAGGTATTATGTTAAACCTGGAGACACGAAGATGA
Organism: Pseudochirops corinnae; assembly: GCA_028646515.1. Lineage (NCBI taxonomy): Eukaryota > Metazoa > Chordata > Mammalia > Diprotodontia > Pseudocheiridae > Pseudochirops > Pseudochirops corinnae. Next base: position 110,322,720 of record CM053588.1, read on the forward strand.
AAAATATAGTTCTTATATCGTGACGCAGAAGAAAGAGTGGAGGAGTGAAGAGTCAGGAGAAGTTGGCTCAAATCCCAGGCCTGCAATTTGTTAGCTGTGTGACCTCAGACAGATCACTTAACCTTTCTGGGCCCCAGTTTCCCCATCTGTATAATGAGGGTGTTGGACTAGACATCTAAGACCTCTTCTAGGTCTAGAGCTATAACACTACAATCCTCAACGAACTTATAGACTGATAGAAGAGCATAGGGAACAGACACATTAAATAAGTTCATACTTTGAGGCAGAGTGGGAGAGGGCTAAGGAGAGTCAGGAAAGTGCTGTAAGAAGTCCTCCCACAAGGAACTTCCCCCCAATCCTAGAGCATAAAGGACATCCCTAGTCATGGCGTATGTGAGCTCAGCATGTACCTGACATGTGCCGCCATGGTTGGGCAAAGCACACGGGACCCTGAGGTGCTCCATCTCTGAACACCACACAGAGCTATTCTGGGAGCAGCTGGTAGGGGATGGGGGCATTGTTGGGGCAACTCTAAAATAATGAGTATATTCATAACTGGCCTCCATCTTCCCCCTTCTCAGTTTCCAAGAGTCCGGTTGAGTCTACCTGATCCAGGAGTGGGTGTTGAATAGCTGTGACAATGGCACCATCTAGTGGCTATGAGTTTCATGACTCAGCTCAGATTGAGGATGCTGAGTCAATGCCTTCCTGCCAATCCTTATGAGGATATGCTTTCTATAGTCTTCCCCTGTCCCTTCCCCGTCCCTCCCCATCAAACCCCAAAGTAAACCAGGTCGTCAAAGAGAGTGGTGTAAATGAGATATTTGTAAAGCACTTTGTAAACCTTAAAATGTTAGATAAACGCTAATTCTCATCAACATCAATTCTTCTCCTACTTTATCACTATTATTATTGTCACCAAGGTGGCTTAGCTAGATATGAGACATTGACAAAGAAGGAAAATCGGTTGCTGAAAGTCCGGAGAGCAAAATTATAAAGAAAGATGGGGGAGGAAGGGCCAGATGGATGTAATCAGGAAAGAAGGGGACTGAGGAAAGGATGTGGGTGGGTTCCATTAAATATACTTCATCTCAGCAAACTTTACTTGCCATTGAGAATACTATGTTCTGGGTCCTATGAAGAATGCATATGGTCTTCCTACCATCAAGGAATTTATGACCTATTTAGAGTGACAAGGACACAAAGAAAGAAGAACAGGACAAGACAATCTATGACCAATCCCAGAATGAGTGGGATTGCCTATGAGGGCTGCAGAAGGAAGGCAAAATCATTTCTCTTACCATGCATTTATGTAGCCAGTGACATAGAACCTTCACTTACCTTACTTCATTTCGTCCTATGACAGTGTGTTACTCAGGCAGTACGGGCATTACAATCTCCATTTTATCTAGAAGGAAATGAGGCTTTAAGAAGTTAGGTGACTTATCCAAAATCATATAGGTAATTAATAGTAGCTGAACAGGTGCTATAGCTCAGTATCCTTTTTTCCATTTTGATGTTCATGGTCATAAGCACGTTGTTCTTTTCTAAGTCTTTATTCAGTAGAGATCCATAATCACTCAATAGAATTTGACCTACCTACCCAGGAAATACCTAGTGGATGAAGAATTCCTGTTGGCCAAACTATAATATGCAGTCGGATGGACAGCTTCTATAATTTATCAGTCACAATATATGTATTGGACAGACACTGAAATGGATGATGAGTTGGGCCCAGAATCAGAATGGGCTAGATTGACCTTGGAAAGTTCTTTTAACAACCCCAAGCTTCTCCCTGAAACAAAGACTCATCTTTTTATTACCAATATCCTTCTGGTTTTAATTATTGTGTAGCTGCAAGTCACGGGACATTAGTTTCTGAAAAATTGAAATTGAGGATCACCCAAAGGACAATGAGGAGTATTGTGGTAGGTGTGGGCTGACTGCAACACGTTACAATCAAGGAAAACTCAAGGGACAGGATGAAACATTTATTTGTGGACACGACCGATTCAGAAACTTGTTTTGCTTGATGGTACGTATTTGTTACAATGGTTTTATTTTTATTTTTTCTTTTTCAGTGGAGGAGGGGAAGGTAGGAAGGAGAAAATTTTTGTTAAATGAAAAAAATTCATTTGATTTAAAAATAAATAAAATGAGGGAGTTGGACTTTACCTCTAAGGTCCCTTTGGACTAGTGAGAGCTGATGGACAACCAAGTGCTCCACTGGTATTCTTTCAACATCAGGAGAAATCAAGAAAAGCCCCCAGAACGTGAGATTAACCATCTGTGGTGAGCTTATGAAAAGCCATGATGAGCAGGTATGGAAGAGTTGACATCTGTATTGTTGGGAGGAATATCCATAACAAGGAGATCACAGATCCACTGGCAAACTAGAGTATATGGTATTATATTGGTACAAGTCAGACCAGCATAAACCCTTACCCCAGGAGTTTGTAGTTTAAGGAAGACATAGTTTATCGGGGCTTCCCAACTCTGTTCATTCTAAAGTAGCAAAATTGCTTCTATGTTTTCCTTAGCACCCCTACCCAGGACTTGATTCTGATCCCCGCAAATGAAAACTGGGATTTGAGTATGAGAATAGTGTCAACAAATGCCCCCCAAAGGGAAAAAAGGATCAGTGCTTCCAAAGAGCCTCCCAAGCCTATGCTTGCTCCATCAGGCTTTATTCTCTTAGTTCTCTGAGTGTGGTGCAGGGAACCCTGGTGGGAGGGTCCTCATTTCAGGGGATCCGTGGGTCAAAACACTTCATAATAATAACAACACATTTTAATTTCTAATATAGCAAGTGTCAATAGCTCTAACCCACGTAAACAAGAGCTCTTAGGGGTGCTCAGCGATTTTTAAGAGTGTAAAGGGGTCCTGAGATCCAAAAGTCTCCCCTAAGATATCTACAGCACCAATTCTGAAGGCAGAACCTACCTTCCTGTTACAGCAGCCACCAGCTGCTCTCTATCTAACTTGAACACCCTAACCCTGGCCTCTGGCATGACTGTGTTAGTTTCTCCCAGCTTTCCTGGTCTTGTAAAGAGTGAAAGTTTTTATCTGACTCAACAGGGTGGGGTTAACACAACAATAACCACAAAAGCAACCTAAAGTTTCTTTTTTTTTGGTCTTTTTTGGAGGGCAGAAGGCAGGGTAAGTGGGGTTAAGTGACTTGCCCAAGGTCACACAGCTAGTAAGTGTTAAGTGTCTGAAGCCAGATTTGAACTCAGGTCCTCCTAAGTCCAAAGCTGGTGCTCTATTCACTGCACCACCTAGCTGCCCCACAACCTAAACTTTTACGAGTTAAATAAAGGAAGAAATAATAAACAAGCCCAAAAAAGGAAGAAGTATAAATTGACAAGTCTGTATAAAAATGTAAATTATCAAATCTTACTTCTGCTACTTACTTACCTATGTGACGTTGGATGAATTTCTTAAACTCCCCTGGCCTCAGTTTCCTCATCTGTAAAGTTAAGGGACTGACAATTCCAGAGGACACATGGGGAAGCATGCAGCCCATCTCAAGACAGAAAGTTCATGAACTCAAGGGATTGCATGAAACACTTATTTCTGGACGTGCCAATGTAGGAATTTGTTTGGCCTGACTGTGTATATTGGTTACAAAGGCTTTGCTTTTATTTTTTCATTTTCAATGGAGAAAGCAGAAAAAAATAAAATTTTCTTAATTGAAAAAATTAAATTTTTAAAAACAAAAGGAGAAGAATTTGACTTATAAGGTCCCTTGGAATTCTAAATTTATGGCCTTGATTAATATGCTGACTCTGACCATCTCTCCCCAGGTAGGACTCAAATCTTATCTCATCTGCTATTTCCACTTACAATTTTACACATTTTTCTGTCTTCTTCTCTCTCTTTGATCCTAATATTATGATCCACAGTATACATGAACTGGTCAGGTGACCTGGCCTTCCCATCATCCCCTTAACTGGATACAGTTGGAAACCTCTACCTTCCCACCCACTGTAGCATTAGAATGGTCTTTACTAAGTGATGTTGGAATATTATACTGGGATAAGTCACCTCTTTACAAATGGAGAGAGCTTAGGAGGGACAGGAGCAAAGGGAGGGAGGCCAGGGAACACAAGGAAGGTTTGGGCATATCTGTAACTGGAGCTCTGGGAGAAATATGACTTTCTGTGATTTGTCAGGGAGCTCTTCATGACAACACAGTGGTTCAGGAAGTCCTGATGTGAAGGCCATAAGGATAACAGAATAGAATGTAAAGGAGCAACATGAAATCAAGACCAAGTGTCTTTTTTTTTCACAGGGTTAAATACATTTTCAATTGGTGAGTGAAAGGGAGACTGAGGGAACAAGGTAATATCTTGACCATGGCTCACATCTATATGGCAAATTGATTTTTAAAAATGGTTTGCATTCATAATAATCTATACTTAGAAGCATCTTTATAAAATGACTCATGCATCTGCCCTCAGTTAGAGAGTAAAACTCTCCCTAACAATGGGCTGGAGGGGTTGAGCTCTGTAATGTTAATGGCAGTGGAAGATCTTCCCTGCCCATTAATAGGCCTCACATGGAGCCCAATAAGAGAAACTTGCTTAGGGGAGACTTGTTTTTCCAGGAAGGCACACACCTTTTGTTACTTCATAATTGGGCAGTGGGTCACAAGGGTTGTGATGCCCCCTGACCCTGAAAAAAGGTATATTTACTCTAAAGTTAGCATTTTGCTTTGGGGCTTACTCATGGGAAGAGTGTTCATGTGATTTGACCAGATGAGAATCTAGATAGTTGTTAAGGAGCCCCCCTGCCTTTGAAAATCCAGATATTGGTGCTTCTCTCTCTGGTAACTGTGTATGTATTGCCTTGGTCAGACAGCTGGATCTATATGTTGATCTGTGATATGTGTATTATCTGGTCAGATGGTTAGAAGTCCTGTCTTTGGTCTTTATGCTATTATTTCTGTTGTATTTTCTCTGAAGTTCTAGGTGCTGACTTTTCCCCCTGAACTAAGTAAATAATATATATGTTTGACTAAAGTAAGATTGTTGACCCCTGGGGTGACTAGGTGGCACAGTGAATAGAGCACTGGCCCTGGAGTCAGGAGGACCTGAGCTCAAATCCAGACTCAGACACAACACAAAACTAACCGTGTGACCTTGGGCAAGTCACTTAACCTCAATTGCCCTACCTTCCCCCCTCCAAAAAACAAAAAGCAAAATCTAAAAAAAAAAAAGAAAGATTGTTGACCCTTTTGAGTTGTTTTCTTTTAGAAAAGCAGATCAAAGAACCAGCAGCCCTCTTATGTGCTGGTGTGATTGGTCTTACACCCCCACAGCAGCTGCAAGTAGCATTGCTGTTACAAGCTCCCAGAGTGCTAGGAAAGATACCTCCCTCCTCTGTGGCTCCCACTGTACCCTCATGATGAAAAACAAAAGAACACCCAGCAACATGTGGACAGGTTCAGTGACAGGTCTTTATGAGAAATAGTATTAAATCAGGCAAACGTATTCTTTAACAGAATAAATTTTTAAAAATGCAATTCAGTGGAAGTGAGGTTGACCCATTTGTTCCTCTCAGCTGGCTTCTTTCTCTTGGCACTCTTGCTATCAAGGCAGCTCCTAAGATAAGAACACAGTCACCTCCCAAATCGTCCATTTAAAAGTCATCTCTCTTGGTCCAAAAAAGGTAATCACAGATGTGGCAGACATTGGCTGCTCCCATAGTCAACATTACTTTCATGGGACAGCTGTCCCTTATGCTCCATCATGAAAAAACTCCATTCCTTGGCCAAGAACTGATCTTGTTTTAGTCTCCTCTCTTCTCAAACCTGAGAGAGCTCCAAATTCTAGGAGGGGTTTTGTGGATAGCCAGCCCCTTGACAGAAGGTGTTAAATGTGCAAGACAGTTGTCTGGGGGTGATGGGATTTTAGGAGCTGTTTAAATGATGGGGAAGAGGAAATGTGATACACAGGGAAGTGAAAGTGTGGGGTGAAGTTTTCAGACCCTTGGTTCAATTCAGAAAAAGTGTGATGGTAATAGGGAAAGTCATTTTGAGAAGTTTTTCTTCATTCTCATGCCCAGTGGGATTATCACACTCAGAGGGGAATTCCTATGGTATCTGAGAGGACACAATGATTCCAGTTCTCAGGCTTTAAGCACTTTGCCTTTTTCATCACAATAACTTCTTTCTTAGATCATTACAACAGGGGGATTCTGCCTCCCTCTTCCACCTCAAGCTGGCTATTTCCAGCAATCTGCAGCTGAGGCATTGGGGTATATTGTAAGGGATGCTGTCCTTGGAGTCAGAAGATATGAATTCCAATCCTTAGGACCCTTTGGTGCTGTGTGACCTTGGGCAAGTGACCCCAACTCTGGGCCTCAATTTCCTTATATTAAATTATATTAAATATTACATTAAATGGGGGGGAGGGGTAACGATATCTATCCTACCTGACTCACAGAGTTAGGAAAACATTTTGTAAGTTTTAAAATGGATTATACCAATGAGAATTGTTACAATAATGTGAGAATGCCAGGCTAGTAAAGGACTTTGAAATCACATGATGTTATTTCCTCTATGAGCCCTAGAGGGAGCATGTGCTTCATGCTGAATTTAGGTTTCTGAAGTTTGGTCCTCTTTCTCCCTATGCTTGTTCCAGACTGGTCAGAGAAACTGAATCCTTCCTCTTTAGCAGGATTACCAAAGAGGGCAGACCACGGGGTGTTTGCCCACTGGCCTGTGAAAGAGAGAGTCTCCATTCCACCAGCACACCCTCCAACCTAATACACTTTTTAGGGGAGAAAAAAAGCAGTGACTTTGAAACTGAAGGTCCTGGGTTCAAGTTTTGATTCTGTTATTTATGAAGGCAGCATAATGCAGCAGGACTGGAGTCAGATGATTTGGGTTCCGATCTCACTTATGACATTTTCTACCCCTCTGACCTTAGACCTCTCCCTTCATTCCTTCATCTGTAGAATGGGGGAGTTGGCCCCCATGATCTCCCACGTCCCTCCCAGCTCTAAAGCTGTAATTCTTTGACCCTACCCAGTACCACAGCCTTGGTGAGTGGGGAAGGCATTTGACCCACTCCAAGGAGACCAGACTTTTCATAGTAGATAAAGTGATGGACTGTGTGTGTGTGTGTGTGTGTGTGTGTGTGCGCATGTGTGTTATTTTTACCTATATTCTTCTCTGACATTCACTTCTAACAGAATCCTCTGCCCTTTTTCTCAGCAACTTCCAAAGATTCTGATTAAAATCACTAATACTAGTACAAATTTCCTAGCCCATAGGCACTTGGGATCGTTCATTCAGGATCTGTTAAGTACCTACTATATCCTCAAGCTTGAATGAGGTACTAAGTCTCCAGCACCAACCTAAGGAATAAAATCAGCCATATCCTTGCATGCCCGTAATCAAATGCCCAGAAGTGCAGCCCTTTGACTGAATTCAAACTTCACAGAACAAATCCCCTTAATAAAAGGATTTGTTCTGTAAAACTTGGACTCAGCTAAAAGGCCCCATGTGGCCTCAAGGCTGCAGGTTCCCCACCCTTGGCCTAGATAATGATGTGGATGGTGATGATAATGATGACTGACAATTTAAATATCAATTAACATATATTACCTCATTTGACCTTTATAAATAAAATCTGAAGTATCCCCAGTTTGCAGATGAGGAAATTGAGGCCTAGAGACATTTAACAATAGAAATACTTAAAGCAATGTTTATAGTGAAGACAAAGGAATACGAGTGCCAACATTTCTTCTCAATACCTGAGTCATACTTTCTTTCCCTTGTATCACCTCAGTGTCTGGCAAGAGTCAGCCTAGACTGTAATTTCTAGACAGCACGAATCCCACCAAGTTCACTTCCAAATATGGCCAGGCCACTGGATGAGTCTTTGTCTTAGCTACCGCTGGGCTAGGCCAAACAAATGGCTTGATATCTCACTCCTTACCATTTGACTTCTGGCAAGTCTGGGCATAGACTCTCTTCTCATGTCTTTAATGGCTCACAATTTTGACCTTTCAAAGCTCACAAGGTCGTACATTACCCCAATACTCCTTCCTCTCCTAAAACCAGGAAGAATAGACACAAAGAGACAAAGAACAGAGGCCCATAGTCATGGGTTTCATGAAGGCCTCAGTTGGGGAAGGCCTGAGGCCTCTCCTCTAATAGCATTGTCTGTCTCCTTTTTTTTTCATTGACTTGCTTATTTACTTTTAGTTTACAAGATTCAGTTCCATAATCCTTTGAGTTTCAAATTTTCTCCCCTCCCTTTTCCCCCCAATCCCCATCCCACCACGGTGGCATGCAATCAAGTATGGGATCTGCAAATACTTTCACATTGTACAATAGTCTGGTTGTATAGAAGGGTTGTAACCAAAGGAGTGAACAATGGGAAAAAGAAAGAAAACCAAACATGAAAAAGAATAATAGCATGTAGTTTGCTTCAGTCTCCATTTAAACTCTGGTCTTTCTAGATCTTTCTCTGAATGTAGATATGTCCTTCCATCCTGAGACTTGTAGAGTTATCTTATACCTGTGCGTTACTGACATTGTCTCCTTAAAAGCATCTAGGCAGGAAAGAGCCAGAACCAGAGGAAGGGACTAGTTCGGGATGGTTAGTGACTTTTGAATGCACCACAGTTCCAACTCCATAGCCAATCAAAGAAGTTTTGTCTTTACCACCTGGTTAGAAGAACTGGGTACAGAAAGTCTGTGCATCCTCCAAAATCCATCTGGGGATTGAAGCAGCTGAGCAACACTCTTCAGAACTGGACATAATGGCCAGTCTCTTGTTATGCTATGATTCTACAATCCTCAGTCATTTCTCTATGGTGCCCTGGGCACCCACACTTCCCTACTCCTGTCCTGAATATTTCTACACCCGTGAGGAAATAGATTTCAAACAGGAAGGTCAAGGGTCAAATCCAATGTTCCCTTGGGTTTCCTTCTTTTACTTTACTTTCTACCCTAGTCAGCCTCTACTGGTTGGTGTTCCTGGAACACTGCTTTTCCACTGCTTCTACCAAATCGTGCTTATCCACAGCATGAATGTTCTTGATGCACCCAAGACAGAGAATAGATTGTTCCAAACAACTTCAGAAACATTTCAGATCACTTAATCTTGATGTGTCTTAGTTTCCTAGAGTGTAAAATGAAGATAATAGTAGGACCTACCTCTCAGTGTTGTTGTGAGGATCAAATGAGATAATTGTAAAGTCCTTAATACAGTGCCTGGCACATAGTAGGTGCCGTGTAAATGTTACCTATTATTATTATTGTTATTATTTTTCAAGAGACAAAATGACAGAGCATAGCACTGGGGAATAATAAAGCACAGAGTTAAACCTAAGACAACCCTAATCCAGATATAGAGTGATTTCAGTTAATTAACTCTGCTCTCCATCCAAGATAGCCAACATGATGACCTAGGCTCTCATTTCTAGCCTAAACCCAAATTATTGGAGTAGCTTTCCAGGCAGCATTTGTCAGATTTTCAAGACTCTACCCACTTTCTCAGGTTTAGCTGGACTCCATGTATCACATTATCTTTCCAAGAAAGTATTTACCCAAACGCTAGTTTAGTTGAAAATATACACATACAGGACATATCCAATCATAACTATGTTCATTTCCTACTGACAGTCCGCTGTTAATTCCAACATGACTCCATTGAAACCGACCTGTCCTATTTCTATTCTCTCAGATTCTACTCATTACTAGGTAATAGCTGGCTAATCTATCAATCAAAACCATTCATAAAGGCTATCACTTCCATGTAACATGATTATTTTAATAGGAGCTTAATAAATGATTATTGGAGTAAACTGAGCTGAAGTAGGATTGGATGACAGACCTGAGCACTGAGTTATGTTGTCAGTGGCAGAAGAGGGGGAGAAAAGCACTTTGGGATTGGGTATAGCAGATCTCTGAATCCAGATAGCCAAGTGGACTCAGGCACCAAGATGATATATAGTCTTGGTACTACTATGAGGTCGGGCTTAGTGATCACTAAGAACTGAGAAAGTAATTAAAAGCAAAAGAACTGGAGCCAAGGGCAAGGTCTCTGGAACATATTTTTGTCATTTTATTTTGAAAATTGAGTAATTTAGTTATTTCTCTCCTACCTCTAACCCCACTAAAAAAACAAAAAAGAAAAGAAAAAGAATTCCTTGTAACAAATATGCAAAGTCAAGCAAAATAATTCCCTCATTAGCTATGTTCAAAAAATAGATTTCACTCTGCACCCTGAATCCATCATCTACGTGTTAGGAAGTGAATAGCATGCTTTATCACTGGTCCTTTGGAATTATGGATGGTCATTGTATTGATCATAGTTCTTACAACTTGCAAAGATGTTTGTCTTAACAATGATTTTGTTTGTTCGTCTCAGTTTTATTCATTTCACTCTCCACAGTTTATAGGAGTCTTCAACAGTTTTTGTTTTTATAATATAAATTATTCTTCTGGCTCTGCTTACTTCCCTCTAAATCAGTTCATAAATGTTTTTCCATGTCTCCTTGAAATCATCTATTTCCTCATTTCTTTTTAAATTTTTAATAGTATTTTGTTTTTTCCCAATTACATCATTTTAACATTAACTTTTTATAGGATTTTGAGTTCCAAATTTTTCTCCTTCCCTCCCTCCATCCTTCCCCCTTCCTCAATATAGCAAGTAATTCAATATAGGTTATACATGTGCAATTGTGTTAAACATTTCCACATTAGTCATGTTGTGTATTTCCTCCTTTCTTATGGCATATTAGTATTCCATCACTAGCATGTGTGGGGGGAAGAGAGTGAAAGAGGAAGGGAAAGGAAAGAACAAGGAAGGAGAGGCAATAAGCATTTATATAGTGCAAGCAAATGTTTGAAATTACAAATATTATCTTATTACTAGGTTACCCCTTCTTTGGAAGTTTCCAAGCAAGGGCTGAATGATCACTCATGTGATAATGGGGATTCTCAGTCAGGAATGGGTCAGACTAGAGAACTCTTGAAAGTCCCTTCTCATTCAGATTTTGGGATTCTGTAAAAGCTGAGATCAGCGACATTATGGACAACTCATCAATGCAGGGCTATCAAGGCTTACAGAGCACTTCTAAAGTTCCTAGGGCGAGTGTCATGGTTCATGTTTGACATATGGAGTTTAAGTGAAGCTAAGTGGCTCACTCATAGTCATGTTGAGTGTCAGAGCCAGAATTCAAACCCGGGTCTCATAACTCCAGGTCTGGAGCTCTTCCATAGCTCTCAACGGGGACTTTACCTCCAAATGAAAGCCAAGAGCTAGATACCTGGTACTGAGGCTTTGCCCTAAGAAGCTGAAATCTCCAAGGTCCAGGATACAGTCATGATGGGGATGAGATTCACTCTTGACCCCTAAAAGGAAAGACCATGTCTTTGGGACCTGGACCCCAAAGTCCCTGAACCAAGTCTCTGGCATTCTCTAGAGGCATCACCCATCTCGGTTAATAATCCTTTCAACTGTCTTTTCATTGTGCCCTCTTGCCCCAAACTTCCATTCTCTGTCATCCCTGACCCCGCCCAACAACCTTCAATTGTTACCTCCGAGCCAGCCCAGCCCTGTATGGTCCTAAGGTCTGAGGTCTCTCCTCCCAAGTGAGATTTATGATACTTGTCTTAGTTTTCCAGAAGGCCAGAATCTTGGCCCTTCACACTAGAAAGGCTGTTGTAGGAAGCTACCTGAAGTGGAGAGAGTGCTGGGCCTGGAGTCAGGAAGACTAAACTTCCTGAGCTTGAATCTGGCCTCAGATATTTATTGGCTGTATGATCCTGGGCAAGTAATTTAATCCTAACTCTCAGTTTTCTCATTTATAAAATGAGCTAGAGAAGGATATGGCAAACCACTCTAGTATCTCTGCCAAGAAAATCCCAAATGTGGTCATGGAGAGTCAGCAGGACTGAGAAGACTCAACAACCAGTAGTACGGTGAATGGAGTGCTGGGGGATCAGGAAGACCTGACTTGAAATTTGGTGGCAGATATTTCCTAGATGTGTGACCGTGGGCAAGTCATTTAATCTTCTGCCTCAGTTTTCTCACCTGTAAAACTGGGATGATAATACCGTCTACCTCCCAGGGTTATTGTGAGGATTGAATGAGATAATATTTTAAAAGTATTTAAAACAGTGCCTGGCACATGGCAGGCATTTCATAAGTCCTTCCCTCCTTTCTTCCTTCCTTCCTTCCTTCCTTCCTTCCTTCCTTCCTTCCTTTCTCTCTTCCTTCCTTCCTTCCTTTCTTCCTTCCTTCCCTCCCTGCCTCCCTCTCTTTCTCTCCCTCCTTCCTTCTCTCCCTCTCTTCCTCCTTCCTTCCTTCCACCCTTCCAGTCCTGAAATAAATCAAAGTCATGAGTTGAAGAAGAAAGCATCTTTAACTGAGAACGCAGGGCAGCAGAGTTGCCACCCAAGGCAGATGTCCAGCGGATTTCCCAACCAAAGAGACCCATGAAAAAGTTTGGATAGTTTTAGGAGCAGAGAGGGAGGCAACAGTTTGAAATAGCAAGGCCTGATCGTGAGACCCCAGTGGCCCTTGGCAATCCAGGAAAGAAAAATCCCTTCATTCTGGCCGTTTTGCCCTTCATGCCATGAATCCCAGTGGGAGGGGGCAAAGACACTAGAAGCTGAGATCCAGCTTGAGCTGGGCTCTCCACAAGGCAACATCCCTGGGTTGGGGGACCTAGAGAGCCTTTCAGCTCAACCTAATCAAGAATAAATATTTACAAGTAGAAATATAAGGACATTTCCGAAATTCTGACATTACTAGGATCATTTAAGGGAGTAGCAAGTAACATTTGGTATTAACAATTTTCCCTTCCTCCCTGCCTCATGAAGGATGGCAACATATGGGGTGGAACTCACCTCCCACAATCCTTTCTGAATGGAGTCGTTTGTTAGAGGGAAAGAGATTTCAGGGCATACTAGGTGAGGGGACAAGGCAAGGGACTAGAAGGAGGTGAAAGTCATCCATGAAGAGGATGATGAGGTTCAGGAGTAGGGTTGTCCAGAAAGAATTCAAGAGGCAGACATTCTCCTAGTCAAGAGAGCTTTATTGATACAAAAGCAGTGGACTAGCCTTGGAAAGGGAAACACTAGCAGTTTGCAGGAAGACAGGGGTTTGTTTTTATACACAATATTTGATCATTCAGTCAAGAGTTGAGCATGCTCCTATGTGAGTAGTTAATCACAGGGAAAGGGGAAGGCAGAAAAGGGAAGCAGGTATGCTAAAAAATAGTTCAAGGATGTGATCACAGAACAAGGAACTTAGCTTGCTGCAGTATGGGGTGAGGGATGTTAATCACTTACACAGAGTATGTGCTAAGGAAGCAGGGGTCTTGTTATCTAACAGAGCTTCCTCTTACTGTACAGATTTAGATGAGGCCCTCATATTGCTGGGCAAAAGTCAGCCTCATCAACTCACCTGCCACCCCCAGGACACATTTATTCCCTCCAGTGACACCTTTTTTAAGTGTCCCTGAATCAATTATCAGCCTCTAGCCTCAAGTCTCTCCCCACTCCAGTCCACCCTCCACTCAGCTGTCAAATTGATCTTCCTAAAGCACAAGTCTGATCACATCACCCCATTTTCGATAAACCTCAGTGACTCCCTATTGCTTCCAGGATCAAATATAAAACTCTCTGTTTGACTTTTAAAGTCCTTCATAATCTGGCTCCTTCCAACCTTTCTATACTTCTTACCCCAGACTCCCACCCACCTACTCTCTCATCCAGTAACACTAACTTCCTCTCTCTTCTTTGCACAAGACACTTCATATCCCAATTCTGGGCAATTCCTCTGGTTGTCTCCTGTCCCTGGCATGTTCTCCCTCCTCATTTTTGCCTCTGGGATTCCCTGGCTTCCTTCAGGTCCCAGCTTTAATTCCACCTTCTGCAAGAATCCAGCCTTAATTTCCCTTAATTCTGGTGCTTTTGCCCTGTTGATAAATCTACAATTTATTTTACATATATCTTGTTTATACATAGTTGTTTTCATGTTGTCTTCCCTATTAGACTGTAAGCTCCTTGAGGGCAAGGACTATTTTTTTGGTTTTCTTTGAATTCCCAGTACTTTGCACAGTGCCTTGCATAGAATAGGTGACTGATATGACAAAAAAAAAAAATTGTTAATATAATCATTCATATAATGACAGAAAAATTGTTGATACCAAATGTTACTTGCCATTCCCTTAAATGATCCTAGTAATGTCAGAGTTTCAGTAAAGTCCTTATATTCCTACTCTTAAGATATTCTTGGTTAGGTTGAGCTGAAATACACTCCAGTTCTCCCCACACAAAGATGTTGCCTTGTGGGGTACCCAGCTCAAGTTGGATCTCAACTTCTAGTGTCCTTGCCCCCTTCCACTGGGATTCGTGGCATGAAGGGCAAAATAGTCAGCATGAAGTGGTTTTCCTTGCTTGGATTACCAAGAGTCCCCAGGTTCTCATGACCAGGTTTTACTGCCTCATACTGCCTCCCTCTGCTCTCCCTTTTGCATGGGTCTTAGGTCTCCTAGTCTGTGCTCTGCAGTCATGGAGGATCCCCTATGCTGGCAGGTTTGCTGCCCCTGTTATCTCAGGTAAAGATGCTTAATTCCTCAACTTATGCATTTGATTTATTTTAGGACTTGGCAAATTTTTTTGTCACTGCTTTTTGTCTCTGCAAAGTTACCCAAGTGGTTTGCCATTTCCTTTTCCAGCTTGTTTTCAATTGAGGAAACTGAGGCAAACAGAGTTAAGTAACTTAACTCAGTGTCACACAGGTAGTAATTGTCTAAGATGAAATTTGAAGTAATGTCTTCCTTACTCCAGAACCAATACTCTATCCACTGTGCCACTTAGCTGTCCCTCATCATGTCTATTGACTTGATTATAGTTACTGTAAACACATATACAACACATATAATACATAACACACAATACACACATGCACAGGCACACACATTCATCTAGATCTGTGTTTTTTATTAAATGCAGAGAGCTCCTGGTGAGATCAACAATTGCTTAGAATTGATAGGCTTTGAGAGTTCAGTGGACACCACGAAGTTCAGTGAACTGCCCAGGGTAACCTAGCAAGCAAGTGTCAAAGACATTTCAGATCCAGGTAGCACCCAACTCCAAGTCCCTGCATCCTTCTAAGACACCACTCTGCCTCTGTTCCACATTTATAAATAGCTTACTGTCTGCTTTAGGTATTGGAGGAGATACAAAGTTTAGATAAAACTTTATCTCTTCCCCCACGGTATTTATACTCCAGTGGTAGTAGTAATATAAATCACAATGAACATTTATGTAATACTTCATGATTCCCAAGTGCTTTACATACATCTGTGATGCTCAGGGGGACCCAAGCCATGCTACAGGAAGATATTTTGAAGAAAAGGAAGATGTTATGCTAGAGAAGAGGGGGAAAAAAAATACAGCTTAAAAGGGCCATGATAGTTATCTTCGAGCCTTGGCAGAATTGTTCCATGAAGAGAAATTAGACTTGTTCTTGAAGGCAGAATAAGGGCCTATGTTTGGAAATGCCAGGCAGGAGGGTCTCAGCTCAACATAAAAAGATCTTACCAACCATGAAGAGCTACTCTGATGCTCCCTCTAGGGACAGTGACTTCTCTGTCAAGTGGAAACTAAGTGGCCACATGTTAGGGATGTTATAAACAAGATTCTTCTTGGGGTAGTGGATAAACAGGATTATCCCTGAGATCCTATTCTGAAATTCCTTCTAATTTGATTCTCAAATGGGTCCTCTGATGGATGTTATACAGATGTTTCCTATAACCAGTGGCCCAGAAACCCAAGTTCTGGGTTCTACATGGGATTGAGTTAAATTAGGAGAAGGCAACCCTCACATCGTATTTCTTTGGTTAATTTTGTACCCTCTACTCCAGCCCAGTCCCTGCCCAGTGTTTCCTCTGGGAAAGCCAGGACATGTAACTCATATGTAGGTTTCTATAGGTGTGTGTATTAATTAACTTATTTTTAGTTTTCAACATTCACTTCCACAATTTTGAGTTCCAAATTTCCTCCCCATCTCTTCCCTTCCCCCACACCAAGAGGGCAGGCATTTTAATTACCCCTTCCCCCAATATGCCTTCCCTTTTATCACACATACCTCATCTCTTATCCCCTTCCCCTTCTATTTTCCTATAGGGCAAGATAGATTTCTATACCCCATTGCCTGTATATCTTATTCCCAGTTGCATGTAAAAACAAATTTTTAACATTCATTTTTAAAAACTTTGAGTTCTACATTCTCTCCCTTCCTCCCTCCCCACCCACCTTTATTGAGAAGGCAAGCAATTCAATATAGGTTATACATATGTAGTCATGCAAAACACTTCCATAATAGTCATGTTGTCAAAAACTAAGTATATTTCCCTCCATCCTATCCCGCCCCCTGTTTATTCTATCATAGATGTGTGTCTAAAACAGTCCCTAGTTCATGTACAAGTACTCAAGGTAACAATGCATATCAGATGTATATTTAATTTCACAGAAACTGAATGACTACACAAATAACTCATAGTAGCCTAAAATAGTCAATACAATTCTGATCCCCTTTCCAGTAAGCAACTTTTACCACATAGGCCTCATAGATTTTTCTGTATTCCCCTCAGGACTTGACCATTCCAGTGAATCTACTTTCACTTCAGGAGCCCATACACCCTCTAACCTTACTGTGCTGTCCTAAAAATTTGGAGTCTCCGTGGTAAAGGAACAAATTCATAGCTGCTAAAGAGACAACCCTTTTTGCCATTGGAGCTACTTTGCCAGAATAACTCACTACAATGGGAGAAGAGAATTCCATTCTTTTGAACCTCCATGTCAAGGTTCAGTCCCTCACTGCTCCTCCAGCTCTGGTGTCATGTGCTAGATTCCCAGTACAAAAATTCTTGAAGACTGATGCAACAGGAACTGTCAGCATTCCTCCAAAAGGTTGGGGTTTCAGGAACATCCATGATTTGGGGTGGCCATATGGATGACATAACTCCCACCTCTCTGACTAAGAAGTTATGTCATTGTCTCTCTATGTCCTGGGCAAGGAACTCAGAAGCCAGGAACTTGGAGTCCAGAACCACTCCCTTCTATGCAGGATGCTTTAAACCTGTTCAGTGTATGTGGCTTCATTCTCTCCTAGGGTTATTGTAATTGAAATGCCTGGATATAGTTTTTCTTTTTCCTTTTTTTTAAATTTAGTATTTTATTTTTTGCCAGTTACATGTAAAAACAATTTTTAACATTTGTTTTTAAAACTTTGGGTTCCAAATTCTCTTCCTTCTTCCTTCCTCCCTCCCCCTCATTGAGAAGGCAAGCAATTCAAAATAGGCTATACATGTATAGTCATGCAAAACATATCCATAATAGTCATGTTGTAAAAGAAAACATAGAAAAAACTCAAGAAAAATAAAGTTTAAAAAGTATGCTTTAATGTGTATTCAGACACTATCAGTCCTTTCTCTGGAGATGGATAGCACTTTTCATCATAAGTCCTTCAGAGTTGTCTTGGATCATTGTATTGCTGAGAATAGCTAAGTCATTCATAACTGATCATCTTACAATATTGCTGTTGCTTTGTACACAGTACATTTCACTTTGAATCAGCCCATGCATGTCTTTCCAGGTTTTTCTGAGGACATCCTGCTCATCATTTCTTATACTACAATAGTATCTCATCGTAATCACATACCACAACTTGTTCAGCCATTCCCCAATTGATGGTCATCCCCTCAATTTCTAATTCTTTGCCCTCAGAAAAGAGCTGTTATAAATATTTTTGTACATATTTTTTTTTATCTCTTTTGAGATACAGACCTAGTAGTGCTTTGCTATGTCCCTTGGACATAGTTCCAAATTGCTTTACAGAAGAGTTCAATCAGTTCAACACTCCACCAACAGCAAATTAATGTCTCATTTTTCCCACATCCTCTACAAAATTTGTCATTCATCCTTTCTCTCCCATTAGCCAATTAATAGGTATGAGGTAGTATCTCAGAATTGTTTTAATTTTTGTTTAGAATATGTTTTCTTATGACCATAGACAGCTTTTTGGTTACTTCATCTGAAAACTGATCATATGTTTTGATCATTTACCAACTGGAGAATGGCTCTTACTTCTACAAGTTTAACTCAGTTCTCTATATGTTTGAGAAATGAGGCTTTTATAAGAGAAATTTGCTTCAAAAATTTTTCATAGTTACTATTGCTAACAGTATTTCCCTCTATCCTATCCCCCCATTTAGTCTATTCTTTCTCTCCTTTCACTCTGTTCCTCCTCAAAAGTGTTTTACTTTTGACTACCCCTCTTCCAACTTGTCCTCCCTTCTATCACACCCTTTCTGCTTCTCTTATTCCATTCCCCTCCTACTTTCCTGTAGGGTAAGATAGATTTCTATACTCAATTGAGTGTGTATGTTATTCCCTCTTTGAGCCAATTCTGATGATAATAAGGTTCACCCACTCTCTCTCTCTCCTCCTTCATCTTCCCCTCCACTGTAAAAATTTTTTCTTGCCTCTTTTATGTGAGATAATTTACCCCTATTCTACCTCTCCCTTTCTTTCTCCCAGTACATTCCTCTCTCTTACCCCTTAATTTTAGTTTTTAGATATCATCCCTTCATATTCAACTCACACCTGTGCCCTCTAATTCCTAACTACCCTAATAATGAGAAAGGTCTTATGAACTACAAATATCATCTTCCCATGTAGGAATGCAAACCATTTAACATTATTAAGTCCCTTACGATTTTCCTTTCCTGTTTACCTTTTTATGCTTCTCTTGATTCTTATATTTGAAAGTAAAATTTTCTATTCAGTTCTGTTCTTTTCATCAGTAATGTTTGAAAGTCCTCTATCTTAGTGAATTTCCATTTTCCCCCCTGAAGGATTATATTCAGTTTTTCTTGGTTGTAATCCTAGCTCCTTTGCCCTCCAGAATATTATATTCCAAATCCTTCAATCCTTCAGTGCAGAAGCTGCTAAATCTTGTGTTATCCTGACTGTGGCTCCACCATACTTGAATTATTTCTTTCCAGATCCTTGAATGTTTTCTCCTTGACCTGGAAACTCTTGAATTTGGCTATAATATTCCTGGGACTTTTCATTTTGTGATCTCTTTTAGGAAGTTAGTGGTTGATTCTTTCAATTTCTATTTTACCCTCTGGCTCTAGAATATCAGGGCAGTTTTCCTTGATAATTTCTCAAAAGATGATGTCTAAGCTCTTTTTATTTACCATGGCTTTCAAGTGATCCAATAATTTTTTCATTTATCTCTCCTGGATATATTTTCCATTTCAATTGTTTTTCCAATGAGATATTTCACACTGTCCTTCTGTTTTTTCATTTTTTTTTTGTTTTGATTTCTCATGAAGTCATTAGCTTCCAACTGCTCCATTCTAATTTTTAAGCAATTATTTTCTTAGGTGAGCTTTTGGATTTCCTTTCCCCTTTGACCATTCAGCTTTTTAAGGCATTCTGTACCTCATTGGCTTTTTGTATCTCTTTTACCATTTGGCCTAGTGTGTTTTATAAGGTGTTATTTTCTTCTTTTTATATTTTTTGTGTCTCCTTCACCAAGCTGTTGACTCTTTTCTCATGATTTTCTTGCATCATTCTCATTTCTCTTCCCAAATTTTCCTCTGTCTCTCTTACTTGATTTTCAAAATCCTTTTTGAGTTCTTCCATGGCCTGAGACCAATTCATATTTTTCTTGAGGTTTTGGATGTAGGAGCTTTGACTTTATTGTCTTCTTCTTTTTTTTAAATTTAACTTTTTTATTTTTAGTTTTCAATATGTACTTCCATAAATTTTAAATTCCTCCCCCTCCATCAGCCTCCCTCCCCAAGACAGACTGTAATCTGATAGAGGCTTTACATATACATTCCTATTAAACATATTTTCACATTAGTCATGTTGTATAGAAGAATTATAACAAATGGGAGAAAATATGAGAAAGTAAAAACAAAACACAAAAAAAGAATATAGCCTGCTTTGCTCTGCATTCAGACTTCATAGTTCTTAATCCGGATGGCATTTTCCACAACGAGTCCTTTGGAAATATTTTAAGTCTTTACATTACTGAGAAGGACTAAGTCTATCAAAATCAGTCATCGCAGACTGTGGCTGTTACTGTGCACAATATTCTTCTGGTTCTGCTTACTTCACTCAGCATCAGTTCATATAAATCTTTCCAGGCTTTTCTGAAATCCACCTGTTCATCATTTCTTGTAGAGCAACAGTATTCTATTACATTCATATACCACAATTTGTTCATCCATTCCCCAACTGATGGGTATCCCCTCAATTTCCAGTTCTTGGTCACAACAAAGAGAGTTGCTATAAATATTTTTATACATGTGGGTCCTTTCCTTTTCCCATTTTTATGATCTCTTTGGGATACAGAGCTAGAAGTGGTATTGTTGGGTCAGAGGGTATGCACATTTTTATAGCCTTTTGGACATAGTTCCAAATTACTCTCAAGAATAGTTGGATCAGCTCACAGCTCCACCAACAATGAATTAGTGTTCCAATTTTCCCACAGCTTCTCCAACATTTATCATTTTCCTATTTTGCCATGTTAGCCCATCTCAAAGGTATGATATGGTACCTCAGAATTTTTTCATTTGCATCTCTCTAATTAATAGTGATCTAGAGCAATTTTTCATATGACTATAGGTAGCTTTAATTCCTTCCTCTGAAAACTGCCTGTTCATATCCTTTGACCATTTATCAATTGGGGTGTTGTCTTCTGCATATGTGTTTTGATCTTCCTTGTTACCATAATAACTTTTTACAGTCAGAGTTTTTTTCCCATTGTTTGCTCATCTTCCTAGCCTATCACTTGACTTTTAACTGTTTATAGGGTTCTGCTTCCAGGGTGGAGAGCACAAGCTTCAGGAGTTTTGTGCAGCTGTTTTCAGAGATACTTCTAGGGACCTGTAAGTTTTCAGTTCTTCCAAGGTGGTATGATCTAAGGAGAAGTGTTTTGTGCTCTCCTGACCCGTGCTCTGGTCTGTGAATAACCACAAGCACTCTTTTCTGCCCTGGAAGGGAGGAGGGTCTCCCCTTCTCTGTGACTGCAAGCTCTGCTATGCTGATGCTCCTCCTCACCCTGGGACCACTGCACAGAACTGCAACCCAGAACCAAGTATGGGCAAAGCAACAAAGTCCTGCTTAAGTGCCAGCAAAAAGACCCCTGTAAGCTCCCTCTGAGCAGCTGTTCGACCCACCTACCATCTGTGGGCTGAGACCTCTATAAGCAGCTGCTACCACTGCCACTGTCAATTCAGTGGCTGCTAAGACCTGCTCCTGGTTTACTGTGGCCAGGACTGTGCTGGCATGGCCTATGTTGAACTGTGCTCCACTCTCACCCAGCTATGACAGACCTTTCCTGCTGACCTTCTAAGTTGTCTTTGGTGCTATGGGCTGAGAGGTCTGGAAACCACCACTGCTGCCAGTGATTCAGCTGCCCCAAGGCCTGCTCCTAGTTTGCTGGGGCCAGGACTGTGATAGTCTTTCCCAACCTTCCAAGTTATCTTGGGCTGGAAATTTGTTTCACTCTATCTTTTTATGGGTTCTGCTGCTCTAGAATTTATTTAGAGTCATTTGTAAAAGGTATTTGGAGGGGTTTGTGGGAGAGCTCAGGCAAGTCACTGTCTTTGTCATCTTGGCTCCACCCCTGAATGTAGTTTTTCTCAGCCACTATAGGTGAGGGCATATGGAATAGCAACATACTTTCGTTCTTGCCCACCTAAGACTGACATTCTTGGGTTGGGGTTGAAGGAGAGATATTGTAAATATGCACACATTTTCCCATATCCCACGTCTACTCTTAATTCTGCTGATGAGGAAACTGAGTCACAGAGAGGCTATGTGACTTGCTTGGTCAGTGACAGATTTAAACCCAGAGTTTCCAGTGTAGATCAAATGCTTTTTCAACTAATGATACCATGGAAACCTACTCTCTACCACAGCGTAATGGAGTGGTAGTTGGGAGACATGTCTCTCCTTCCCCTTCTACTCCCCATAGAGTTCTCTTTCAACATCTTCATCTGAGTCTAGAGCTAATCAAATGAGCAGCAACCCCCTTCCCTTCTGTGGGAAAAGAAGGGTAATGTAGGATTATTCCCTTCAGTGACACTCTGTTCCCTCCCCCATGCCCACAGCCCCCACAGATGGCACCCAGTCTTAACTCATGGAGATTAATAGCTTTCCCACTAATTCATGGACTGGAGATGCCAGAGCACTGACCTGCTATTCAGCGGGGATCTCTCAGGCAGTAATATTCCTCACCGTATGTCTATTCTTCACTCCCTGGATGACAAACCTCACTCCCTGGATGAGTAAGAGTGCAGGCAAATGCCACAGTCTCAGCTCCTCTACCTCATAACACCGTTCTTCTGGTCAGAAAGATCAATAGGGTTCGGGTCTTCTGAACTCTAATTGTGGGTGTCCCTCAGGGTTCTGTCCTGTGACCTCTTCCATTCTCCCTCTATACCACTTTTCTTCCCAATCTCATCAGCCCATGGATTCAATTATGTCCATTTCGAGGACTCAAATCTACCTATCCAGCATTAACCTCTCTGCTGACCTCCCGTCTCACATCTCCAACTCAACATCTTTTTTTAAAAATATTTATTTACTTTTAGTTTACAACATTCAGTTCCACAATCCCTTGAGTTTCAAATTTTCTCCCTCTCCCTTTCCTCCCCGCTCCTCCCCATGGTGGCATGCAATCAAATATAGATTCTACAAATACCTTCACATTAAACATTAGTCAAGTTGTAAAGAAGTATTATAACCAATGGAGTGAACAATGAGAAAGAAGGAATGTAACAAAACAAAACACAAATGAGAGAAAGCAAGTAGTTTATTTCAATTTGCATTCAGACTCTGTAGTTCTTTCTCTGCGTTTGGATAGCCCTTTCCATCATAAATCTTTTGGAGTTGTCTTCTAACTTTGCATTGCTGAGAAGAGCCCAGTCTATCAAAGTTAGTCATCACAGATATGATGTGCCTGTAATTGTATACAAAGTTCTCCTGGTTCTGCTCTCCTCATTCAGCATTGGTTTGCTATATAAGTCTCTTTAAGTTATTATGAAGTCTGTCTGCTTCTCATTTCTTGTAGCACAATAGTATTCCATTACATTCATATACCACAACTTCTTTAGCCATTCCCCAATTGATGGACATCCCCTTGATTTCCAATTCTTTGGCACCACAAAAAGAGCTGCTATAAATATTCTTATACGTACAGGTCTTCCTCCCACTTCTCTGATCTCTTTGGGATACAGCCCTAGAAGTGGTATTGCTGGGTCAAAGGATTATGCGCCTTTTTATAGCCCTTTGGGCATAGTTCCATATTGCTCTCCAGAATGGTTCAACTGGACATCTTGAACTGTATATCTTGTAGACAACTTAAACTCGTCATGTCCAAAACAGAATTCGTTATCTTTCCCTCCAAACCCTCCTTTCTTCCTCACCTCCCTAGTCTGTCAAGAGGACCACCACCCTCCCAGTCATTTAACTGGTTGTCATTCTTGACTTTTCCCTCTCTCTCCCCCCTCATATCCAATAAGTTGCCATGACCTGTGGATTTTACCTTCCTGACATCTCTCACATATGATCCATTCTTTCCTCTGACAATGCCATCACCCCGGTGCCTGTCCTCATCACCTCATGCTTGGACTATAGCAAAAACACACCACTTAGTCTGTGCCACAAGTCTCTCCCTACTCTAGTCTATCTTCTGCTCAGCTGCCAAAGGTCTGATCATGTCACCTCCTTATTCAATAAACTCCAGTGGCTCCCTATCATCTCTAGGATGAAATACAAAATCTTCACTCTGGCATTCAAATACTTCCATAACCCCCATCCCCCCCCCCCCCCCACAGTAATTAGTAAAGTTGGAGTTTGAACCTTGGCGCTCTGGCTCCAGATCAGTGGTATTTCTACTTTATTAGTAAATTGATAAATTTGTTCATTTATGTTTTTTCAGGGAACATTCATTTGGACAACAAAATAGATTTCTCTAATTTTTTGGACTTTTTCAAAATGGTACTTTCAAGGACCCCCACTGCCATTTTAATGATCTGAAAAAATGTCAAAAATAGGAACTGCAAAATAAAAATCCAAATTATTTGGTATCTTGGGCAATTATGACATTTGAACTAGCTTCAACTTCTATGCTCCTTGAAGAAATGTTAAAAAAAAAACAACCTGCTTTCCTGAGATCAAAAAATCTCTCTCTCTCTCTCTGTGTGTGTGTGTGTGTGTGTATGTACACACACACACACACACACACACACACATATATATATATATATATATATATATAGAGAGAGAGAGAGAGAGAGAGAGAGAGAGAGAGAGAGAGAGAGAGAGCAAGGTGTGTCTTAGTAAATCAGAAGAATTGCTTGAAACCCTTCTGGTGCCTCTGAGTCTGGACATTAAGGTGCTCAATGCTTTTTCTTATATGTTCCTAGCTTCTACAATGACCTGCCCTCGTCACAACTCCCTTGTTCCTCATGATTTATCTAACTCCCTTGGAGCACGCTTGTGGCTCTGACCTGGAGTTGTTGCTCTGGGGAGCTGTTCATCTTCTGCTAAACACTTGTACTGGCCTGCGGTTTGTTGGTCTCAGACAGTCCTAGAACTCCCCTTTGCTAGACTAAAGTTTCCTTTCCAAGGAATTCCTCCTGCCCTTTCCCCTTAGAGTCTAGAGGGGGTGGGGAATCTGCATTTTGGAAGCCACATGTGGCCCTCTAAGTCCTCAAGTGTGGCCCTCTGAGGGCCTAGACCCTGCACTCAGCCACTTTGGGGGAATCCATTGGATCATATGGTCTTTGGAGAAAGGGGGCTGTCTTTTGTTTCTTTCTGCAACTCCTGCTCTTAGCATACTGCATGGAACAGAGCAGGCAATGAGTACATGTTTATTGATTGATTGAATTTCTCTCATTGAGGATGGTCCTGAAGTGACAGTTCAGAACCGATTCCTTAAATGGAAGGAGAAGAATAATAGTTCTTATTCATATATTACATTACAGTTATCAAGTGTTTTCACTTCCATTATCTCATGTGACTCCCCGATAGCCCTGTAAGACAGTGGGAAGGATATTATAATTATTATTTTAGAGATGGGAAAACTTAAGTGATCAAGGCCACCCACCTAATGAGCCCAGAGATACATAGGAATCCTGACTTTCTAACTCCATACTTAGAAGCCAAGACCAGCGGCAGGAAGTAAAAGGAAGATTATTTGGAAGATGTAGAATCTGATGGACACAGAGAAGAAGGATCTGTCCTATTTATATGGGTACGGCCTTTCTCTGGTCCCAACTTGGGGCAGGGGAAGACCCCCAACAACCAAAATGTCGTGAAAAATCATAGAGATTAGAACTGGATGGGACCCTGAAGATTGCCTAGTCTACTCCTGTTGTTTTATTTGTGAAGAAACTGAAGTTCAGATAGAAGTGACTTGTACAAGGTCACACAGAGACATAACAAAATCAGGATCTGAATCCACTTCTCATTCTAAATTTTGTGCATTTTCTACTAAGCCACATTGTTGGTCCTAAACTAAAAGAACAGTGGAGAAATTAGCTTATTAGCTGATATTACAGTCACTCTCCCTAACCTCCCCCCCAAAACACACACACACACACACACACACACACACATACAGAGCCTGGTCTTCACATTAGTTAAAACAGAGAAGCCTCAGAGAGTGATAAATGCAGACAAAAAGAAATTCTTGACAAAGCAGAGGAGATGAGGCTGCCTTGGCAGGGAGCCAGGAGCCAGCCGGGTGTATTCTCCCTGGGTTTTTGTTTCCTGAAAGGCCTATCAATCAATAACAGAGTGCAAGCCAAAAACACAGCCCTACATGGTAATAAATTGTCCTCTCCTCTAAAGTAAATACGATTTCAGTTCTCATTTCGATGTTACATATGCCCCCAAAGCAGTTTTTTATTAGGGACTGACCTAGGGCACCTCCAACTGGTGCCTGCCAGCTAGCAAGAGTGGCCAAGGATAGCAAATAGGGGTAGCCAGCTTCGTGGGCTCCTACCCTCTGTGAGAGAGGACTGTCTGAGCCTCCAGGGCACTGAGAGGATAAAGACTAATCTCCAGGTACATATATGACACAGGGTCCCTACATTCCCTTTAGGGACTTCCTGCCCAAAGCATAATGATGATTCCTCACATTTCTGAAAAGTATTGGAGTCTGTAAGATACTTTGCTCACAAGAACTCTCTGAGGTAGGTAGTGTAAAGAACATTATCCCTGTTTTGCAGAGTGGGAAACTGAGGCTCCAGAGATGAAATAACCTCCCTGGTCACATACTGTTAGAACTGAGATTTGACCCTAAGTCTAAGAGCTATGGGTTGGACCCCTTTCAGGAGTGGGGTTACATAAAGGGCAATTTCACTAGAGGGGACAACATGGCAGAGGACTTTGAGAGGAGGTGAAAAAACCGCTGGCACCCTAGGAAGGAACGATCCTCCATGTGGGGGCCCAGGGCCAAAGTTCTATTTGTTCCAAGCTTAACCATGACTCTAGCAGGATGCTTCATTCCAAGTGTTCCAGGCCATGTTGCTGGGGAAAGGAGTGTTAACTGAGTCTTAACTAGACTTTGTATATGCTTAGCAGAGATTACGAAAGTAAACGACCCCTCTTGGCCTTTTTCAGCACTGGATCAGCTTCTTGTGGGACAAGAACCGGGACCTGTACAGTTTGGTTGTAAGTAAGGAACCATTCGTGTCTTCCAGGCTGTCCTCACTCTCCTCCTTATTCCCTCAGTGTCCTTTTCCCATTGTTCTTTCCTCTATATCAGGGCTTTGGGGTATAAATCTTTTTTGCTTGCATGAAGGATAAATGAATTGGAAATTTCCTGAATTCCACCCCTGGGACATGACCCTAGGCAATACAGAATCTATCTAGTGTTGGTAAACCAAATTTGAAGTCCTCAACCCTCCCCCTATTCCAGGCTTCAGGTGTCATCCAACACCAGGTAAGCCAATAACACCTGTCCTTCCCTTCCTCCTCACCCACCTGCACCCTACAGAGAAAGGGCTATGTTTCCCAGGGACTCAGCGGTTATTTTAAGAGAGAGAGATAGAGAGAAAGAAAGACAGAGACAGAGACAGAGAGACAGAGAGAGAGAGAGAAAAGAAAAGAATCATTGCAAAAGCTGTGGAAGATAGGATGAGGATGGGAGCCTTGGTACAACCAAGCAAACTCAGTCTTTTGCCAGTTTGAGTTTTTTTTCTTTTTTTTCAGGAGTAGCTTAAAGAGGCCATTCTTTGCTTCATTTTTTTTTTTTTTTTACCTATCCTTAATCACTCAATGGGCTTTGCCTCAGTCAAATTGAGACCTGCTAAAGACCTTGGCTTTAAAAGGCCAAGGTCTTCTACCACATCTGGGGCCATCTCCAGTCATCCTGATGTGTATCTGGCTACTACTGGACCCAGATGGTTCTGGAGGAGAAAGTGAGGCTGGTGACTTTGCACAGCCCTCCCTCACTTAACTCCAATTCACTTGCATATCATGGCATCACCTCCATGATGTCATGGTCCTCTTCAAGAATGAAGGACAAACAACAAGAGCTGGGCGAGGGGTTGACCGGATGAAGAGGAACATATATACCCTTGAGAAACTGGGACCTTCCTCCCCACTTCCCCATATACATACAATCCATATACATACCAACTTCTTTTTTCACACACACATTTTCTTTATAGAGCCCTGCAACCCCCTGGCTGCTATCTCATTCCTTTCCCATAACACTAGAGGGAGGCAGTCAACTAGATTCACTTCTTGGAGGCTGTGGAAGGGCCAGCCTGCTTTGGAGGAGGAGAAGGTGTTGTATTCAGCTTCCAGCTAAAGGGCGACCAGACATCTCACTCTCAGTAGGAAAGAGTAGGATATCTTTTCCAAAGGAGGTTGGGTACCTCCACAAGGAGCAAGACATGAATATCCCTGCCCTCAGGACCGTTGCTGCTATTTCCCTTCCTGGATATAGTGCAAACAGTCTAGGCCATAGTTCACAGCACCTACCCAATCCCCCCTTAGCCACAAGGGAGCTCCCCTTTCCAGCATCCTGGGACCTGGACTGGGGTTCTTTGTGTGTAGAGCCATAAATTCACAGAATGTCAGATCTGGGAGATTTTATAAACTATCTCATCTAACTCTTCTCTTCACAGGTGAAGATGAGACCCAGAAAGAAAACAGTCCTAGAATCATAGATGTAAAATAGGAAGTGACCTTTTAAATCACCTCCCCCAAATCCATCATTTTATGGATGAGGAAAGTGAGAACCAGAGATGTAACTTCCCAAGTCCACATAGCACTACAATCAGTTTCATAGTCCCAGGTTCATGTTTTTGCACTAAACTATGGTCACTGGGGTCTCTGGGCAGTTCATTGTACTCCTTTCTCTCCAAAGCTGAGCATGTTGCTGTGATTTCTTTCTGTGTTTAAGAGTCACCAAAGACTAATTTTCTCTCCTTCCCAATCATCAGTGGGGGAAGGGAAGACACTTTTGGAAAACCTGTAGGTCTGATTTTCAATGGACAGCAGTAAGATAAATGTGCCTCTAGAATCCAGACATTGAGACAGGGAAGAGATACAGGTAGCAGAGAATTCCACCAGAGAACAATAGGCTGTGGGTTTTGGAATAGGGAGTGAAGGGAGCTTTCACTTTGTACACCACTCCTAAGGAGGAAGGCAAAGCAGTACCTGGAGGCTCTGGGTCTTTTTTATGTTGGTCAGGCATCACAAGGCTATTTCTGGTCTGCCTGGGGAAGATACCTCCTCTCCTGTGACAAAGTTCAGATAACTTCAGCCAAGGTAAAATCTGACTAAAAACGTTAGTTATGTCCTTCCTTCATTCACCTGTCCCACTCCAGACAAGACCTAGGGATGTCACTTCTAGAAACAACCACTACTTTCACGATAGGCATGATGGTGGGTCTTAAGCTGTGTTGAAGATGAGAGAATTTGCCTAAATGACAGGATTAGTGTCTCCTTATCTTAGAAGGGGACTGAGGTACCTTGGCTAGCACTGGGAATCAAGAGACTTATGGTCAGAGTAACTCATTTTGCAAAAGGTATATATCATATATATATATATATATATATATATATATATATATATATATACACACACACATATATATATATATATATACACACACATATATATATATATATACACACACATATATATATATATACATATATACATATCTCTGGGTCTAAATTTCTTCCTCTATTAAATGAAACTGGTGTATCTGTCCTGCCTAACTCAGAGGGCTGTTGTGAAGATGAAATGAGATCATGTAAATATGATGAATATTTGGTTTTCTGAGTCAATGGGGAAATCTCAGTAGACCTGATTTTGAGTTCCAGTTTCAATAGTTACTAACTTGGAGAACTAGTAAATTTCTATCAGCCTTGGTTTACTTTCCTGTAAAATGGAGATGACAATACTCACATACCTATCATGAGATAGGTATTGTTATTGTTATTGTGATGAAAGTGTTTTGTAAATTTAGTTAAATAAAAGTGAGTGATGGTCAGATCCTTGACTGGTCTGTCCTTCTCTAGTCAAATGCCATTTTAAAGGTATAGCTTCCCATTTCTTGGTTTAATGGATGCTATGAGAATCCATCCGTTTTTTGGGGGTCATTATCTCTGATTCAGGCTCTTGGGGTTATGAAAGATGGGCATATTCTGTGAGACAGGAAAGACTAGGCAAAGTCATGCAAGAGATCTTGGGGGAAAGGTTAGAGTTGTTTTCCCAAGGAGAAGAGAGAGTTAAACCAAGAAGGAAAGGAGGAGACTTGAAAGAACAGAATATAAAAAGTATAAGGGAACTCAGAGATCATCTAATTCAGGAGTTCTTAGCCTTTTTGTGTGTGTGTCATGGACCACTTTGGCAATCAAGTGATCTCTTCTCAGAATGATGTTTTTAAAGTGTTTGAAATAAAATACATATGATTGATTACAAAGGAAATCAATTATATTGAAATAAAGATGTAATGTTTTTTCTCTCTTCCAAGTTCATGGGTCCCCTGGAATCTAAGAATCCTTGGTCTATTCTAATCCAACTCTTTTACTTTACAGATGAATAAACCAAAGAGGTTCAGAAAGGTTACTGAAGCAACCAGATAAGGATCTTCAAGCCTGTAGGTTGCTAAAGTGGATTTCTAAGGTGAGGGAATGAACAAATTGTTTTCCTCATAGCAGAAGTCAAAGCAAAAGGGAACAGGCGTAGACCTCAGCAACAGACTTCAGTGAGACATGAGGAGGAGCAACTCTGATCCTGAGAGGTACTCTCTAGTCTAGCAAAGGAGGTTCTTAGGAGTCTTCGAGAGTATGCCAGATGCTCCTAGGAATTAGGGAGTTCAGGCAGGAAGCTGCCCAAAGTAGGGGGCTGGACTTCTTTAGGTTTCTTTCTTTAGTCTAGGAGTCTATGAATCTATGATAACCCTATCCCTCCCCTTCATGAGCTAATTTGGTCAATTCAATAAAAAAGAAAGATTAGTTAAAACAATTAAATGACTTAATCATCTTACTATTTGACCTAATATAATGCTCAGTTCATCTACAAAAGTTGGACTGGCAACACTTTAAAGTCTTTCTTCCAACAAAGTGTCTTTCAAATTTATGTTTACAACCATACATGATTCCTTTAAAGATAGAACAACAGAGATAACTTTGTTTTTTGATCTCGAGATAATCAGTATTGAACAAGGAAGGCATAAAGTCCCTTAAAGATACTGCCCAGGAACTGTAAGGGAAGAAGTAAGAAACATATAGTAGAATTATCTCCAGGAATGTTTCCAACACACATTGGCCCACTTTCCTTGTCTTTTCCCTATAACAGATAACAGTAAAACGGAAATTGTGTTGAGTACAGACTCAGGATCCGGGTTTTGTTACTACCTCTGCCAATTCCAACTGTGTGACCTTGGGTAAGTAATTTAATCAATCGGCAAACATGTATTAAGCAGGCACTGTGCTAAATGATGAAGATATAAAGAAAAGCAAAAATAGTGCTTACCCTCAAGGAGCTTACATTCTAGGAGGAAAACATGTAAGTAATTAGGCAAATAATTTCTTTAAGCATCAATTCCCTCTTTTTTTTTTTTTTTTTAGCTTTTTGGAGGGGGGAAGGCAAGGCAATTGGGGTTAAGTGACTTGCCCAAGGTTACATAGCTGATAAGTATTGTGTCTGAGGCCAGATTTGAACTCAGGGCCTCCTGACTCCAGGACCAGTGCTCTATTCCCTGCATCACCTAGCCACCCCAAATTCCCTCATCTTTAAAATAAGGAATTTAGACTAGACGACCTCTAATATTTTTTTTCTAGCTCTAAAATTATGATCCTTATCTTTTCTGGAGATGCCAAAAACAACCTTTTGCTGCCTCCTCTTTGACTCTCCATTTGCTTGCCCAATTCAAAACTTATCCTCCTCCCACCCCACCCCTTGGAAGCTTTCCCTAACTTTCCTACAGAATATTTATTACCCTCTACTGGAAACTCCAACGACCATTTTCTCTACCATGTAATTTAGAGCCATAGAATCATGGGAAGTTGGGTGGAGCTGTGAGGGACCTTAGAAGTTATCTCATCAAAACCTCTCATTTTGCTCTATTTGAAAATGGAAACTTATAGAATCTTGGGATTTGAAGGGGACTTTGATGTCATCTAGTCAAACCTCCTGACCAATGCATGAATCTCCTCTACAACCCTACAACCCAGTCTGCTGAACCACTCTCTAGTGATAGGGAACTTATCTCACAAAGTAGTCTATTTGGGTTTTGAACAGCTCTAATTGTAATAAAGCTGTTTTTGTTGAGTTGATATCTTCTTCCCTGTATCAGTCCTAGTTCTGTTTTCTGGGGCCCAGGAAGAATAAGTATTAATCCTTCTTCCATTCAACAATCCTAGAAATACTTACAGATAGTGCTAGTGCTTCCATCTTCTTTTCTCTAACTCTCCCTTCTGATTTCTCTAACAATTTCTCATAGAACATGACTTTTAGTCCCCTCACCTTCCTGACGCTTCAGCTTTTCAATGTCTCTCCTAAATGTGACACCTCAAATTGAAGACAGTAGTTGAGATGGACCACAGTCCACTAGATCAGCATAAAGTACAGTGGAATAGCCACCTCTCATTTTCTGGACTAGATTGGTTCCTTTCTGTTTTGAGTGTCTGTTTCTTAAGTCATCCTACAAACAGAGGATAATCAAATACTTGCATGATTTTTCTAGGTGGGAAGGGATTGACAGTAACCTCCAACATTCTTCCTAAGATAAGCCTGCTCTGTGGAGATTCTCTCCATGATATCTCTTACATCTGTTCCCTCTGATGTACTCACATGGTCACCACTCAAGGACTGGCCTTTATCACCTCCATTGTAAGAGTTTCCTAATTGGTCTCACTTCTTAAACAGGTCTAATCATTGAATAGACTTTGCCTCTCAAAGTGAGAACTCAGAAAGACCTTAGCTTAAAGAAGTCAAGATCCCCATTGCATCCTGGGTAACCTCCATTTGTCCTGATCTATATCTGGCCACTGGACCCAAAGGACTCTGGAGGAGAAAGTGAGGCTGATGACTTTGCCCAGCCCTCTCTCACTTAAACCCAATTCATTTGCAAGTCATGGCATCATCTTCCTGATGTCATGGTCCTCTTTGAGAAGGAAGGACCAAACCAACCCCAACTTCAGTCTCTTCAATCAATCTACTATAGAGTTGCCAAAATAATCTTCCTAAGGAACAAGGCTGACCTTGTTGCTTCATTGCTCAAAAACCTTCCATGGTACCTCATTGGCCTGCAGAGTGAAATTCCAACATAGCCTGGAATTTAAAGCTCTCTATAATTTGGCTTTGACTTGGTGGGTATTTCACAGTACCCACCTTTGTTCAGTCTACCTTCTAGTCAAACTGAGCTACTAGATAGGTCTTAAACTTGACCTACCATTTCCTCACTCTTACTAGATAGAAATAGTCATTTTCCATTCATCCCTAATTCAGGCCTCTGCTGTCTCTCACTTGAACTATTGCAATAGCTTCCTAAATTGGTTCTTGAGCTTTCAGCCTCTCACTTTTCCAATCCAACCTCCATATAGCTACCACATTGATATTTCTAAAGCACAGGTCTGACCATGCCATCCCTGGACCCATGAAGCCTCAGTGGCTCCCCATTGCCTCTGAGATAAAATATAAATGACTCTGCAAGTCATTTAAAGCTTTTCACAGTCTGGCTCCCACTTCTTTCTCCATACCCTATATTTTGTTTCCCATATACAATACTCCATCTCCTTTGCACAAGGTATTCTCCTATCTGGAATCTCTCTCTCCTCACCTCCAACTCTTAGGAACCCTATCCCTCTTTGAGGGTCAGCTCATGTAAGGCCTTCTACAAAAGATCTTTTCCTGATTCACCCAGTACTCAGCCCCTCTCCATTACTTTTTTTTTTTTTGCTTTTTGGAGAGCAATTGGGGTTAAGTGACTTGCCCAAGGTCACACAGCTAGCTTTTGTGTTAAGTGTCTGAGATCAGATTTGAACTCAGGTCCTCCTGACTCCAGGGCCAGTGCTCTATTCACTGCACCACATAGCCTCCCCTCTCCATTACTTTCTAATGATTCCATATACAGTTTGTATTTACTTTTCTGTAGATGGGCTGTTCCACTCTTTGGTAGAACGTTAGTTTCTTGAGGGCAGGGATGGTTTCATTTTTGTCTTCCTATCTTCAAAACCTAGCACAGTGCTGGGAATAAAGTAGGAGGCAATTAAGAAATGCTTGTGGAATTTACTGAGTTGAACTGAATTCTTCCTACACTCCATACCTGGGTCCATCTGTATGCCCCATAAAATCTTGCCTGGGTCTGGCACAAGAAATTGGCTCAAGAGATCTGAGATGAGCAGCAAAGGGTATTGATTTCAGATTGTGATAGGTATTGAGGGTTCAATAATGTTTATAAGAAATAGTTTCCTCCACCCTGCCAGGTCTAGAAGGTATAAAAACTTCTCCATTTTAATTTCATAATGGTAAAGGGGCAGCTACATGGCTCAGAGGATAGAGTACTAGGCCGGGGATCAGGAAGACTCATCTTCCTGAGTTCAAATCACTTACTAGCTGTGTGAGCCTGGGTAAGTCATTTAACCCTGTTTATCTGAGTTTCCTCATCTGTAAAATGAGCTGGAGAAGGTAATGGCAAACCACTCCTGTGTCTTTGCCAAGAAAACCTCAGATGGAGTCACAAAGAGTCAGAGGTGACTGAAACAACTCAAAAACAACAGTGATAAAGTCCCCGACCTCAGGGTAAGAATGAAGACAAGTAGTCTTCTGGGATCTAGGAGTTGACCTGGATCCTGAAAAAACTGATAGATTTCAACTGGTGTGAAAGAGGAATGCATTCTAGGTATGGAGGGTAGTTTAAGTAAACATATAAAGAGAGGAAATGGAAGGTCAAGTTTAAGGAAACAATTGAACAATAACAATATTTAGTATAAGCCCTTGGAGAATGCAGTGAAGGTCTTTCAGCTGCTGTGATGCTCTGTGTTCTTGGGGGGTTTTTCAAACCAAGGTGTTCTAGGACCTCCTGGACAGGTATGTCAAAGTCAGTCTGGTAAATATCCTACTTTACTCCCATGATGCTAACCAATGCATCACCCATTCCATTAATGCATCATTAACAAGGCTACCACCACCTGGCTCTATGAACACCTGGTAAAATTTGTTCTTCAAACTCCCTGGATCACATCCTGAAATTGTTTCCCTCTTTCCGCCTGAATCTCTAACATTTGACACAGTACCTGGCACATAATAGATGCTTAATAAATATTTGTTGATTAACTGATTGGATGATTTGCTTCCTCTTTAGCCTGACCCTCAGGAGATGAATATCATCCTTCAGGGGCACAGCCCAATCAGCACCAAGGACCGCCTAAGGATCCTGGGATTGGCCGGGGTCTGGTCACAGAGCTTCATGCTCTAGTAGGTGGAGGCCTTGGAAAGCCTAGTGCAGAAGAAGCCAAAGTTTGTTCCCATGGGCCTCCTTTTGTCAGGAGCTAAACCCTGCTGCTGAGTGTAGTAACTCAGTCTGAGTTTTTCTATGTGTGACTTTTATATATCTACATCGATGTTGTTGTTCAGCTGTTTTCAGTCATGTCCAACTCTTCATGACCCCATTTGAGATTTTTTGCAAAAGATACAGGAGTGGTTTGCCATTTCCTTCTCCAGCTCATTTTACAGATGAGGAAACTGAGGCAAACAGGGTTTTAAGTGACTTGCTCAGGGTCACACAGAAATTAAGTGTCTGAGACCAGCTTTGAACTCAGGAAGATGACTCTTTCTGACTCCAGGCCTAGAACTCTATCCTTTGCAACATAACCTAGTAGCTTAAATATATATACACATGCACATAACTATGTAAATATGCATTATATGTAACACATGGATATCTGCATAATATAGACATGAGTTTGATGCATCCCCTCCTATGGTGTCTGTGCCTCTTAAAAGTCACTGAGGCAATCTCGTACTGCTGTTAAAGCTCTATCTATTTTATTGACTATCTATTTTATTTAGGGTTAATGTTAAAGCAAAGACTGAATCTTATCCTTCATTGCAATAGTAGCAAGAAAAGTAATGATATTAACACATAGAGATTTACTAGGTCATCCAGTGGATAGACTGTTAGCATTGGAGTCCAGAAGACCTGAATTCAAATCTTGCCTCAGTTGCTCACTTAGCTACGTGACCCTGAACAAGTCACTTAACTTCCCTCTGATTCAGCTTCCTCACTTATAAAATGGAGATAATAATAGTATCCACCTTACTGGGTTATTGTGAGGATCAAATAAGATAAAAAAAACATACAGTTATCCCTTCCACATAGCAACTTTCCCCATTGCTATTTCAATATATTGCAAGTCAGCATAGGAAATTAAATGGAATTTTTTGGAGAGTTTTGTAGAAGTTGCAGACAACAAGTGAAGACCAGCAGATGATACAGAAAAAGTTTAGAAACTCAGGAATGCATAAAATATATGTATAGTATTGTATAATGTCAACATATTTTGTCTTTAAAAAAAAATTTCTTGTCAAGGCAATTGGGGTTAAGTGACTTGCCCAAGGCCACACAGTTAGTAAGTGTGTCAAATGTCTGAGGCTGGATTTGAACTCAGGTCCTCCTGACTCCAGGGCCAATCCTCTATTCACTGCACCACTGCCACTTATTTTATCTTTTAATACCATAAATATACACACTTTCTTTTTAAAGTTAAAGTAAGCAAAAAGTTAAAAGTTTGGGAAAAGAACAGAAAAGTCAGCAGATGACACATAAAGGCTAGTATTTTTACTTAACACTGACCTACATATAGCCTATAACTAAATATTTAACCCAAATTTTACAGTAAGGTGCTATAAACACCCCATAAAAGAAAAAGAAAAAATTCAGACTTTTCTGGTACAAAGGGAGGGCCAAAAAATTTCCCCAGATTTTCCTTGTCTCAAGGGCACTGCACCCCTAACCCTACCACAATATGGAAGGGATAGCTATAAAGGGTTTTTTCAAATCTCAAGTTACCATGTAAAATGCAATTATCGTTATAATTAGTATTATTGCCACCATCAACATCTTCATTACAAAATGCCCTCTGCACAAGAACCTCAAGAATTACAGGTATTAATCCCATTTAAAAAAATACGCAGTAACTAGGTAGGATAAGTGTCATCGTCCCAGCATTCATTGAGCCTGTGTTTATCCTGATCCCAAGGAAGGTGCTATCTAACCCAAGGAGGGTGCTCTAACCCATACGTGTCCCTGACAGCTCCTAGGACTAAGTAGATGTTCAGTAAATACTTGTTAAATGAATGAAGCCACATTAATAGAAAGCATCTGAGAGTAAGTAATCCAAAACATCAGGTAATTCAAAAACCAACTCTGCTTAATTTGGAGTACATTATATCATTACTTTCCTAAATCTATTTTCCTTGGGCTGATCTTCAAATCACCTGATGCTCTCTAAGCCGACAATGACTAGAGGTGTTGGGAGGAGGGGGAAGAGAAAGTAGTCATGAGAATGGTGGAAGCTGGGAGTGGAAGAGAAGGTGAGAAATCAGACCAGAGGGTTGAAAAATTCAGCACAGAAAATGTGCAAAGTAGATACCAGACGTAGAAGACTTCCAAATGTGACAGAAGGTAGGATCTGAGTCCTCTGTTTACTCCCAAAACGAAGTTTCCCAGGCCAGATTAGGGGCAATGAGGATGTTTGCAGAGGCGATGTGTCAGCATTTGTAGGTCTGGCCCTAGGCAGAGTCCTAAAGCAAGTAAAGTTTGCTTGCTTTCTCTTCTGCCAAATGCCTTTAAGCTTTCTCCCCCCTTCTAACCATTGTGAACTCTCAAATCCTTCATTTTTACTAAGGTGAAAATGACCTTTAACAGTTTCAAGGGCTACCCTCTCCCAAAGATACTTTCATTCTAGTGAACTCTTAAACTTTATGCTAAACTGAGGTCCTAGGCTCTTGTCACTTCCAGCCCTAAATCTATAATCCATGATCCTAGCATCTATAGGATTGGAGGGTTGATCAGCACCCTCCTCCCTCATTTTCTTGTTGTTCAGTCATTTTTCAGTCATGTCCGAATCTTTATGACACCATTTGAGGTTTTCTTGGCAAAGATACTGGAGTAGTTTGCCATTTCCTTCTCCAACTCATTTGGTTTTTTTGAGGGGGAGGGCAATTGGGCTTAAGCCACTTGCCCAAGATCTCACAGCTAGTTTTTGTGTTAAGTTTCTGAGGTCACATTTGAACTCAGGTCCTCCTGACTCCAGGGCTGGTGCTTTATTCACTGCACCACCTAGCTGCCCCTCCAACTCATTTTATAGATGAGGCAACCAAGGCAGAGTTAAGTGACTTGCCCAGGGTCACACAACTACTAAGTATCAGAGGGCAGATTTGGACTCAGGAAGATGAGTCTTCCTGACTCCAGGCACCCAATTCACTGTGCCACCTAGCTGCTCCCCTCCTCCATGTTACAATACAAGAAAATGTTTATATGTGCATGTGTGTGTGTCACCATTCACATATTTATATACACACATACATATATATATATATGTTTACAAATATGTGTGTATACAGTACTGTGCATGTATGTATCAGAGTATCTATCTATGGATTTCTGTAATCTGAATTTATGTGTTTGTCCTGGGGGTGTATGCATCTATTTGTATACAAACATATCTTTTTTCTTTAAAAAAATTGATTGGTGGGTCTTTTTTTAACATCACCTTTATTTCTGAATATACCTCTCTTATCCAGAAAGTTGTAACAAAGCATTTTTAAAAAGGAGAAAAAAACCAATTCATCAGAACCAACCAACACAACAACTGATTTTTGACAATATAACCAGTAGTCCACACCCATGGCCTGCCACCTTTGAAAAGAAGGGAAGGACTGCACATACATATTTCACAAAATGAGAATCTTGGATCTAGAAAGAACCTCGGAGACCATCCAGTTCAACCCTTTCATTTTACTAATGAAGAAACTGAGACCTAGAATGAAATGACTCCACTAAGGAACAGCTATTTAACTAAAGAGACAGGAGGACTCCCAAACTGGTGCCCTTTCCACTCTACTTTGCTGTAATATCATTTGAACATTGAGAAAATAGGGAAGCTTGTCTTTCTTTTTTCAATCTATGAATAAACATGAAGCAGAAGAGAGAGAATAAATTATCTGCATGACCATATATTTTAAGATTTTCATAAGAGCTAAAAGTTAAAACATATTAAACCTCATTTGCAAATAAAATCAAACAGATTAAAAACATATGCAGCGATCATGGCATTTGTGCAGTCAACATCATGGTCTCCTATGATGGCAAAGACCAGGTGAGGAAGAATGATGACGATGCTGAAATTAAGGAGAAGAGTAATGGTAATCAGCCAGCAGAAAATGCTTTGGTACCCTTGAGATGTTTGCTTTTGGAGGGACCATGAAAGTCAGGCAGTGCTCCCTCTAGGGAAGAGACCCTGCATACTTGGTTTCAGGAATAATGGGAGAGTTAGAGATTGCTGCATAGACTTCAAGAGATGACAAATGTGTACTAAGGGAAAGAAGAGGTGAAACTGACAAGTGTTGGGGAAAGTGCCATTGACTCTCATTTGTTGGATCCTACTCAGGTAGGAGGATCAGAGTAAAAACCTACAAGTTTTTACTCTCTCTACTTCTTGGGAGTTGGATCAGGACTAAAGTGGTGGAAAGAGGACGGGAAGAGCCTGTCAGGAGAATGTCTCAGTCATTATTGTACATGCTAGGAGCATCAACAACATGTTTTATTTTATTTTACTACTTTAAGTAAATGCTTTTCTAAACTAATGACTTTTTGTAACAGGATTCAGTGAACCACACTATGAAAGGGAGAACCTAGAAGAGAGTAGAGGTGAGACTATCAGCTTATGATCACACAACCAACTCACAGCCCACACAAGGGATCAAGTTTGTAGATCAAGCAGCTGCCCTGGGAGGAAGGGCAACTTAGTTTGGCTGAAACTCACGATGCCCTCTGGTGGTGTGTGCTCATTACATAAACATAGTAAAATCAGAACCTTAGAGTAGAATGGACCTGAGAGATCACCTAGTCCAGGGGTGGGGAATCTGCGGCCCCAAGGCCCTCTAGGTCCTCAAGTGTGGCCCTTTGACTGGAGGGTTGCACTTGAGTACCTAAAGGGCCACATGTGGCCACTAGGCTTCAGATTCCCTGTCCCTAAGTCCTAGTCCAACTCCTTCATTTCACAAATTAGGAAACTGAGAGTCAAATAGATTAAGTGACTTGCTCATAGACCTGCAGCCAGTAACTCCCAGATAATGAACTGTTCCACTAAAATAATAAAATATTTTCATGTTAAAGAAAAATTCCAAATAAATGATTTTTTCAATCAAATCACTAAATTGCCTATCATTCTTGGTGATGATTGTTGTCCTAATACTGTGAAGCAAAATATATATCCTCAACATAGTAATAATTATTTTTTAAAAGTACAATTTCCAATGCCCTTCCAAATACAATAAGGTATCTAGAATGTTCAGGATTATAGAGAACCTTCTGGCAATGACCTTGTGATCTAAAAAAACCTGAATGTTAATGACTCTATTTTTAAAAAAATTTTTGGAGTGGGGAAGGCAGGGCAATTGGGATTAAGTAACTTGCCCAAGGTCACACGGCTAGTATTAATGACTCTATTTTACTGGTGAGGACATTGAGACCCAGAGAGGAAAGCAACTCATCCAAAGCCATACAGCTAATAGGAGGCAGATAACTGTCTGGTTAAAATAATCAGGTGTATTTGTTGTTGAATACAAATATTCAAAATGTACAATTTTCTCCTTTTAATTAAACTGAGAGACAATGTTGCATGGTGGATAAAGCCAGCCTTGAAGCTCAGAAGATCTGGGTTCAAGTCCTGTCTTTGACATGCATTGTGTGATACTTACATCACTTAACCTTTTAGTGCTCTGAACAACTCTATAAGACTATAAATTGGAAGGAAGGAAACAAGCATTTTTCAGGTGCCTACTATGTGCCAACCACTGTGCTAAGTGCTTACCAAATATCCATCTGATCCTCACAACAACCCTGGGAAGTAAGGTGCTATTATGAGCACTATTCTACAGTTGAGGAAACTGAGGCAGACTGGTTAAGTGACTTGCCCAGGATTGTACAGCTAGACAGTATCTGAGGCTGGATTGGAAATCAGGGCTTGCTTACTCAGAGGTGCAGCACTCTATTAATCACACCATCTAGTTGCAGAGAAAGGTTATGGACTTGTATTGGTAGAGGGAATTCCTTATAACCAGGAAATCATATGTCCAGTCCCTGTCCCTAATTAAAGTTAATATGTCTGTTGTTTTTGGTGATGGTTTTTGTCCTTTAGTTTCTTCTTTCAGGCTTAATGTCAATGGATCCACAGTCTTATTGGTATGGGTGTTCCCTCTCTAGGTGTAAATCCTACCCACATCTCATTCTAAATGATTCTTGTTCATATTTTTCAATCGATTCTCCAAAGAAGAGCTCCCCAGTTCTCTGGATCCCACTCAATGTAAGGCTGTTCACCTGTGATCCCTTGCTCTCATCAGAAAAGCATCTTCTATCCTTTTCTGCTCATATGTGACCCTGAGCAAATCTTTGTGCCACTTCTTCTTACATATAAGTCATCCATGGTGATGTGCCGCAGGTGGCTTACAAATACCAATCCCTCTCCAGACACAATGAGGTAAGACATAACACAAATAAATATAGAATGAACAATTCTGAATTGCTCACAATTAACTTTCCTAAGACTTTAAAGGTATCTGCTTCATATTAGCACACGTAGCACTGTGGACCTTGAGGGAACCTTGGAGGCCATCAACTTCAACCCTTTCACTTTACAAATGAGGAAACTGAGGCACAGAGAGGTTATATAACTTGCCCAGGGTCACACAGCTAGTGAGTACCTGACTCCAAGTCCAGTATTCTATCCACATCATTGTGCTGTTTCTCAGTTAACTTTAGTAAATAAAATAACTAAATTATCATTTAGGTTTCCAAGGAAACAACATATCAAATTTAATGACAGTTCTAAAATACATTCTCTACCAACAATTTCTCTAATTCCTCGTCCCAGATGGAGGCAGCCCTGTGTTTTTCAAGACTATAGCATTGGAGCACATTGAAACATCCTACTTATGAGAAGGCTTAAAGTATGGGTCTGGTAGGAAATATACACACATGAATAGTATCGTATATTCGTTATCTGAGGACTAGCCTAGCTAAGTTTGTAGAGGCTCATCAACAGTTTGGCCATGGGGTAATGATTTTTTGGGGGGGCACATCAACCCTTGATGACAATTTACTAAGTAATAGAGGAAAGAACTCACCCCAAGAAATCACAGATTCTGGAAGTATTAAAAAAACGTAATGGAGACTTTCTTAGGCACAGAGCCACATCCTTGCATTACTTGTGTTTATGGCAGTGTGGAGATTTTGTGTCTGTGTCTATGCATGTGTGCTGGCTAATGCAAGTTCATAATTACCTGGGAACATCCATGTTTAAATGTATAGTAGTGTCCCTACTTAAATTTGGGCATGAATGTATTTCTGTGGGTGTCTGTGGGCTTCTACACCCATACCTTCAAAGCACCAGGGAGATTCTGCTGAGGGTCAGCATAGTGTGAAAAAAGGACAGGATGTGGAGTTAAGATTTGAGTCCAAAATCTTGCTCTGCTACTTGCTGGCTAAGTGGACTTGGGAAAGTGATTTTACTTCTTTTGGACTCAGGTTTCCAAGGTCCACTCTTGTTCTGGATCCTATATTCTCATTGCTTCTGCAGTTTGGGTGCTGAGGGAGAAATTGAGAGCCAGGCATTTGTGATGATGTGCCTATGTTCCAAAGGTTGGGGGAGTGGGCGGGAAGGGAAGCCTTCTCTACCTTTCCCTAAAGGCCCTTACTCTCCCCCACAGGTAGTTCTCTGCTTTTATCCTGCTCTGCTTAGTGGTTTATTTTTGGCAGTGCCTAGCCAAGTGCACTGGGTCAATAGGCTTAGTTTTAAATAACCGGATTCCTCCCTGCCTGTTCTATAAAGAAGTGGACAGGATGGCAGGATGAGCAAACACACCAGGAAGAGGTGTTCAAGTGTCCATACTTTGGGGTAAAAAGTGAAAAATCCTGTAAAAGCAGTTATTTGGAAAGTGAACTCTGGGTTTTTGGTGTGTACTGTGCTTTTAAAAGTACAAAATGGTTTAGGTGATTAGATAGCCCTTGGAATTCAATCCTCTCACTGACTTGTTTAGGCAAAGCATTAGGAAGGGAGCTAGATGGTAGAGCGGGAGCAAAGAGGAAAGAAGAAGAAAACATGAATTTAAACTTGTCTGTAAAATGGAACAAAACTGGACTCCTCATTCTGATGTGACTTGAGTAGGTTAAGAGATTCCGGTAACTCCAGAAAGGGGGTGGGGAGGGAGGGTGAATCCACAACTGTCCTGGCTCTCCAAGCAATTCTCTCTCCTTGGTCCAATTACACATTCTCTCGGCACCCCATGTTTCCCATGAAAAGGAGGGGGGGAAGCCTTGGGCTTTCACACAGAAGGAAGAGGATCCCCTCTGCCTGACATCAGGGGTCCCTCTCCAAATCATTCAGAAAGGAAGGAAACATTAATGGTAATATGGCTCACGAGATCTGAAGGGAGATCTATCTTTACTTAAGCCTCACTTACCTTCAATACCACTAACCTTATCCAGGCTGGAGAAAGCATTCTTTTGGGTGACCGCTTTGGCTGAGGGTTAGTGGGGGGGGGGGGGGCGGAGGGGAGAGGAAGAAGAAGAGATGGAGGTAGGGAAAGTAGATTTGAGAGGAAGGTTAATTATTTTTGTCTCGGAGGATGCCAGTTAGGAATCCACTGATTCCTGAAGTCAGCAAGTCAGCACCTCTCCTCAACACCTGAGGAGTGGAGTCACCCGCCAGCTTTCCTGTTTAGCCCTAGAAAACCCCCGGCAGCATCCCCACTCCCACCCCAATCCAGTATAAAGTGCCGCAGTAGTGACTTCAGTTGTAGAAGGATACTGAGTTCCCAGTTAATCATGTAGGAGATACTGAATCTAGCTCAAATTTTATTCAGCGTGACCCTTTAGGGGTAGAGGAAGGGGGAGAAGCTAAAGTGAAGTAGAAGGAAAAGGAAAGAGACTGATCCAAGGCACTACCTAGCTGTTCTGGATCCCGGCACCATCTCACTAAGGTCTTCCTGTAGACCTTGTATGATGTTGGCACACATATAACATAGGCATGTATGTAGATAATATGTTCCATTAATCCATGAATCAGGGACCTCTTTCCCCCCCCACCCCGACCTCCCAGTTTCAGGTGAAAGGAGAAGGGGACAAGGTGGGGCTGCACCCGTCTGGGTCCCCACCTCACATGCACCTCCCCCATTCTCCTGCCTTCGGGTTGGGGGCCATATGGGCTTGGAGCTAGACGCTGTGCTCCCCACACAGGGTGCCGCTGGGGGGTGGGGGGTGGTGGCGGGGGCGGGGAGAGCGGCAGCCTAGCCCAGCCCTGGCGATGACAGGAGCTGGGGAGCGGAGGAGGGAGGAGCCGCCGAGAGCTGGGCTGTGGAGCAGCGAGAGCGGAGCGGGGCGCGGAGTGCGGGCGGCTGGGAGCGCGCTACAGCGGGGGAGAGGCGCTGCTGCACGGCCGGCCATAGGACCACCTCCCCGGGAGAATAGGGGCTCTTTATGGCATGTGGCTGGTAACTTTCCTCCTGCTCCTGGACTCTTTACACAAAGGTGAGACCTGCTTGGGAAGGGGATGGGGGTGGGGGTGGGGGAGGAGAGGACTAGGAGAG
Source organism: Pseudochirops corinnae (assembly GCA_028646515.1). Lineage (NCBI taxonomy): Eukaryota > Metazoa > Chordata > Mammalia > Diprotodontia > Pseudocheiridae > Pseudochirops > Pseudochirops corinnae. The sequence goes on from CM053588.1 coordinate 110,367,134, forward strand.
AGACGGGTGCACAGCTTGTCCAGGCTGGACTTTGGGGACCAAGGTTCCATCCTATTCCCGGTGGGGCGCAGTTGGGGCTGCCCTATTTCCCTGATCAGAAGGGGAGCCAAGAATCGGGACAGGAGACTGGGGACGAGTCCTACCTCCCTCAGCCTTCTTTCCCTCGGGTTCGCTCTGTTTCCCCGCTAGCTGCCGCTGGTGGGGAGGGGAGGGTGATGGTGTGTGGAAGGAGGAAAAGGGAGGAAAGGGAAGAGAAAGAAAAAGGAAGAGAAAAAGCAGGGGAAAGGGAAGGGGAGGGAAATGCATCGCCCCTAGGACTATTCACCTCCCGAGTTCTGCCCCGGAACACGGTGATCCCGGGCCCCCTCCTGCCCCGCCCCCCTCCATCCTCTCCACCAGCTCCAGTGGATCACTTGCCATGGGACCCAGTAGGGAGATTCCAAGTGGGGATCCAGTCCCCATTGGATCACCCACTCCTTACCTAACAGCTTTATCCTACCCTTCCCTCTCCCTCCCTTAACAGATACCTCTGGGAGGGGGGCGCTATCTGGGCTTCACTCGCTGCTCCCCCTTATTCTTCTCGGGGTTCGGTCCGGAGAGGTGAGGTCTGCCCAGTCGCAAGTTTGTTCCCTACACACTGATCTAATCTCTTGGACCCAGAGGCTCCCCCTCCCCGGCATCAGTGGGGCTTTCTCCATCCCCAGGCGCCTCTGCTTGCCCCAAGGTGAGACAGCCGCGGTTGCTTCGTTTGTTCTCCTCTGGGCAGTAGGGAGCGGTTCCTCTAGGGCACGTCGATCCCAGCCCTAGGTGGCAAAGGGACCATCTCCCCCTCCTCCGGTAGGGGTTGCTAGGGGTGGAGTCAGGTGTCCGGCATGTCCAGACCTGCAACCCAGGCCCTGCGCACCTGCTCTGGGAGGAAGCGGGGACACGCGGGGGGTGCTCCCCGAGACACCTGGGCACAGAGCTGGGAAGTGAAGGTGGCCCTGAGTTCCCCTGCCGCCCTTCTCTTGGGACAAGGGTAGAAGGAGATTGGGGGAGACCGGGGTGCTGAACTCTGTGGCCCTTGCCCTCTTGAATACGCGCGTGCAACACACACATACATACACACACGCACACGCAAACATGCGCGCGCACACACACCACACACACACACACACGCAAACACGCGCGCACGAACACACACACAGCTCCACCTGTCCAACCCGCCGCCTCCAACTTTTCTCCTTCTCTCGCCCTCTGGGGCGCTCCCTCCTCCTTTTGCTCTGGCAGGCAGGACTGGGGACTCTATCCTCTGGGTGGGTGTACCAAACACCCAGGGGCTCCTTGAAGCTCCCTGGAGGAACCCCAGCCCCGCCCTTGCAGATGCCACTCACTCCGACCTAGACTTAGGGGGTTGGGATACCCCAGGGAGAGGGGGGAGAAGGAGTAGAAGGGATTAAAATTCATTTGTAGGTTTGGGGATGGGAAGGTGGGTTCGACTCATCTGCGTTTTGCCGGTTTCGGCCCAGCCTGCTGGAGGCTAGGATGCGCTTTCCCGATTTGCCTGGAGAGGAGGGGGAGGGGGGCGGTCCAGAGGCCGGGGAGGACACTAAGTTGCGGAGTTTACTTGCAGGTGGATGGGCAATAGAGGTGCCAGGTAACCTGCAAGGCCTAACATAGAGCAGCGTAAACCCCGTTCTTACCGCGGGGGTTAAAGTCTGGCGACTCCTCTCTCGTATCACCTTACCCTTGGCGGATCAAAAAGCCAACCTTTCTTTCTCCCCGCTTCCAACCCCAAGACTCCCTCCTCCCACCCCACCCTAGTTTCCCTCCTTCCTCTCTCCCTTTGGCTCCTCTTGCCTCCCTCCGCCCCCACAGGCTTGCTCAAGCTCTAGGCTTTAATTACATTAATATTAAAAATACATAAGGTGAGGAGCGGCAGCTCTCTCTCTCTCTCTCTCTCTCTCTCTCTCTCTCTCTCTCTCTCTCTCTCTCTCTCTCTCTCTCTCTCTCCCTCCCTCCCTCCCTCCTTCCCTCTTTCTTTCTCCCTCTCTCCCTCTCTCTCCCACTCCTTTCCCTTTCCACCGCTACTCTCATTTTCCCCTTCTAGCCTCTTGTTTGTCAAACAAGCCCCACCATCCAAAGGCTGCGGCCACACTCTCCCAGCTTTGTCCTTCAGCCTCTTTACCCCCTTTACTTTGCAGATGTTCCCTTCCCTTGTCCCCCATCCTTGGGACAGGGATAAGAAGAACTTTAACTTCAGGCTAAAGACTCACTTCTCCCCTTCTCCACCTCGAAAACCTGCATTAATAAATGAAGCCTTAGCTATTTGATAGGGAGTAGGGGGAGGAGGGAGAGAAAAGGAGAAGGCACAGTACCAAGAGAGGAAAGATTGCCTTTAACTTGAGGATGAAGTTTCTAGGATGGGCTGTGAGCCAATGGGCAGCATGATCCTGGCAGGATGGGGCAAGGGGCCTGGATGGTGGGTTTTACTCTGTGGTAGCTTTGGTACCATTGTAGTTTGGAATGAAGCTCCCCCTGGTTTGTGTACCAGTGATGCTCATCATGCATGCCTTTCTTTCTCTTTCTGCCCTTAATTGGGTCTCAGGCGCCATGCTGGATTTGGTGGCTGTTCTACCTTGGGGGTAGGGGGAGGTACTGGATAAGATGAGGTTTGGTGTTTTCTCTCTTATTGCCATTCACAGTGGAGACAGAAGAAAATGTAAATGTTTGAGGTTACTGTTTCAGGAAATGATATCCTCCTGTAATAATTTGTATGTCCATCTGTGAGACTGGAGAGTAGGCAGAGCAAGAGGGAGGAAAACAAGATGAGATTGGAGGGGGTAAGCCCTTTGGGTGAACTAAAGCAGTTATTGAATATGTTTAAAACCTCCATTAATCCCCTTCTCTTCAAAATATTTTATTTGATAGAAACCAAGCACATGTTGATCTTGTCTCCCAGAGCTAAACCTGGGGAATTATTTTAATAATTGGTTATTGAGCATTCAATGACGTCTTATTATTGCAAAGGCAAACCTAGATTTGGGCATCTGGATGAAGCCCATCTCTGCTCTCAGTGCATTTAGGATGGTTGCTATAGTCAGCGTGCCAGCATCTGTGTTGCGTGAATTTGCATTTCTACAGTGTAAAATAACAACCGTCCGCAGTCCTAAAATTCCTGTTTTCTAAAAGCCAAAATAATGCTTTGCATTGATTTTTCATTTTCCACCAAAGCCATGGGGACTGGGGGCTCATGTTTTTGTTTTTTTTCCTCCCTGGAAGACCAAATTAAAAGCCTCTGTCAGGCCATTAAGAAAATCTCCCATGCTCTGTGTGGTGTCTAATTAAAAAGGGGATGGGGAGGGGGAAATATATTTTTGAAATATCCCAACAGCAAAGCAACTTCTTGAGCTGGGTGAAAACACCAGGGATCGAGCAATGGAGGGAGAGCAGAGGGAGAAGACCCGGGGACTTCATTACTGGAACAACACGATGAAAAATGGAATTGCTTTAATGCCCGATAAACCTTTCAGACCCTTCATATTTCTGGGCATCAAAGGCAGCTGCCTTTAATCTATTTCTGCAGCAGGATGGGGAAGCTCAATTAGAAACATAATGCAAGTAAGCAGTTGACCCAAAGACAGAACTAAAGTTGAGTGAGTCCCAGTGGGCTGGGGCTACCTGCTTATTTCTTTACCTTCAGGAAGAGAGAGGCAGTTGGTCAGCAAACAAATGGGGAATTTAGCTGAGCAATGGCTTACTAGACAAACAAGAGAGGAGATCTGAACCAAAGCAGGGATGATGAGGAACAAACAGGGAGTGTTTAGATTGTAATCCCAGCAGGTGGGTGAACTGTCCTAATGCTTTCCAGGATGCTGTCAAGGTAGTGGGGAGAGCAAAAAGAGGGTTGTATCTGAGTTCAATCCTTGTCCCCTTACCTCATTAATTGTTTGACCTTGGGGGAGTCATTTCCGTGACTGGACTTCAGCTCCTTCTTTTGTCAACTGAAGGGAATCAGACTAAATGATCTTGCTCTAACCTGCTCCAGTTTTAAATCTGATGGCAACTTTTAACCATTGCCTCTTACCACCTAGGAGGCCGATGGCTCTTAGAGAAGGGTCCTTGGAAAAGCAATGGTAGCCTTCAGGCGGTTGTTCAAGAGGGACAGGGATGAGAAGCATCTGTGGTAGAGTGGGTAGGGTGCTAGACTTGGAAAGACCAGGGTTCAAATCTTGCCTTACTTAGAGAGGTACTATCTGTGTTACCCTAGACAAGTCACTCAACCTGGGTGTGCCTCAATTTAAATTATGTGTGTGTCTATTCTAAGGTTGCTTCAAGCTCTAAATCTCTGATCCCATGAATATGTATGTGTATTTGCAATGGGAGGGCACAGGCAGGGATTTCGGCTGTGTGTGGTGGGTCTGCAGATAGGATCTTGGCGGCTACCCAGGTGTGCTTTCTTTTAGTAAGGCAGAATTTGTGCAAGTGGAGTGGATTACAGGTTGGCAGTGGCCTAGGGGGAAGACAGAGCTCTTTCAACCTTGAGTGGGGTTTCTACTGGGCAGACAGGTGCCTTAAGGGACTAGGACCAGGACCAGAGCAGGCCCAGGTTTGTGAATTCATTTACCTCTATGGATTGTCTTCCCAGCTAACCCAGATAAAGGGCCATATCACATCTGGTTTTCTGGATCAGCCAGATACCGCCTTTCCTCGGACACAGAGACTGCTCAGTGCTGGCTCTCCTTCCTTCTATGTTAGAGGGTCTGTTGTTCCCAATCCAGGCTCCCCCCAACTCCTTTGGGGTCTTCTAGGGTCAGAGCACCAATTTCTTTGCATGAATGAGCAGCCCCAATCTCTCTGGACTTGTGTTTCCATCCAGAGACCAGACTGCAGGGTTGGGGGTGGGGGTCCGTGTTAAAGAGTGCTGAGGAACAGGGGGTGTCATTCATCCTTTATACTTGGCTGAAGTCCTCTCACGGATCTCTCTGATGAAGTGAAGGGGTGGAGAAGGGATAAGAGAGAAAACAGTGGAGGACGTACACACCGGTTAATAGGAATCCAGTGCTAACATCAGCCATCTGTCGAGATGTGCAGATTCCCCGGAAATAGAAGGAGCTGATGTTTATCATTATGGTTCATAGATGGAGAAGCACTCACTGATAGTGAGGGGAAGCTGATTACTGAGTAGTCAAGGCCTCGAATCTGACCTGCCTCTCTCTCTCTCTCTCTCTCTCTCTCTCTCTCTCTCTCTCTCTCTCTCTCGCCTAGGCTTCTCTCAACAGCTGGGTTTATTCCCCCCTTTCTGGTGCTTTTAAACCTAAACAAGTGTTGGATGGGTCCTGAGAACTGAATCTCCAGGCTCAGTGCCTCCCTTCCCCCCAGCAGAGTTCTACCTTGTCACTTCCTCAATCCTCACTAGCACAACTACTGATGCTAATAATAGGTCATATTTAGATTCCTGTTTTACAAAATTTCTTCCTTACAACAACTCCAGGAGGTAGTTAGTGCAAGGGTCACACCATTTTGCAGATGAGGAAACTGAGGCTTAGAGACACTAAGCCACTTGCCCAAAGTCACACTGCTCCTAGGACAGTATTCTTTGATGTTGTCTTTCCCAGTAATACTAGTGGGATGAGAATCTCAGAGAGTGGATGGGAATGACTTTTCTGGAGGGAAAGCTGTCTAGCCTTAGTGCTCTTGACCAAGCAGAACCGGGTCAGGCTCAGGAAAGAAACCACTTCCCAGAACCTTCCTGGGGCCTAGGTAGAAAACAAAACTTCCTTCAAGCTACCAGCCTTTCTGTGTCATCTCCGTGGTGTTTCTTTTCAAGACTGTTTTAGAAAGTTTATGCCTCTCTGCTTTCCCACTATCACCCCCACTACTGCCCTTTGAGGAGGCTTTTTTTTTTTTCTGAGACCAGAGCTGGGAATGTAAGGGCATGTGGAGAGGGAAGGGCAAAACTGTCAGGAGTTTCTCTATATGACAAAAGGCAGACCAGTTCTGGTCCCTATCCCCCGAGCCTTCCTCCGTGCACTCCTATTTTCTGTATTGAAGAATATTTACAGTCACCAAAATCCTTCCTGATCTCTAACCCACAATTCTTCTGTTATGGTCTAAGACCATATCTTCCTTTTCTGATCCGACCTACTCCGAAATGTCCAAATCCGGGTAGGACAGATGGGGGGCATTTTCCACCTGTTTCTATCCTTTGCCACTGATCAGATGATCTCAGAAGAGTACTCCAAAGTATTTTCTGAGAAGATTTGAGATCACATCTTCCTGATGTGATGATTCCTAGCAGTGTGGGATATCTAGGCAGACTTGGATATAGATATCAATAGACAGGTAGATGATTGTTGTTGTTCAGCTGTTTCAGTCAGGTCCAACTCTCTGTGACCCCATTTGGAGTTTTCTTGGCAGATATTTTGGAGCGGTTTGCCATTTTCTTCTCCAGTTTATTTTACAGATGAGGAAACTGATGTACACAGGGTTAAGTGACTTACCCAGGGTCATATAGCTAGTGACTGAGGCTGATTTGAATTCAGATTCTTCTGACTCTAGGGCTAGCACTCTATTCACTTTGCCACCTAGCTGCCTATAGATAGATGGAGAGAGAGAGAGAGAGAGAGAGAGAGAGAGAGAGAGAGAGAGAGAGAGATGGATAGATAGATAACGATATTTTAACACAATTGGTTTCCTTTGCAATTCTGTTTTTAAATATTATTTTGAGAAGGGATCCATAGGCTTCCATAGACTGCTAGGTGGTTCACAACACACACAAAAAAATTAAGAATCCTTGGTTTAAATAGTGTTGAGAATGGAATGGTGTTGGGAGATGAGAGGCAGTATGGTCTAGTAGAAAGACCGATAGGTTTGAAGTCAAAGGAGCTGAAATTTAATCCTGTCTCTTTTATTTACAACTTATGAGAGAGCAATTTGTTTGACCCTTCTGAGCCTTGGTTTCCTTTTCTTTAAAATGAGAGGGCTTGACCTTGATGATCCCTTATGTTCTTTCTGGCTCTAAATTTGTGTTTCTATGTTTGGAGGTTCAACTTAGAGTCTGGGGGAAAAAAAAACAGTAGGTTGTATTACTTTTTCCCACCTGTCACCCTGCTCCCCCCCTCAACTTGGGGAAAAGTCATGAGGTCAATGAGATATCCAAGAAGACCCAAAGCTTGCACACTGCATTTGAAATTGGGGCAGAAGAAGCCCATGTAAGATTCTGGGGCTCTCTGGAACAGGTAACGCTATGACTGGCTCAGTTCTTTGTTCTTCCCAGTGTGTCTGGACACTTGCTCGTCCAAGATCATCAGACCTTTCCTATCACTTACTCAAATCTTCAGATCCTGTTCTGAACAGAAACATTAAACCCCAGTGTCAAGGTCTGTGCATTTCTAGGGCAGATTGGTCTGCCTAGACTTCGAAACACTGAAAGAAAAGAAGGAAGGAAAGAAGCATTTAATCTGTCCGTTATCTGCCAGGGACCTTGCTCAGTGTTTTACAAATATTATCTCATCTTATTCTAACAACAATCCTAGGAGGCAGGTGCTATTATTTCTCCCCATTTTACAGGTGAGGGAACTGAGGCACACAGAGGCTTGCCCTGTATCACACAGCTAGTAAATGTCTGAAGCCAGATTCAATTTAGATCTTCCTGACCAGGCTCAGCATTCTAAATATCGCCCCATCCAGCTGCCCTGAAGATGAAGATACCTATAACATTAGTGACCCATTCATATTTATTCCAGGATTTCCGGGATCTGTGACCTCCTGGATGTGGAGACTCTCTCCCCTGGTACAGAATACAACCCTATCTGAACCTTAGTAGATGTGTCATGAATTGATGTAGTTTTAAAAAAAGGCATCATTTTCTATTGGCCAGCCCATGGTGTGTGTTTCTTTGAACCCTTGCATGACAAATCACTTCTCTTTTCCCACTTGGTAGGACCCGTCAGAACTTGATCTCCACTGATTTTGCCTCTGAGAACCCAGGCTCACCTCCTCACAATAATTTGCTATTAGGGGACCGGAGTGGAGGGGTCAGTTCATATGGCATCAAATAAAACATTTGCATAGTGCTCTGTGGTTTACAAAGCACATGTGCCTGATCTCATCTGATTCTCCAAGTAACCCTGTGAGGTAGGAAAGACAGTGCAATGAAAAAAGTGAGAGACTTGGAAGTCAGAGACTTAAGTTTAAATCTTGTCCCAGAGCATTCCAAGGACAGCATTTCCTTACTTGGAGTTCCCTACACCAAGAAGACCAGGTTTCATTAAAGAAAAAAAAAAGATTCTCCTTCCTAAAGAACTTTAGAATTTGTAAAGTACTGTCTTGCAACCACTATATAAATGCAACTGTAACTAACCACATTTTATGGATTAAAGGCTAAGTGACATATAGCTAGTAAGCCCTGTAGCCTAAGCTCAGTTCCAGGTCTCTTAAGGCTAAGTCTAGTTCCCTTGTCACTGCCTGACACTGCATCTATAAATCCCAATTCTAGCTCTTCCCTAATAGTCAGTCAGGAAGCACAGAAGCCCCTTATAAATAATATTAGAGAGTTGATGAAAGAATTGGATGGCTATAGAGTTGCTTTCTTGGTAACAGAGTCCCTCCAGTTAGCTAGCCTATTCCCTGGGTACCAAGTGGGAATGGAAATGGGAGGTAAAATAATTTATTTCCATAGACCAGTGATTCTCAACCTTCCTGATGCTGTGACCCTTTAATACTCGTGTGTGGGTATATCTGCATGTGGGCGGACCCATCTGGAGATGGACAGAGGAGCCGTGTCTCAGTTCCTAAGACCATCAGAAATATGTGTTTTTTGATGGTCTTAGGTGACCCCTGTGACCCCTGTGAAAGGGTTGTTAGATCCCCAAAGGGGTCGTGACCCACAGGTTGAGAACCGCTGCCATAGACCGTTACACCTCTGTGAGAATTTTGCCCAATCCCTTGATTTTGCAGATATAAAGATTCTGGCGCAAAAAATGGAATGACTTCAATAAGGGCACATAGAGAGCAAATGACTAAGCCTTGAACCAAGGATTTCTACCTCTGAACAGTGCTCATCCATACCACCTCTCTAAAATTACTACTAGAATGGTTTCTAGAAACTTCTTTCCGTTAGCCGTTAGTCCTTAGAAGATATGACATTGATAGATTTTAGGAGTGCTTCTAGCTTGGCAATGAAAGGATTATTTCCCAAATATCTGGTGATTCCACCAATGACAACAACATAAATTTGTGGGATGTATATTGGTTTATGTTCTTTTTTCACCAAGGAAAATTACCAGATACAAAGATGAAAAGACACAAGATCTATGATTCCAAAATAAGCATATCATCTCACTTAAATTATCCAATACAGTTTATTGATTGAGTTCTCCAGGATATTTTGAGGTCTGAATTTGTAGTATAGGGATGTATCATCTGTCAGTTCACACAGAAGATAGTGAATTTCTGACGTATAATTCTAGCTACCAGGTTGTCTTGCTAGGCATTTGGTAGGTGCTAAATTTTTATAGCCATCAGTGATTTGTTGCACTGTTTCTACCATTTACTTGCATAATTTCTATACTGTTCACTATGTCTGGACTTCTTAAAGATAATCCTTCTGTAATTTCTGTTGGCAATGACCTTGTCCTAAATGGGCATAATAAACTTCTTCAGTTCTACAAACAAATCCATATGACTCAGCCGTTAGTTGTGATGCTTCTTTTTCAACATAGTGTTGACTGAGTTCATCCACATATTGCCCATGGAAGGTCTTTTGATTCTGTTTTTAAACCTCAGCCATTTCATTGACTCCAAACAAAAGAAAACCACTTTTAGCAATATTCGAAAAATCCGCTGGTGTTTACTTATGATAAGATTTCCTGTTTAATCATTATTTATTATTGTCATCATTATTAATGCTTAGTTAGGTTAAAGAAGGAGTAAAGGGGGTACCTATTCAAATATGTATTGACCTAGTCCTAGATGATCTCTTAGGTCCCTTTCATCTCTAACATTATGTGATTCAGTGATAAGAGGACCTTTTTCACAGGTCCTTGAACCCTTAGGATTCTTTAGATACTTCCCTCAATTACTAGGATGGAACTATCTTTTGAGGGTAGAACATCCCGGATAGTCACTTGTCCCAGGTCACCTTTGGGATTCTCTGGACACATCTCAATCTCTTGATAGCCTGATTCCTGAAGGACTCATTCTCAAAGCTATTTTGTGGGAGCAGCACTTGACATAAAGGGTAAAATATTTTGCATTGTCGGGGATGGTTGATGTGCCCTCCCGTAGGGTGTGGGTACAGCCGACAAGCCTTATTTAACAGCTGTTTGCCTGGCTGCTTTAGAGGGCGGCTTTTGCCTTGGGTACCACCCATTGCCTCTCAGCTGCTTATCTCCTCACCCCTCCATGCTCACCCAGCCTCCACAAGATGTCATTTACTCCAACAGCCTCCAAGGTCACCACCTTCATTAAGAACAAAGTTATTCAAATATTCCCTAAGTAGTCATACTCAAATAAAGCTGATCTTAAAGGGGAGGGATGTGTGTGTGTGTGTGTGTGTGTGTGTGTGTGTGTGTGTGTGTGTATAAAATCCATACCAAACCTACATGGCATTATAAATTTATTTGAAGAATGAGCTATGATTACTATAATTTCAAAAAACTTAGTAAGTCCTCATGGCTACCCTAAGCCTCTGTCTCATTCTCTCCCCCTTCTTCCTTGCACAGAAAAGTCAGTGGTAATGTGGTGGAACAAGCCTGGGTGTTGTTATTAGGAGATGTGGATTCTAGTCTGAGTATCCCTTAGCTGTGTGACCTTGAGTAAATCCCTTCCTTAGGCCTTAGTTTTCCATCTCTGTAAAATGGGTATGTTAGATGACAGTGGCATAAGCCAATAAGTGCTCTCCAAGGCCCCTTCTAGTGCTCAAAGCCAGGGTCTGAGTCTGGATCTTCATTTGAAAGGCCTTGCCCGTAAGGAAGGGTCTGTTCCTCTGTCCAATATAGTCTATTACTCCTCACGCTTTGGTGCTGAAGGAGGATGCTCCTTCTGGCTTAGAGGGTCTGGGACACTTTTGATTGATGGCTCTGGGAAAGGCTACTGCTAACACCCCTAAAAACAACAACAAATAAAACAGGATTGTTTGTTCCTGGTGAAGCTGGTATCCAGTAAAATACTTTTCTGAGCAGACCAAGCACGTCTGGGTTTCTGAGCAGAGTATTATGGGTTTCAGGCCATTACTATTCACTCTTTGTTGGAAGAGTAAAAACAGTGTAGGTTACTCTACAGGTCACCAGGTGAATATTTCATTCATTCATTCATTCACTTACTCACTCACTCACTCACCAACCATTTATTAAGTCCCCAACTGGATCTGGGGAAATTACCATTCATTTGTTTCACTCAATGAGAGAGGACTGTCCAGAGGACTGTGTTAGATCCAAGGGGAAGGATAAAAATAATTAAGACAGCAGAGCCTACAGTGTAATAGTGGTACTGGAAGCGGGGGTGGGGGGGTGATAAGATACAAAGGGAAGCAATAACTATAATGTAGAATAGAATATGATAAGCAATATATGATAGACACAAATTGCTATGTGAGATCCAAGGAAGAAAAACCAATTTCTGACTGGGAAAATCAGGGGAGACTTCATGGAGGAAATATCCTGTAAGATGGGTTTTCTAGGAGGAATAATATTTAAATAGTTGGAGGCTGAGGGTGGGGAGATTCAAGGAGGAAATTCCAGACATGGGGACCAATGTGAAAACATGGGATATAGATGAGTCAGTAGGAGCAGTCTAGTTTGACTGGAGTGTGGCATATGTGGAAAGGAAGAGTTTGAGATGAGGCCAGAGGGTTTGGGGGAAGTTGAATTATGGAGGTCCTTGACTGCCAGTTTGGGTTTGAGTTCATAAACAGACAGGAATCACTGAAGAGTTTTGATCAGAAAAGTGACATGGTCAGAACTGTGTTCTGGCAAGATTGATTTGGTAGAGGTGTACAGGAGAGAAAGTTTTCGTGGTACTGTGACAGATGTCCAGGCACAGGATAGCTATCAGCTTCTCTCTTTTTCCCCTTAACTGAGATCTGTGCCCAAGAGTTTTGTCCAAAGGTCTGACTACCTTGACGATATAGGCTGACGACGTTTTCTAAGCCAGGAGCTAAGAACCCGGGTCTGCTAGGCCTGTGTCTGGGTTCTGTGGCTGGGTTGGTGTTTGACCTTAATTCGGTCCCTAAGCTTCTTTGGGCCTTGGTTTCTCCAGCTGTAAAATATAATGATAATCCTTCCTCTTCTCCCACAAGTAGAGTGTGAGGAGATGAAAGCTCTGAAAAGAGATTCTGTGGAAATGCGTCAGAAATGAAAGAACGTTGCAAATAGATACCCCAAATCCACCAGTCCACGCCTTCATCAAGTATTTTGTAAAAGTATTTGGAAGAGGGAACAAACGGCTATTTGTAATGATTCATTCATGGAACAGCTAGGTGGCATAGTGGATAGAGTGCCAGGCCTGAGTTCAAATCTAACCTTTATTGACTGTATAACACTGGGCAAGTGACTTAACCTTCATTTGCCTCAGTTTATCCATCTGTAAAATTGGGATAATAATAGCACCTATTTGCCAGGGTTGTTGTGGGGCAGGGGCGGGGAACTTGTGGCCTTCTAGGTCCTCAAGTGCAGCCCTTTGATTGAATCCAAACTTCACAGAACAAATCCTCTTAATAAAAGGATTTAGTCTGTAAAATTTGGACTTGGTCAAAAGGCCTCACCCAAGGACCCAGAAGGCATGTATGTGGGGAATTAAATGAGATAATAATTGTAAAGCACTTAGCGCAGTGGCTGGCACATGGTAGGTAGTATATAAATATTATTATATCTATTCTTATTACAACCACGAGCAGTTTATTAAATTCATTCACACATTCATGAATCCCATCTCAAAGTTCTGTCAGCTGCACTCTTGGAATACCATCTCACCATTTTATCCCTCTATAGGCATTCCATGTTGTATCAATTGTGTGCCGTCTTATCTCCAATAGATTGTATGCTCCTTGAGGGAAGGGGAAGTATCATATTTTGCTTTGTGTCCTCCCAGAGTAAATTAATAAATTTGTTTTACATGAATGAATAAATGAATCTTGGGAAAGAAATAATGTGGCAATATGACAGTCCTCACTGCTGTCTGAATCAGTGTCATTATATGATAAATGAAGTTTCCTCAAGATTCCAATTATTATAACCCTAAATGACCCCATATTCTCCCAGGCTCTGGTTCCACCTCTTCCTAAAGGTTGAGTCATGGTTTCCCTCTCTAGAACAGACCTTCCTCTGTTGTCAAGAGCCCCGGCTCAAGTACATCATCCTTGTTGGAAAGTACAGTGAATAAGACAAGCAAATATCTCCAAAGGATGAGACACAGTGAACTGCTCTTCCTTGTGGGGGTGGTGAAACCTTAATATTTCAGTCCCCTCCAGTTGCCATTTTTAGTGATTTAAGAGGATGATCCTGGGGTGATTTAATGTACACCTCAGAAGTAGTTGAGGCAAGGCATCTTTGGATGGAGCAGCCAGACCCAGAGTAATGAGGGAATGGACAGAGAGGAAGGGGAATGTTTTTTGTCTGATTTTCCAGACACAAGCATCCTGCATGTTTTGTTCTTCTCCTCCCTAATCTAGGTGCTGAGACATGGGAGGGCGAATGAATGGTTGGGGGTTATAGATAGATTTCAGGGGCCAGTGACCCTGGGAGCGGCAGCCCAGATGCCTGAGGGTGATTTCTGGTTTAAAAATATTGCTGTGCTATTTCTACATTTTTAATCTCTCAGCGATTTGGAGGCTGTTTTTTATGAAACACAGCATTTGGATGATGCTCAGTGTTAAATGGTGAAAGATTAAATGTCTTTAACTCCGTGCGTCTGTCACATAACAACCAATCCCATAACTTCCATTTTCTATTAAAAATCCATTTCCCCCTTTGACCAGAAGCAGCTTTACTGGTAATCTGAATGTCTCTCTCTTTATTTATGAGGTATTTTTCCACTCCTTTCCTTTCTCTATTTAAATATGCCTGATTCTGTCTGCATAGGGGATGGAGAGCCGATGAGGAAAGACGGGGATTTAAGGAAATAGTTACAGTTTTCTAACCTGGGGATTTGATCTATAAATTAGGGCTTCTTTCCAAGGAGAGATGGAGAAGAAACCTGTTCTGTTCAGTGGTCATTGGAATTCCAAAGGGACCAGAATCTGACTATCCCAACACTCAGCCTTGAGAACATCCAGACAAATGTCAGTCCTTCACACAGCTGCCAAAATAATCTTCTCAAAGTGTAATTCCACTCATGTCGCTCCTGAAGAAACTCAATGGCTCCCCATCACCCCTAGGATAAAATACCAATTCCACAGTTTGGCTTACGGAGAGCTCTTCATGGTCTGGCTCGTTGGACATTGCCCAGCTTCATGTACCCTCTATTTCTGCCAGACTGGCTAACCTGAATTTAGCATTCCTTTCCCTTCCTCTATATCTTCACACAGTCTGTCCCCCATGCTTGCAATATACTTCTTCCTTTCTTCCTTCTAGCTTTCTTTAAGGCTCAGTGCCCCATCTCCCATGTGGCTTATTATCATCCTCTTAATTGTTAGCATTGCCCATCTCAATTAGTTTTTATTTTGTTGTATATACATTTTGCATTTATTTATCTGTGTACTTATGGGTTCTTCCCAAAAGAATGTAAGCTTCTTAAGGAGCTTGGCCCATTGGAAGGAGCCTAGCTTAGCTGTTTGCATGGCCAACAACTAAAGGGGGGTAGAAGAACCTGAGCCCTGGAGCCCACTTGTGGCCCTCTAGGCCCTCAAGTGTGGCCCTTTGACTGAATCAAAAGGATTCAGGTCAATCCAAAGGCCTCGAGGCTGCAGGTTCCCCAGCCCTGACGTGATATTTGCCCTAGAATAAATGCTCAATAAAAACTTGTTGAACAGATGAAGGGCAGCCAGTGAATGACTTGTTATAGTGATACTAGGGAATCTGTTGTTGTTAAAGGGGCACTGACTCTAGAGCCAGAGGATGCTTTTGTGAAACTCAGCTCTGCCACTTATTGTCTTCATGACCCCAAGGGAGCTGCTCTAACTCTATGGGCATCAGCTTCCACACGTGTGAAATGAAAGAGTTGTTCTAGATTAAAGGTTCTCAAAGTGTGGTTTGTGGACCCCTGGGAGTCCCTGAGATCCTTTCAGGAGGTCTGAAGGGTCAAAACTATTTTCATAATCATATTAAGATATCGAAATATTCGTTTCTTGGGGCAGTTAGGTGGTGCAGTGAATAGAGCACTGGCCCTGGAGTCAGGAGGATCTGAGTTCAAATCTGACTTCAGACACGTAAAACAAAAAACTAGCCATGTGACCTTGGGCAAGTCATTTATCCCCAATTGCCCTACCTTCCCCCCTCCAAAAAAAACAAATATTTTTCTCTCTTTCCAACTACATGTCTTTCTGAGGTTTAAATTTTTGTCATAGACTTCAACCCAAACAACACATCCCAGCATCTCAAGGAAGAAGCAGGTATGAGTATCAAGCTATCATCTATTAAGCCAGATAGTAAAGAGATTTACAAAATTATACAAAACAATGCCATTCTCACTACATTTTTAAAAAAATATATAATTTTCACAAAAATGTTATTTGTGTTGATATAGAATGGGCTTGTTTTTATTTTTAAATGAATTAACAAATATTTTAAAAAATATATTCGTTTTAATTTCTAATATGACGAATTTCAATAGCCATGATCCATATACACAAAAGCTCTTTGGGTTCTCCTCAATTAAATCAGAAGTTTTAGAACCACTGATCTAGATCATTCCTAATATCCCTTCTATTTCTAGATACAATAAACCTGGAATCCTATAGCCAGCCCTTCCAGTCTGCATCACTAAATTATACCCAGTTTTGTCATTGGATAGCATGGCTTTACCTTGCTCTCCAGCCCTATCTTGTCTTTGTGTACCAGTCAGATATCCCGTCTCCTGATTCACCTTGGTTGTTGGCAGTGAGGGACACTTAGTGGGCACTTCAATTTTTTTTTTTGATTGAATCAATGAATGAACTAATGAACAAATGATTTTTAGGGGCCACTGTGTCCAAGAGGAAACTATGAGCATGTTCACATTGAGGAGACACATATCATCTAAGGCATCTAATGCTAGCGAGATAAAGGGAGAAAAAAGAATGCTTAGGGTATTGAATGAGTGTGAACAGGTTGAGAGATTAGCAAGTAGAAATTAGATAGTATAGATTTTGGCTTATAGGTAATGATACTCACAGGCCAACAGGACTTGCTACTGCAGCAAGGCCAACAATGAGGACTCTTCACCTCTATTCCTTGTGATACCTCTTGCCAGTAAGTCAGTGAGTCAATTAAGCATTTATTATGTTCTAGGCACTGTGCTAAATTCTGAATATACAAATAAAGGTAAAAGACTGTCTCTGATTTGTGGCCACATAGTCTAATGGAGGAGACAATAACTGTGTACAAATAAGCTACATACGGGGTAAACTGGAGATGATCAAGAGAAGGAAAGCACTAACATTGGAGGGGGTTGGGGAAAGACTTCCTGTAGAAGGTAGAATTTTAGCTGGGACTTGAAAGAAGCCTGGAAGCAAGGATAAGGAGAGAGAATTCTGGGCATGGTGAGTAGCCAGTAAAAGTGCCTAGAGTTGGGAGATGGAGTGTCTAGTGTTAGGAACAGCAAGGAGGCCATTATCACTGGATCAAAGAGTATGTGAGGGGACTGGTTATAAGAAAGAAGTAAGGCCAGACCTCTGATCCCTGTTCTACAAACATGGTGCCAGAGGACCTGGATGACCAAGGTCCCACCAGCTCAGGGCCAGAGCCAGGAAAAGAACTTTTAGCTTCCTAGCCATTGAGTGCTTCCTGAAGTTAGAATTTGGACACTATTCTCCAATGGATGCCAACCTGCTAATTAGAGTAAGCAAGAACATCAGCTCCTGGCACTCCCCACTCCCCCTCTTTCCCCGAAAAGCAATAGGATACAACGGGGATAAAGTTATCCTGAGAGTAGCAAGGCTTGGCGTCCAGTCCTGGTTCTTCCGTTAACTATGAGATCTTAATTAAGCTATTTCCCTCTCTCGGCCTCAGTGTTCTCATCTGGACAATAGGGGGTTTGTACTAGAAGACCTCAAAGGCTCTGATTTGTGGTCCTATGATCTCTGTGCCTCATTCCAGTTCTGCCATTTTATGATTCTATGAAAAGTACAAAATATGTATATAAAATCTTTGGGCTACTGTAAAAACTCCCCACTGACCCATCTGGAATCCCATCACCTTGCCCTCCAGACGCTCTGCTCCATCTTGTGCTTATTCCTTGATAATAAGGAATTATTGTCACCTTGAGCTTTGTGAGACCCTCGGTGCCTCAGTTTGCTTCTTTCTGGGATTGTTTATTTCTCTCTTCTGTCAGGTGAGGTGAGGCAAAATTAATGTTTTGTTAAGGACTCCCGGATTCAGGGCTGACAGGTACCTTGTGATTGTGAAATATGAACAGGATATAAGTGCAAAATGCTATTGTTTTACACCTGAGGGTGATGTTTCATAATGGCAATGTGCTGTCAGGACAGTAAGCAAAAATGAATGGTTTGTCTAATCCTCCCCAACTCCCCCAGACTCAGAAGACAGCAACTCACATCCCAGGGTTAGAGAAATATGAAGCTACTCCTCTGCTGCTATAAATTTGCAGTTTCATCAGCCTTGACAGGTGGTTGGACAATCCTAGTCAATTCATCAATTAAATCTACCAATTTGTAGTTGCTGAGAACCTTGTGTCCTTGGCTTCAGAGGAATCTGAGGCCCCGGAAGCTCTGAGAAGGCAGCTTTGTCATGGTGGTTGATGTTTCTGCTTGGAGCTGAGGGAGGCATGGGGAATGGAGTTTGTCTGGGGAGATTGAATATGAAGAGAAATAAATTGCTGGGACAGGAATGGGGTATGGTAGTAGGGTTTACCTTAGACCTAAGGATCCAACTTTACCCTTCTTACTGGTTTGCAAATTGTCTTTGGGCTTAGAATCATAAAAATGTTGGGGCAGCTAGGTGGTGCAGTGAATAGAACACCAGCCCTGCAGTCAGGAGGACCTGAGTTCAAATTTGACTTTAGACACTTACTATGTGACCTTGGGCAAGTCTCTTAACCCCAATTGCCCTGCCTTCCCCCCCCTCCAAAAGAAAAAAAAAACCCAATAGAAGGAACCTTGGAGATCACAGAATCTCCTCTTTTTTATAGAGGTGGAAATTCTATACTGGAAAGAGAAAGTCTCAATCAACTTATAAGTCAAAAATCAGTTTATCGGTCAATAAGCATTTATGGTGCACCTCCTATGTGCCGGGAACTGTGCTAGGCACCAGGCATCCATAGACAAAAAAAGTGATCAACTCATGCTCTCAAGGGGTTTACAGTCTCCTTGAAGAGACAATATGTACATAGATTAGATCAGAATAATTAAAAGGGTAGGGAATAGACTTGTGATTTCTTTGGTTTAAAGTCCCAGGTGAGAAAATATTCTACCATTTTAGGTCAGTGTATACTCTGTGTAGAATCTTAAAGAGTTGTCTAGAGTTGGGATTGGTCAACTATGGCCCATGGGCCAAATCTAGTCAACCGCCTATTTTTGTATGGCCCATGAGCTGAGCATGGTTTTTACATTGTAAAAAACACAGAGAGAGGGTTTTTTTTTTTTTTTGTAGAAAACCAAGCAGTTGGCTGGATTTGGCCCGTGGGCCATAGTTTACTGACTGTTGGTCAAGAGTACTGAGAGGTTAAATGATATACATAGTCAATATGGCAGAGTAGGACCAGAACCCAGGTCTTCCTGAGTTGGGGCCAGTTTTCTATTCACAATGCCATACTGGCTCAGACTAATTATATACAAAATCAACACAAGGTTCAAAGACCTTAGTATTTAGGAGGATCAAGAGAGGGTCTATGGAGATATTATTTAAGCTGTATTTTAAAGGACACGAGAGATTCTGTGAGATGGAGGTGAGGCAGGAGACCATTCCAGGGATGGGGGAACAGTCCCCAGATCACGCAGAAAGACTCATCCATGAAAATTTACTTGTTCCTCTTCCTTGTGATATTGCTGCTGGTGCTGATGCTTCTGATCATGGGCTACATACCATGTGGAACATAGAGATGCTGCCCCTATCCCCAGGGGATGAGATAATGAGAGTACCTCCTTTTATCTTTCCAGCTGAGAGTAAGCATGAGTGCACAGCCTGTGCTAAACGGAGATAGAAATCTGTCCTCCTTTGACATTTAATCAAGGAAGTCTTCCTGGAGGAGGTAGGCTTGAAAAAGAGCCAAACAGCTATTGGGCATGTTGGGAAGGGCAAGCATGCAGCCTGAGACAAGCTTCTCTGAGGGCTCGATTTGCTTAGCTGCTAATTAGGGATCAATCTTCTGAGAGACATTGCAGTCTTCATTTAGGAGCTGGACTAGACATCCACCAAGATGCTTTCCAATGATAAGATCTTGTGTTTCTGTATATTTCTAGTTACTGTGATTCAAGGCTGCTTGAGATCTTTACATTAAGCTGGAAGGATCAGTTTCCCATTTTAAAAAAGAGAATAGGACCACCTTTATGAAAACCATAGATGGGAGAGAAAGAGATGGGGAGAACTGAAAAAGCAGTAAGGGAATCTCCCCTCCCCAAGCTCTTGCAGAGAAGCTCCAGTGCATATTTTAGCTGTGACAGCAGCAAATGCATTTGGCACCGAGAGGAGGAAGCCACTGACACTGTAGCCAAGAGAACCACAAATGTGTTTTCAGAGAGAAGCTGCTAATGGGCTCATCAGGGCTTTTTATGAGATGATGTGAATTGCTCTGGCCAATGAGGCTTAATGGGCCTTCCTCAAATGAGTTGTCCCTGTGCATTCCTTCTCCCTGGAGGGGTGGCTCAGAGTTAAGCTAAGAATATTAATATGGCATGATAGGGGTGCTTCTCCCTCCCCCCTTCCTCATAAAGTTGTGGAAATCGAGGTCAGGGCGGTCCCTGGTGACTCTCTTTAAGCAAACAGCCGGAGAGTTTGTTTGCTCATTGATCTCCCATTGGGGAGGGATTAGGGCAAGAACTCTTTGTGTGTGAGAGCCAAGGACACGGTCTCTATCATAGCTCTTCCTTCACCTGTCCAAAGGAGTCTCTCCTTAAAGTGACAGGTGCCCCTCACTCTGAAGGTAAGGACAGGAAGTGCCAGGGACGTAGGAAGTGATGAGCACTCTGCGCTGTTTACAGCAGCTGAACAAATAAACTCCACACCGTCGTCATGTTTCACCAGTCCATGCTCCTCCCAGAGGGAGCAAAATTAATGACTATGGTTTTTTTTCCACTAACTTGGTACAAGTTGTTACTCACCAGAGATGACTGGGCAGGAAGGATTGTACAAAAGATCTAGGGGCTAAAGAGGCCTTAGAGACCACCCAGGATAATCTCCTCACTTTACAGATGAGGAAACTGAGGCTAAGAAAGGCCAAGTAAGTTACCCAAGGTCATACGGGTAGGGATGGCCATTAGGAAGAGACAACCAACTTTACACAATAAATCTCGCAATGGCCCACTAGTGAAAGACACTTTGCCAGGTGGCAGGGGCACAAAGATGGAAAATGTTTCAGTGCCCTCAGGGACTATTGATTTAGTGCTGGAAGGAAACTCTGAGGACTCCTGGGAAAGGCTCTTTATTTTACAGATGAGGAGCCTGAGATTCATAAAGGCTTAGTGACTTATCCAAGGTCACACAAATAGTAATAATAATGATAGTTAACATTTATATAGTACTTAACTAAGTGCTTTACAATTACTACCTTATGAGTCCCATGATGACTCTGAAAGGGACATGCTATTATTATCCCCATTTTACAGATGATGAAACTGAGACAAGTAGGGTTTAGTGACTTACCCAGGGTCACACAGCTAGTATACCAGGCAGGATTTGAACACAGGTCTTTCTGACTTCGGACCCTGTACTGTGTCCACTGCGCCTAGCTGCCCACAGGTATAAGATTGGATTGGAACTCCCTTGGCTTCAGAGCCAACATTCTTTCTGCTATACCACACTGCTTAGTCTACTGGGAAGGATGTGACATATAAATGAGACATGTGTAATACTAAGAAGAAAATGAAAAAGGCAAAGGAGAGAGAACCAAACAAGGCTTTCTAGGAGAATCTGAGAAGAGAAAAGACACTGTTAGTTGGGATGAGGATTCAAATCCAGGAAAGCTTCATGGAGGAGGTGGCATCTGAGTTGGGTCTTGGAGGTAGAGAAGGATTTTAACAGGTAGGAATGAGAAGAGAACATGTTCCAGTAACAGAGGATGATTTGAGTGAATGAACAGAGGCAAGAAAAGGTAGTTCTTATGGAGGACTAGCCAATAGCCTTGTCTGGCTAGAATGTAGAGTGGTTGAAGGGGAGAATTCTGTTAAATAATGCTATACAAATCACTTGAAGACAGTTTAGGTCAGGCTGCGAAGTTGACATTTTATCTGTCCTCTGGGTAATGGAGAGCCATAAATGGCTTTTGAACAGGGGCGTAACATGGTCAGGCCTATTGCTTGGGATTATTTTGGTAGTGGTGTGGAGAATGGATTAGAGGAAGAAGATCACTGGAGTCAGGGAGGCTCTCATCAATAGTCCAACTGAGGGGGGCAATAAGGGCTTGAACAAAGATGGTGGCCATGTGAGTTAAGAGGAGGGGATGCATATGAAAGATATTGCGAAGAGATCCTCCCACAGAACAGCCTTATCTAATTCTAAAACACTAAAGAGAATGTCCGAGGGCTCCAGCCACCATCAGAGAGAGGGGGAACCCTCCTTTGCCACTGCAAATATTTGATTTTCTTTTGCATAAAACTTACCTGAGAATCATAGAACCTAAGAGTAGGAAGGAACTTTTTACTTCAATCCCCATCTCATGCAGCCACTACTACCCCCCACCTTCACCCCTTGCTTTGCAATATCATTGACAAGGAGCAGTCATCAGCCTCAGTGTAAACACCTCTGGTGACACAGTGTTTACTCACTTCTTCCTGATCCCATTCTGGTTTTGGACAGGTCTCATTTTTAGAGCTCTTCCTTGTGATTTCCACTTATAGATCTGGGTTCTTCTCTCTAGAGCAAGAGTCTTTAACCTGGGGCCTGTGATCTTTAAATCACACACACTTATATATAGATGAGTATATATATATGTGTTCCACATACATATACACACACACACATATATACACACATGACTGTCTTTTAATATAATATCTTCCTTTGTATTATGAATTTTATTTTATGTATTTAAAACTATTGTGGGAAGGGGATCATAGGTTTCAGAAGAGTATCAAATAGGTGCATGACATAGACTAGATGAAGAATGCCTTCTCAATAATTTTTCCCTCTCACAGCCCAGGATTCTTTGCTATGAGAAATCTGACCATTTAAAATTGACTTTGCTACTGGAGAGTCAGGAGATTTGCACATGCATGATTTGCCTACAGCAAGAACAGTCATTTTTGTTGAGTTCTATGTGAGTTCCAAGTCGAATATGTTTTGAGGTTAGTGCATTCATTATCAGCCCCTCACAACCATTGATTGTGTGACTCTGGCCAGGTCACTTATTCACTCATCTGGCTAGGCAACTTTCTAAGATTCAAAATGAGAAGGTACTGACTTACATTTGCAGATGGAATTTTCTTCACCAGGGAGTTCCTGGGTTTCACCTGGGGTGAAATCACAGGTGCCACCCTCATCCCTACCCTGACTACCAGGATACGTGTAACAATTAAGTTTTGTTTTTATTTTCTTTTTTGCTGAAGAAGTAAAATTTATATCACACACAATTATTTATCAATTTTATTCTATCTGCAATTAATATAATATCCAAAATTTCTGACCCACTGCCCCAGAGAATCACCATTCTACAGGACAGACTTTCCAATAAGATAGTAAGCAGGCCTTACCTCCCTTATCATTTATCCAGGTTAAACACATCTGGACAATAACAATAACAGGATTTATACAGTGCTTTAAGGTTAGCAAAGCGCTTTATGTATATTGTCTCATCTGATTTCATTATTCTCTCAACAATCTAATGAGGTAAATGCTAGCATCATTCCTATTTTACAGGTATACAGCATAATTTTATATCCACAGACTATTCTGGTTGCTTTCCTTTGAATGTGTCATGAAGTCATAGAATTTATAGCTGAAAAGGGTTTTAGAGACTAACCTAACCTACACATTTTTTCTCCACTACAAAATTGAAGCCTACAGAGGCTTACATGGCTTGTTCCAAGGTCTCAGAGCTAATGAGAGGCAGACAAGAGATTGGGACCCTGACCTGGTGTAGTAAACCATTTTTTAAAAAAGCTATGTTGGGAACTAGAGCAGAATCCAAGGAGGCATAGGGACCACTGCTTGGGATGGATGAAGTGATGATAAAAGATAACTGAGGGAAGGCTGAAATACTTAACACTTCTTTTGTTCTCATTTTTACTTCTAAAGAGGATTGTTTTGTTTTGTTTTGTTCTGTTTTGCCTGAGAAGAATAAACTGAAAAAGATTAGCAAGTAGTCAAAACCCAAGACACATGAGGAGATGGGCAGACAGCACTTATCTGCCCTCAATTAGTTCAGATCATTAGACCCAGCTGAATTACCTCTCAGGACAGCAAAAGTCATTAACAGGTGAACATTGAGCCATTGCCTGAAACATTTTGGAGAACAGGAGAACACCTAAGGAGTAAAGAGCAGATTTTGTTCCAACTTTCAAAAAAAGGAAAGGAGGTACGATCTGGAAACTCAAGGCTCTTGAGCTTGATTTAAATTTCTGGTAAAGGTTTAGAATATGTTTTAAGATGATGAACACTCAGAAAGGGAAGCAGTGATCATTAAAAGGTATCACGGCTTCATCAAGAATAGATCATGCCACACTAATCCAGTTTCTACTTTCTGAAAGGATAAGAAATATCTTGTCCTGGATTAAGAGTGAAGCTCAGAGTCGGAAAACACCTGGGTTTAAGTCCTGTGTCTGATATGTAGTGGATTTGAGACCCTGGGTGAGTCACTTAAATCTCTTTTTGTTCCTTTGGCAACTTTCTAAGACAAGGTTCTTAACCTAGGGAGAGGGAGGTGTCTATGAATTTTTAAATATATATCTATCTACCTATATACATGTATGTATTTTTACACTTGTATTTCAATGTAATCAGTCTCCTTTGTAATTCTGTGTATTTTATTTAATCCATTTTAAAAATCCTGAGAAGGGTTCCATAGGCTTCACTAGATTGCCACAGGGGTCCATGATATACACCAGTAGTTCTCAACCTTCCTAATGCCTGAACCCTTTAATACTCATACTGGGCGTATCTGCACGTGGGCGGACCCGCCTGGAGACGGATAAAGGAGCAGTGTCTCATTTACTAAGACCATCAGAAATATGTGTTTTCCGATGGTCTTAGGTGACCCCTGTGACCCCTGTGAAAGGGTCATTCAACCCCCAAAGGGGTTGTGACCCATAGGTTGAGAACCACTGATATACATGAAGGTTGAGAATCCCCACTCTAAGTTGTAGAGAACATGCTCATCTTCACTGGCAGAGGCAGTTCCTCACAAGATTAGGGGAATGTTGGAGACATAGATTTAGATTTCAGCTAAGCATTTGAATAAATCTCTTATTGGTAGACAAGATCAAAAGATATGGTCTAGAAGATAGTACAGGTGGGTAGATTCAGAACTGGTTGTGAGACTAGATCTAAGGAATAGTTAGTAATAGGCTGATGCTCAGTAACCAGAAAAGCTATACTAGAATAGTCCAGCAATCTATCCTTAGCCATGTGCTAGCTAAGGCTTTTATTGATGTCTCAGACAAAGGGCATAGATGATATATTTGCCAAATTTGTAGATGAGGTGAAGTTTAGAAGGATAGTTAATATGTCAAATGACATATTAGGGTTAGGGAACCTGCAGCCTTGAGGCCACATGAAGTTTGGATTCGGTCAAAGGACCCCACTTGAGGACCTAGAGGGCTACCTGTAGCCTTGAGGCTGCAGGTTCCCCACGCCTGGCATAGTTGGACCCAAAAAGATCTTGACAGGTTGAAAACAATGGGCTAAGTCTAATAAATAAAACTTAATAGGAAGAAATGGGAAGTTCTATACTTGTGTGCCAAAAAAAAAAAAAAAAATCAACTTTCAAGTACAGTGTGGGAAATTCATAGCTAGACAAGAATTTCTGTGAGAAAAGATCTGGGGTGGGGGGGTTTAGTGGACTGCCAATAGTATGACTTGGAAGCAAAAAAAATAAAGCTGATACTGATAGACTATCCTCAGAGAAGCATGGTATCTAGAGAATGAGTTTCATTGTGCACCTCTGCTGTGTCCTTGTCGAGGATGCATCTGGAGTAAAGCATCTAGGTTTAGGCACTACATTAGTGGGACAATGAAGACAAACTAGTGTGTGTCCATGAGAAGGTGACTAGGTAGTATGGTGAGCACACTAAAGAACATGCCTTTGAAGGTAGGTGGCAGGAAATGGAGGAAGCACCTCAGCAGGGCTTTGAAGGAGGCAGTTGTGTTGCCTAGGGAAGAGGAAACTCAGGGATGGACAGAATGGCACCCTTCAGATCTTTGAAGGGTTGGCATGCAGAAGAAGGCCTAGATTTTTTTGGAGGGGGAAGGCAGGGCAATTGGGGTTAAGTGACTTGCCCAAAGTCACATGGCTAGTAAGTATCAAGTGTCTGAGGCCGGATTTGAACTCAGATCCTCCTGACTCCAGGGCCGGTGCTCTATTCACTGCACCACCCAAAAGGCCTAGATTTGTTTGGTTTGGTGCTACAGAGTCAAACTAGTGTTGGGAGGAAGCTGATAGAGGTCTAACCAATCCTAATGATGAGAACTGTCCAAAAGTGGAATGAACTGAAATTAGTTGGCTTCCCATTGCTGGAGGTATTCAAGTACAGTCAGGAGAACTACCTTTTGTGGGGGTTTTAGGAAGAATTCAGGCACTAGAAGGCCTAGAGTACCTTGCTAAGGTACTAGATGCACCTACTAGAGTAGGTGTTGGATTTGGAGTGATAGGTCTGGGCATACACAGTCTACCAACTACTTAACACTCTTGTGATCTTGGGTGAATTATTTAATTTCCCTGGGTCTCAGTCTCCTGATCTATAAAATGAATGAGCAACCTCAAGATGACCCCCAAGTTCCCTTATATATCTAAATCTATGCTCCTATTCTCCCTTCCTGAGATTAGATTCTATGATACTAATTCTCTTGACCTCCCCAAACCCAGATCTCTTTCCATTACACCATTTTAAGAAGTGGCACCAAAGAAACAGCTTTACTGTGTGATCTGACTAGTGCAGAGGACAGTTGGACAAATCTTCCTCTTGAAGGACTTTCTGGTGTCTTTCATGGGCCCTCAAGGGATGGGAAAGATTAGAACCTTCACAGCATCTCTTTTCTGCCTTCCCCACAGCCCGCCCTGAAGATGTCGGCACCAGCCTCTACTTTGTGAATGACTCCTTGCAGCAGGTGACCTTCTCCAGCTCCGTGGGGGTCGTGGTGCCCTGCCCGGCCACAGGCTCCCCCAGCGCCGTCCTCCGATGGTATCTTGCCACAGGTGATGACATCTACGATGTGCCACACATCCGGCATGTCCATGCCAATGGGACGCTGCAACTCTACCCCTTTTCGCCCTCTGCCTTCAATAGCTTTATCCACGACAATGATTACTTCTGTACCGCAGAAAATGCTGCGGGGAAAATCCGGAGTCCCAACATCCGGGTTAAAGCAGGTAAGGGAAGAACAAGGTTAGGGGTGGGGGAGGAGACATCACCCTAGAATCTAGAGGTGGAAGGAATCTGGTGTTCATCTCATCCAGTCATGTCTCTTTGTAAATGAAAAGGCAGAGGCCCAAGGCAGTCAAGTGAGTGGTCTAAGATCACACAACTAGTAGGTACCAGAGTCAGAATTTGCATCCAAGGTCTAGAATCTAAATCCAATACCCTTTCCATCATACTATCAATAAGCATGTTCCTGCTTCCTTTCCACTCAACTAAATTCTGAAAATTAGGATGAGGAACAACACTAGATTTCTTTTTAAAAATGGTTTTTATTTAAAAATAAAGTTAATTTTTATTGATATGTTTTTACATTACCCACATTTTCCTCTATGTTCTTTCCTCTGCCTCTCCCAGAGAGCCATGCCATATTACAAAGGATATTCATTAAAAGAAAAAGCAGAGAAGACAAAATCATAAGCAAAACCAATAGATAGATGGGGAAGGGGGGTTTGAAAAAACATGCAACATTCCACATGCATAGACTGCCACCTCTGGAAAGGGATGGGAGGAGCTATCCTATCATGTCCATTTTGGGGAGCCCATCTTGATTCCCTGTGATCTCACAGCATTTTCTTTTGGTTGTAGTAGACTTATGAAGTCATGTGTGTTGTGTTTAGAAATATTCCAAGAAAATCACAAATGTAGGGGTTCTTGGTGTTTGATTGAGGGTGACTTTTCTTTTAAATATTCTCTGGGAAGAGAGATAAGACATGAAATAGAACTTCCAGATGGGGCAGCTTGTTTAGACATTGGGGCAGATGCTTGAAGTTTAGACATTGGGGCAGAATGTGGAGTCTTCATATCTGGAGGTTTCTTTTAAGACAGAATTGATTCTCATCTCTGATTCTCATTGCTGGGTTAGCGAATCCTACTGTAAAGATTTTGTCCCTTAGTTCTTGTTCAAGAGTCTGTATCCACATACCAGAGTCTGCGACACCATTTTTTTTTTTTTGAGGAGTAAGGGGCAGGAAAGGGAACACCTGTGTGAGTTTAATCAGATAACAATATTGTTTGATGGGTAACTAGGGGATGGCGTGCCCCATGCTCTCTGTCAGGAGGCAGAATCCTACTGCAGTGGTTGGTAGCGAGAGAGAATTGGATCAAGGCTATATCTACAACAGGATGAGAATTTGGGTCAAGGGAATACAGCCAAAGACCTGCAAACCCTTGTTACTAATGATAGACTTGAAATGGTCCTTTGAAAGGAAGAAGGCTTATAGCATTAATAGTAATAAAGCCTCCCTGGGTAATTTGCCACAACCCACAAAGAGAACCATCTCTTTTCTTAAATCCTTCCCTATGTTGAGACCCTGTCCAGTAGAACAAGGACTATCTCAGAGAGATAGTGGATTTTGCTGGTTAAGGTGATATATTTTTGCTCCCCAGGCAAATAGGGCTTAGGAGTCTAGTTACCCACTCCATTGGTTTGAGGCCAGGGCACCTGTTTGTGGCACTTACTCTGGATGGTGGGAAGTGAGTCTAGGACTACCCTTTCTGACTAACTCTCTAGACAGATATTTTGTGCTCTTGGTTGGAAACTGATCCCTGACCTGGAAAGCCAGACCTTAAGATTGGGTACTAGGTCCAGCCCTTCATAGTTTGTGTGATCAAGTCTGTTGCTCTGTGGATCTCTTCTCTTTCCCCATCTCTCTGGTAGGAGAGCCCTCTCTTCCTATACAGTGCTGGGGAGTGGAATGACAATGAATATGTCTCCGAATGAGCATCAAAACATCCTGTGGTACCCTAGAATGGAGCTTCCTTTCCTCTGTCCTTCCCCATAACATTGATGCTGCAAAGAAGGGAAGATTTGTGAGAGGAGGAGGGAGCAAGGCTGAAAAATGTTCACGGCCAATTATGTGACTCTTGATGAGGACAGAGGGGCTGCAGGTGCACAGTGAGGGGACCCTAAGGTTGCCTTGGCAACCATGAAAGAGGGTGGGGGAGGGGAATTGGCCCAGGTGCCTCCCAATGGGCAAAGGAGGGAGATAGAGGACTTGAGAACCTTTAGCTCAGCCTAAGAGAGTAAAAGCTGGATTGTTCCAAGGAATGGGTCTGGGAGGGATGGACTATTTATATAAAATTAAGGACTAGAGACAGGAATGCCACCTGCCTAGGCCACCAGGAGGAGCTCTGTCATCTAGGGAAAGGGCCAGAGAGAGGGCTCTGGCATGTGACAGTTCTATAGTATCATAATAATTGATATTTACACATAAAGTTTGCAAAATGCTTTCCAGTGGGGTTAGGTAGCACAAGTGTTGATAGCCCCATTTTATAGATGAGGAAACTGAGGTTTGAGGAGATTAATGACTTGCCTATGACCAGCTTCTGCATTTCAGAGCCAGGATTTGAACCCAAGTGTTCCTAACTTTGGGTACAGCCCTTTTTTTTTTTATTGCATCACAAAATGGATCAACTCTATCACATTAGGGTCATCACTCAGAACCACGATGGCCTGAGGAGTGGAGGTGGGGAGTGGCCTCAGTCAGAAGATTGTAGGGTGGTGAGGGAAGCAGAAGGAGATTTTCCTTGTGGTTGGATGATAGGACATAGCTCTGAAGGATTGGCACCAGGGGAAACTGACAGAGGGTGAAGGACAGAGGCAGAGCTTAGGAGAAAGGGAGTTTTTCTAAGGTAGAATCTTGGAGGACATCCCCTAAATATAATGGAAACCTGGAAGAGCATAGAGAATTAAGTGTCCTCTGCATCCATCTAGCTTTCTTGTTATTACCACTTAGAGATGTCTGTTGTGTTTGGGGCTGAATGCAATTAAATTAAAGAATGTACTCCTACCCTTGAGGAACATGTAGTCTAGGATACAAGGCAGATGGGGAAAAAGCTATTTTCTTCCTCAAATGCAAAATCATAACACCTTGAATTTCTGCAGAGCTTTAAGTTTCACAAAGAGCTTTCCTTACAACAACCCTAGGAAGTAGAGAATACAAGTATTATTACATTTTACATGAATACGTTTTTTTAAAACTCCAAGCATTTTATTTTTGTGTTTATTTTTTGGGGGAGAGAGGGAAGGCAAGGCAATTGGAATTAAGTGACTTGCCCAAGGTCATACAACTAGTAAGTGTTGAGTGTCTGAGGCCAGATATGAACTCAGGGCCTTCTGATTCTGGGGCCGGTTGTCTATTTACTGCATCACCTAGCTACCCTATGAATACATTTTTAAAGATAGGAATAGGGACTGAACCCATCATTTCCATGATGTAAGGATTTCCTAAATAAGAGAACCCCATCTACCAATGCAAGTTGGCATCTTCTTTTTCAATTTCTAATCTTAGAAAGTTACCCAGAAAACTGAGAGAGTAGGTGACTTGGCCAGAGTCACACAGCCAGGAAGTATAGAGATGAGACTTGAATCCTGGCTTTGAGATCACTTCCATAATCTCCTACACCTCACAAATAGTTTTACATTTTATGAATAAAGGAGCTGAGGCTCAGAGGGGGACCCCAGATTCTTAGCATTACAAGGGTTTCATCTTCTGCATCCTCCAGTGTAACAACTTGTCCGTGGTCGCCAGAGTCCCCTGACTCTAAGCCCACCCCCAGTTTCAGGAGATCTCCCTGCCTTTCTGCTTTTCCCACACCTCATCTTGGAGAAAACCAAGTTTACAGGTGTTGCTGATCTTTAGCATATTGAGGGGGCAAAGTCCTTTCTTTGATCAATTCCCTGATGGATTCCCTATTTTACTCTCCGCAGAAACTATTCAAGACTTTCTATTTTCTCTGCAAGGTCCTCCTGCCTCTTCTTCCTCCTTCTCTCTCAACTGATGACCTTTCTTCAAAAAATTCTGGGAGTGGGGGGGGGGGGGTGGCTAGGTGGTGCAGTGAATAGAGCACCGGCCCTGGAGTCAGGAGGACCTGAGTTCAAATCCAGCCTCAGACATTTAACATTTACTAGCCGTGTGACCTTGGGCAAGTCACCTAACCCCAACTGTCATGCCTTCCCCCTGCCAAAAAGCAAAAAATTAAAAAAAATTAAAAAAATAAAATAAAATTGGGGATGGGGCAATTAAAAAAAAAAAAGACTGCTCACAAAAAATACTGGGTGGGAAAAGGCTATTCAACATGAGCTTCCTCCCCTCCTATTCTCTTCATCTCAATTCCCCTGACATTATTCCCTACTCTCTCTTGCTGCCCCTTATCTCTGACAAAGAGATAGCCCTTCTTCTTGCTAAGGCAAACCTACTTACAGGTGCATGCGACCCCATCCCCTCTCATCTTCTCTAGCGGCTGACATCCTCCATTATGCTTGCTCGCTCTTGAACCTCTGATTTCACCCATCAACTAGTCTCTTTCCTACTGACTTCAAGAACTTGCCCAAGTCTCTGCCATCCTTTAAAAAAAACCCTCATTAGATCCTATCACCCTCTCAAACTATCACTCTATATCTCTCCCTCCTTTTCTCAGTCACACTTGAAAAAGCTATCTATACTTTCTGCCTTCACTTCCTCTTCTCTCAGCACTCCTACACCATTTACAGTCTGAATTCAACTGAAAGCGCCCCCTCCAAAGTTACTGACAATCTCTTATTTGCCAGTTTTGATGGTAGATTCTGTCTTCAACCTTGACCTCTCTGCTGCATCTAACACTATTGGCCCCCTTCTCCTTTCGAATGGTCTCTTCTCTCGGTTTTTGGGACATCATTTTCTCCTACTTTGCCTTCTATCAGCTGATCACTCCTCTGTTTCCTTTGCTGGTTCATTATCCATATCGTGCCCCCCAACTGTGGGTGTTCCCCAAGGTTCTGTCTTGGGACATTGCTCTCTCTCTGTTTCTCTGTCTCTCTCTCTGCCTCTTCCCTTTCTCTCTTTCTCTTTCTCCTCTTCTCTCTGTCCCTCCCCCCCTCATCGAATTGCACAGGTTTTAAAAATTCTCATCTCTAAGTTCAGTTGTTTAGTCATTTTCAGTCATATCCAACTCTTTGTGACTCCATTTGGGGTTTTCTTGGCAAAGATACCAGAGTGGTTTGCTATTTTCTTCTCCCTCATTTTACAGATAAGGAAACTGAGGCAAACAGGGTGAAGTGACTTGCCCAGGGTCACACAGCTAGTAAGTGTCTGAGGCCAGATTTGAACTCAAGAAGAAGAGTCTTCCTGACTCCAGGCCCAGCATGCTATCCATTGGGCCATCTAGTTGTCATCATCTCCAAATATGTGACTCCAAAATCTATATAATTAGGCCTATCTCTTCCCCGAGTCTCTTCTCAGTCTTTTGTTACCAGTTGCCTATTAGATACTTCCAAATGGATGTCCTGGAACCATCTTAATTCCAGCATATCTAAAACTGAACTTGTTATCTTTCCCACTAAACCAGAGGTGGGGAACGTGTAACCTTGAGGTCACAAGTGGCCTTCTAGGTCCTTGGGTTTGGCCTTTGGACTGAGGCCAAGTTTTACAAACCTTTTTATTGAGGAGACTTGTTCTGTGAAGTTTGGATTTAGTCAAAGGACTTCACTTGAGGACCTAGACAGCTACATGTGGTCTCAAGGCCACAGGTTCCCCACTCCTGCCCTAAACCCTCCCTTCTTCCAACCATCTCAATCTCTGTTAAAAGCACCACCATCACCATTCCAGCATCTCCAGTCCATAATCTCAGCATTATCCTTGACTCCTCACTCTCTCTCAGCCCACATATCTAATTAGGAGACAAAATATCTCTCACATCTTACCCCTTCTCTCTACTCACATGGCTACAACCTTAGTTAAGGCCTTTATTTCTGACCTCTTAATTAGTTAATTAAGGCAACAGTTCTTTATCTCTCTTTCTGCCTCAAGTCTCTCCCCATTCTAAGCCATCCTATACCTTGCTGCCAAAGTAATTTTCCTTAAGTACAGAGTTGACCATACGACTCCTCTACTGAGACAACTCTGGTGGCTTCCTATTGCCTCTAGGATCTGATATAACCTCCTCTATTTACCTTTGAAATCCCTATGCATCCTTTTCCAGACACAATGGACAGTGCTCCCAATCCCACGTTCTGTGGTCTAGCCATGGACTTATTTGTGTTCCTCATACAGAATGTTTGGTCTCCCATCTCCCTGTCTTTACACTGGTCTTCATCACTGCATAGAATGCATGTCTTCCTCATCTTTACGTCATGGAGCCTTCTCTTGCTTGAAGATGTAGTTCAGGTCCCATCTTTTGCCTTAATAGACAGGCAGGTACCACAGTGAATAGGGCGCTAGGCCTGGAGTCAGAAAGACCTGCCTTCACATATGATCTCAGATACTTCCTAGCTGTGTGATCCTGAGCGAGTCACTTTATCTCTGTCAGCTCAGTTTCCTCATCTGTAAGTTGGGAATAATAATAGCACTTTTCTGCCAGGGTTACTGTGAGGACCAGATGAGATAATATTTGTAAAGCGCTCAGCTCAGTGTCTGACACAGTGAGGACAACTTATCTCCTGATCCCTCCACCTTGTGACCTTCCTAAACTCCCCGGCCTTAACTACTGTGTATATGTTTGTATTCATTTACTTTAGATTTTTATTTTTACTTGGCATCTTTCTCATCGGAACGAAGTTCCGTAGGAGTAAGGATCATTTCATTCCTTTACTTGTATTCCAAAGTCCAACACAGTGTCTGGCATATAATTGGCTCCTAATGAATCCTTGTTGGTTGAGTGATTGGTTCTTAGAGGGGATACATCAGGAAGAAAGTGTTCCTGGTAGAGGACAGGCTGCCAGAAGAAGACTGATGCCAATGGAGTGAGGGGGGCAGTAGAGAAGTCGCTTAGTGGTACTGGGGATGGATGGAGTGGGATGCATGTATTACAGTAAGGGGTATAGCAGGAAGAAGCTTGGGAAGATGGAATGCACGCAAGGAATAAGGATGAGGTGAGGCAGTTGACTTTGGCCAAATCAATCTCTCTGGATCTCATTTTTTAAAAAATTTTTTTATTTTTCCTTTTTGGAGGGCAATTGGAGTTAAGTGATTTGCCTAAGGTCACATGGCTAGTTTTTGTGCTAAGTGTCTGAGGCCACATTTGAACTCAGGTCCTCCTGACTCCAGAGCTGGTACTCTATTCACTGCGCCACCTAGCCGTCCTTGGATTTCATTTTTTGAAAGCAAGCTTATTGGACTAGCTGGCATTTAAGATATTGTATTTCTAGATCCTATGGTTTATGCATTCTTTGGGTTCTTGCCATGTTGCAGTCCCAGTCTCTGACTCTACTTTCTCCCTAATCTCTATTGCTGCAGTTTTCAGGGAACCCTACACCGTCCGGGTGGAGGATCAAAGGTCAATGCGTGGAAACGTGGCTGTCTTCAAGTGCCTCATCCCCTCTTCAGTGCAGGAATATGTTAGCGTTGTGTCCTGGGAGAAAGACACAGTCTCCATCATCCCAGGTAAGAGAGGAACAGAGGACCATGGAGGAATGGGGTTGGGGGTGGTGATGGTGGAGGGTGAGTGATTGATTATTCATGTTTGATTAAGTTGGTTGGTTCCTGGAAAGAGGTCTTGTTTGCTCAATCTTTGTGAGTGACTTGGTGACGGTTTGATGATATTTTGGTGAAGTTTATCCTGAAATTGTCTTTGCCCTTGTTTGGTGAGCTCTCTGTGCATGGGAAATGGCTTGGCACTTTTGCCAAGCAGGCAAAGAGAAATGATTGGTCCCTCCATTGAAGTCTAGAGACAAAGTCAGCAATATGGAGGGTAGACCTTGCTACTCTATGGAGCCAGGGTGCTGTCCTTTTCTACTATTGGAGTCATTCGTGATCATGACCTTTGGGGTAGAATCTTGGGTATGTTGTTTTTTTTCTGTGGAGGGGGGAGAAAATGCTTACAGTGGGGAAGTTTGTGGTACGAGATTGTGGTGACCAGGGGTCTAGAGCCATGTATTGGATTTGAGAATTAGACTGTGTCCTAAAGGTGTGAGCATGCAAAGATGATGCTTCCTTTCTTTCATGATTGGTCAGAAACCTCCTCAGAATCTCAGTGATTTTACTGTCATATATTCATGTTCATGAATATCATGTATGTGTCAGACTTCCCATGATATGGTGGCATGGATCCAGATCAACACATGGATGAAGTAATTTGACCTGAAGCAGAAGATGTGTGTGTAATAGGGTTTTTAGGAAGCCAACAAGGGGAGACAGGCATCATTATCCACATGGTGGGTGACCTGGATTTTAGTGTTGGCAATTAAATGCTTTTAGCTTAAAACAGGAAAAACCCCAAACACTTCCACCATGGCCTCGACTTTCTTGTTTCAGGTGTGTTCCTATTCCTTAGCATGTTTTCAGGGGCCTAACTGGATGTTTTCTTAATTTATTCCGGAGATGGAGGGAGAAATGACCCTACTTGGGGTTCCAGGGAACTGTTTCACATCCCAGGCTTGATTTTCTGGGATGCTGAGGGAAGGAAGGTGTCACTCTGTTGGTGTAAGGAGGGGAACCACACGAAGCATCAAATTTCATAGGATATAGAACTGGAAGAGGTCTTAAAAGTCATTTAGTCCAAGCAGTTCTATTTTATTATTCATTTCTTTATTTTTAGTATTTAATTTTTCCCCAGTTACATGTAAAACAATTTTAACATAAATTTTTCAAACTTCGAGTTCCAAATTCTCTCCCTTCCACCCTTCCCACCCTCCTCACTGAGAAGGCAAGCAATTCTATATAGGTTATACATATGCAGTCATGCAAAACATATTTCCATATTAGTCATGTTATAAAAGAAAACATAGACTAAAAAACCCCCAAGAAAAATAAAGTAAAAGGAAAGTATATGTCAATCTGTATTCAGATACCATCAGTTCTTTCTCTAGGGATGGGCAGCATTTTTCAGCCTAAGTCCGTCAGAACTGTCTTGGATCTTTGTACTGTGGAAAATTAGCTAAGTCATTCACAACTGATCATCTTATGATATTGCTATTACTTTGTACACAGTACACTTCACTTTGCATCAGTTCATGTAAGTCTTTCCAGGTTTTTCTGAGAGCATCCTGCTCATCATTTCTTATAGTACAATAGTGTTTCCACACAATCACATACTGCAATTTGTTCAGTCATTTCCCAATTGATGGGCATCCCATCAATTTCCAATTCTTTGCCACCAGAAGAGAGCCGCTATAAATATTTTTGTGCGTATATTTTTGTTTTTTATCTCTTTTTGGATACAGATCTAATAGTGTTATTGCTAGGTCAAAAGGTATGCATGGTTTTATAGCCCTTTGGGCACAGTTCCAGATAAGCAGTTCCATTTTACAGACTAGTAGAATGAGGCCCAAAGGGATGAAGTGACTTTTTTTCAAAATCATACAGATAGTAAACAACAGAGCTGGGTTTTGAACCCAGATCTTCTGACTCTCAACCAATGTTCTTGTCACGATACCAGATTTCTTCATGCCTTTTCCCTATTGACCATGTCTGTGCTTTGAGCCCCTTCACAGGAAGATGTGTAAAATAGCCTAGCAAATGTTCACCAGTCCTCTGACAATTATTTAATTAAGCAGATATTTGAATGGCCCCTAGATCGGAGAGCTGACCTCAAGGCCAAAAAGACTTTGGACACAACTGGTTATGTGACCATGGGCAAATCACTGGTCCTCTCAGTGCTCTAAGTCTCGCTCTAAGACAAAAAATTGTAGAGAAGGCTTTGATGTGCATCAGTGGATGAAGTTTTCTCATCTGGGAGTCCCCTATACTAATGAAATCCAGTCCCTGTCCCTTGCATGGCGACTAGAGGCTAGTAGTCACCAAACCAGATTTTGGATGTGCTGGGGCCTGCATGTGTTTGAGTGTTGAAGGCTGTGAGATGGGCAAGATTTCTAAAGGCACTAAATGCCAGCAAAGAGAATTTTGAACTTTGTTCAGTAGGCAAGAAGGAACCGGTAAAACAAATGAGTGACATGACTAAATGTTGTTATTGTTCAGCTGTTTCAGTCATGTCCAACTCTCTATGACCCAATTTGGAGTTTTTTTTTTGGCAGAGATACTAGGGTGGTTTGATGTTTCCTTCTCTACCTCTTTTTACAGATGAGGAAACTGAGTAAGCAAGGTTAAGTGACTTGCCCAGGGTCACGTTGCTAGTAAGTGTCTGAGGTCAGATTTGAACTCAGGGAGTCTTCCTGACTCCAGGTCTGGCACTGTATCCACCATGCCACCTAGCTGGCCTGTGACTAGATATATGTTTGAGTAAAATTAATTTGACAGCTGTTTGAAGGGTGGATTAAAAGGAAAACAGCTGACCTATTGGTAGGCTATTCCAATACTCCTAGCCAAAGATAATGAAGGCCTTTTCTAGATTGTTATTGATAGGAACAGGTAATAGAGAGGAGGTACCAAGTAGAGGGGGTGGGATGGATACAAGGGATCGTGGCAGAGATAGTTACCAAATCAGGATCTACTAACTGATTGGATATGAAAGAAAAAAGAAAGGAAGGGTCAAGAGGAACTCAAAGGCTTCTGGGTAGAGAATGAATAGCACAAGCGAAAACATATAGACTAAAAGAGCATGATGTGTTCACAGGACGAGGAGAGAAACCTGACCCAAGCAAAGAACATGTGTTAGGAAAGACTGAGAGTGAAGGCTGGGTATGTGGGAGAGATCTAGGTGAGGGAGGGCCTTGAATGCCAGGACAAGGAGTTTGAACTCTGCTGGCCAATGGGAAGCCAAAGCCAAAGCCAAAGCCAATGCTCGCTTGCTCTTTCTCTCTCTCTCTCTCTCTGTTTCTCTGTCTCTCTGTCTCTGTCTCTCTCTCCCTCTCTCTCTCTCTGTCTCTCTCCTTTCCTCTCCTCTTCTCCCTCTCTGTCTTTCTCTCTCCCTCTCTGTCTGTCTGTCTATCTCTGTCTCTCCTCTCTCTTCTCCCTCTCTGTCTCTGTCTCTCTCTGTCTGTCTCTCTCTTTCTCTCTCTGTCTCTGTCTCTCCTCTCCTCTCTGTCTCTGTCTCTCTCTCTGTCTCTGTCTCTGTCTGTCTGTCTCTCTTTCTCTCTCTGTCTCTGTCTCTCCTCTCCTCTCTCTCTCTCTCTCTCTCTCTCTCTGTCTCTGTCTCTGTCTCTGTCTCTCCCTCTGGCCCCCACATCCAGTCATCTCTGACTTATGTTGATTCTACCTCTGAAACTCTTCTTGTATCTGTCCCCTCCTTTTCATTCCCACTGTCATGGCCCTGGTTCAGGACCTCATTACCTCTAGCCTGGACTATGGCAAAAGCCTCTGAACTGTTCAATGCTTTTCCTTCTTCCATTCCATCCTACACACTCCTGCCAGATTAATTTGCTTCCAGCACAGATCTGTTCAAGTCCTGTTGCCTTGTTTTCCTCAAACCCTCTATTTTAAAAAAACACAACAAAAGCCACAAACACAATAAGCAAAAACACCAAAGCAGCTTCTGTGCTTCCCGTGGTTTGCAAGATATCAGTGCCTTAGCTTGTCATTCGAGGATCTCCACAGTTGGATTCCATCCTGCTTTTCCAGGTAGCCTCAGTTTACCTGAACTCCACTTCACCTCAATTTTGTCCTTTCCTACCTCCAGCCTTTTGTCCCTGCTCCATGCCATCCTCTATGCTTGGTTGCTCTCCTTCCTGCACACACCCATCTTTGTCTGTTGAAATACTTCCTAATCTTTAATTAAGGCCCAGTGGCACCTCCCCCAGTAAGCCTCTTCTCATCCTCCAGTAGAAAGCAATCCCATGCTTTCTGCAAGCTCATGCAAGCAAGGAAGGAAGAATTGATTTATTCAGTGGCTCCCATGTGACAGGCACTGTGCTGAGCACTTTAAAGATGTCTCCGTTGATCCTCACAATAACTTTGGGAAGTAAGTGCTTTTATTCCTATTTTGCAGCTGAGGTTAAGTGGCTTGCCCAAGGTTGCACAATTAGTAAGTGTCTGAGGTCAGATATGAAGACCATGCACTCTTTGCACTGTACCACCAAGCTGCCTATATAGACTTAACGTATTTCAATTTTTATAGCAGATATTTGTGTACCTGCCTTCTCTTCCCTGTTAGATTCTAATCTCTTTGAGAACAAGATTGTGTCTTATTTATCTTTGTTATTATCTTTATCATAGTACCCAGTACTGTTTGGTGTGTACGGTTGTTACTACTGCTACTACTATTATTAAATGTTTAATAAATGCTTATTGGATCTTTCAGTCAGACGCATTAGCACCCATTGGTGTGCAGGAAGAATGCATGGGAGTGAGCCTGCGAGGGTAGACCTGTCTTTTAGACTTGCCTTGTCTTCCCAGAGAGTTAGCCCTAACTCCGCTGGCAGAGATAGCCAGTGACTTGAAGGACCGTTGTTGGATCCTATAAGGCATAATTATTACTAATCTGGTTTTCTCCAAACCTGATTAAGTTTCTTTCCAGCCTTGGGCCTATATACTTAATATTAATCTGCATAACTGTTTTAAACCTCTGTGTTAAAAACAATACTTTGAGTTTTTAAGGATGGGGTTTCTCTCCCTCTCCCAGGCTCTGTCCCATTATCCTTAGCCCAAAATGACTCCAGTAGTGTGACTCTTCTGTGACTAGCTTTTCAGTTTGGTGACTCCTCTCCCCAAGATCATGAAAGCTAACGAGTCCTGGAGGGCCACAATTGAAATGGGCCTGTGAACTACAAAGGAGCAGAGATCCATTCCCCTCCCAAGAGGATGAGAGGCCAGCATTCAGCACAAATGTCATACTATTTAATATTTAGGAAGCACACTGTTTATGGATTTATTTTTTAAATAGGATTTTGTATAGGCCACACAATGTGCATGTGCATTGTGAATTAGTAGTTCATTTTTTTTTTTCTTTTTGAGGGGGGAAGGTAGGGCAATTGGAGTTAAGTGACTTGCCCAAGGTCACACAGCTAGTAACTATGTCAAGTGTCTGAGGCCAAATTTGAACTCTGGTCCTCCTGCCTCCAGGGCCAGTGCTCTATTCACCAAACCACCTAGCTGCCCCTAGCTTAGGGGTTTTTTTGAGGGGGGAAGGCAAGGCAATTGAGGTTAAGTGAGAGTAGAAGTGAAAAAGGTGCTCTTGCTCTGTTGGGGAAACCAAATCCTTTTGATGAGATTTGTCCTTGCCCCGCAATGGCTGAGGCCACAGAGGGGCTTGGCAGAGTCACCTTCCTTTTTCTTTACTATTTTCCCCTGGCTTTCTGAGAAGAATAGCTGCCTCATTCTTTAGATCTGTTAGCTGGATTCAAACATTCCAGCAAGGCATGATAACAGCTAGCAAAGGGAGGGATGCAGCATCTTCCCCAAGACGCCGGTTTGTGTTCCCTGTGCCTTGCCACTCAGGAGACCTTTCTCTTTGGGAAACTAGGCCCCTGAGCTGGCAGTAGAGGCAGGAGAGCCTGTGGACCAGTGGCTGGCACATCAGCGCCATGATCCCATGGGGATTTGAAAGGAATGAAAGGATTTGGCCACAAGTTAGCTGGAGGTTGGGCATTTACTCCCAGGTCGAGAAGTGCTGACTAGGGGTAGAGGAGGGGAGCCTGGGAGCTGGATACTGAACCAGCAGCAGCCACCTGGCTTCCTGGCTATTCTTCCCCAGCAGAGAGGAGAGCCCCAAGCCAGGAGTCGTTTCTCTGAGCAGTGTGCCCCTCCAGCTTCCGTTGCCTTGTTTCTCTTCTCCAATCCAAAGACAGGTTTTATTTTAAGATGTGATTTTAAAAGCACAAAGCCTCTCACCTTCAGGCTGACAGCTATTACCTTTACTCCTCAGGGAGAGGAAGTAAGGGGGGGAGGGTGGAGCTTGGTCTCCTGGTGGACTGACTGGCTTTGGGCACGGGAGATGGGAAAAAGAGAGAGAAAGAATAAAATAGAATTAAGGTCTCCAGTGAAGCTGAGATGTGGCTTAATTTCCCATCTGTATGATCACCATTACAATGTGTATTATTGGTTATAAAGATAAATTCAGTCATGTTCCTAATAGCTTTTAATTTCCACCAGAACTGATTATATTGATGTGAGCCTCCTGGTGGGAAATCTCTTTGCTGGTTGAATGGCCATCCATGCCCCAGTGGGGTCTTTTGGATAGTGTTCATTCGTTGGTCAGATATGCTTGATTTTTCCTCTAGAGATAAACTGGAATAATACCCCTTATCTGTGTGTTGTTTGGCTCCTAGAGATTAGGTGATTATTACTTTGACTGAGTTTGGAGCACGGCTGGGGAACAGAAAGGAAGAACCAAGATGGTGGCCATGGTGAGACTTGACCTGGAAGGTTTGATGCTTTCACTGGGTGATAAGGCAGAGGGAAGGAGGGAATGGGGGAGGAAGGAAGGAGAACAAAATTGTGGCTCCCAGAACAGAAAATTTTACTTCAGGTGTGGCCTCAGTG
This sequence comes from Pseudochirops corinnae, assembly GCA_028646515.1. Taxonomy (NCBI): domain Eukaryota; kingdom Metazoa; phylum Chordata; class Mammalia; order Diprotodontia; family Pseudocheiridae; genus Pseudochirops; species Pseudochirops corinnae. Next base: position 110,408,282 of record CM053588.1, read on the forward strand.
GGGCAGGAAATAGTAGTATCTCCTTATTCTTAGCTTTTCTGTGTCTTTTAATGCAATCCTAAGGTCACATTAAGGCAGCTAAGTGGCACAGTGGAAAGAGTGCAGGAGCTGGAATGAGGAAGACCTGAGTTCAAATGTGACCTCAGTCATTTATTAGCTCTGTGACCCTAGGCAGGTCACTTCACCGTGTTTGCCTCAGTTTCCTCATCTATAAAATGAGCTGAAGAAGGAAACAGCAAACCACTCCCATATCTTTGCCAAGAAAACCTCAAATGGTGTCATGAAGGACTGGACACAACTGAAATAATTCAGTGACAATAACAAAGGTCAAATTACTTTTCCCAGTTACTATACATTGATTCACGGTTGAATGTCAGGTTCACTGAGACACCCAGATCTTCTTCAGATGAATTGCTCTCTAGCATGTCTCTCCCATCTTGTGCTCTAATCTTCCAGATTCAAATTGAAATGCTTTTTGAGTATCTATGATAAGCCAGGAACTGTGAGACCTCTACAAGAAGACTGTGATCAGATACTTGCCTTAAGGAGCTTATAATTTGTGGACCATTGAGCTGCTGAGCTTGAACCAGCATCATCCATTGTCAGAAGCTAAACTTCCTGTGATGTTGACATTCAATAAAAGTGTGTGTTAATGGCTCCCATTTCCTTAATGCCCTATGAAACCAGACTTCTCTTAGCTGATTTTTAGCTCCTAAGCAATAAGAACTAAGATAACTGTCTCAAGATAAAACCCACCTTTGATGGTTGTCTAAAAATATGTCCCTACCCAACCTTGGAAGCTGCAGTGATGTTGTTTATAAGGATTTGGACCTTATTGGGCTTCATGGGGGCAAGGGGAGAAATGTACAAGAGGATACTCTCGAATAGGAAGAGTTCATAGAACTCTTTAATCAGCCTTGTCATTCTGGATCCTTGGTACTGATATTCTGGAGTTCCCCATGGCCAAAGAATGAAGCAGTTTTGTACGTGAAAGATGTGTGAGAGTCTTACAGGGCCATAGTTTTCCTGTCCCAAGGAGGCTTCTCTTTTTTGAATATTTTCCAGTTGATGTTATTTCTTAAAACAGCAAACCAACAAAATACAAGTTGATGCGGTTTTAGAAGGGACAGATGCCTTAAAAAGTGAACAGATCTAGTTATGTGACCTTTCTTGTCTTTTTTGCAAGAAGTTGCTGGTGCTTGGAGTCTTGGAAAGGGAGGTTGCTTTCAATATCAAGCTGATTTTTCTTTGTAGTAAGCGAGAAAGTCGTTCCCCCAAGCTAGGGTAACCTTCTATGAAAGTGGTCTACATTTAGTCCTGGAGAAAGAAGGGGTTAAAGTGAGAGGAAGCAGCTTGCTTCTGCCCTGCAGTGTAATCATTCCTCTGCAGAGACTGCTGAAAGATAAAACCAACCAAAGTTCAGTGTTTGACTATATCAAGGATCTAGGGCTGCCTACAGACATTACTGTGAATGGAAACTTTTCATTATGTTTTATCAAGGTGTTTGCTGTTCAGTTTTCTGGAAAGTGAAGCAACCTTTGGCAAAAGCAGATCATTCTGTGTCTGAAGCATTTTAATAAAAAGTTGGTTTTTTTAAAGCTTACAATTTAGCTGATAGAATGGAGTAGTGAGTGGCATACATCATTAGAAAAATAATGATAATAAAAGAAGGTCCCAGTGTCCGTTTGACCTTGGATACATTATATTTTCGCCTAACTTCCCAACATATTCACTTTTTTTTTTTTGAGGCAATCAGGGTTAAGTGACTTGCCCAGGGTCACATAGCTACTAGGTATCTGAGGCCAAATTTGAACTCAAGTACTGACTCTTTTCAAATTATGGTTTGTTCATGCTAAAAATTAACTGGTATTACTGCAACATTAACTGAGGGGCAGCTAGGTGGCATAGTGGATACAGTGTCAGATCTGGAGTCAGGAAGACCTGAGTTCAAATCCAGCCTCAGATAATTACCAGCTATATGACCCTAGACAAGTTGCCTCACCCTGCTTGCCTCAGTTTCCTCATCTGGAAAATGAGCTGGAGAAGGAAATGGCACACCACTCCAGTATCTTCTCCGTGAAAATCCCAAATGGGGTCACAAAGACACAAACATAACTGAAAACAGCTGAACAACAACAAAACCAAGTGATGATGGGAGGAGGGAATCAGGAAACGTGCAGGGTGGTAGGATAAAGTCAGCTTAAAATGAACATTTAGTCACAGATAAAGCTGAAGTATTAGAGTTGGGAGAGTCCTTTTAGATCATCTAGTGCCAACCCCCTTATTGTACAGAAAAGGAAACTGAGCTCCATAGAAGTAGACCCCAATAGCATTTTGTTGATACTACTCTTTTTTTTTTTTTGTTTTTTTTTATTTACTCATTTACTTTTAATTTACAAGATTCAGTTCCACAATCACTTGGGTTTCAGATTTTCTCCCCTCCCTTCCCCCCCCCCCACCATGGTGGCGTGCAATCATGTA
>CM053588.1:110411262-110493955 GCA_028646515.1 Pseudochirops corinnae
TATTTATAGCCCTTTGGGCATAGTTCCAGATTGCTCTCCAGAATGGTTGTATCAATTCACAACTCCACCAACAATGCATTAGTGTTCCAATTTTTCCACATCCTCTCCAACATTTGTCATTTTCCTGTTTTGTCATGTTGATACTACTCTTGATGGAATTATCTTGAATGATCTTACCCCTATTCTCTGCCAGTCCTTGGAAGCCCCTCACAAGGGCTACCTCTGCTCTCTACAGCCTGGAGAGATTCCTCCCTTTTGGGAACTCCAATAGGTCTATTTTTTTCTCTAATGATTTGTCTACACACCGTCTACTGAGTTAGACTGTGAGCTTCTTGGGGGCAGGAACTGTGTTTTATTTATCCATATATCTCCCTAGGAGTCTATATTAGGCAATCAGGAAATATTTGATTAGTCAATGAAATTAAGTGACCTACACAAGCTTCCATAGCATGTTAGTGACAGACAGGGAAAAGAATCTTGATCCCCTGATAGGCATTCTGAAGCTTGAACCAGGCTAAACTGACTGGCTATAAAATTAATTGGATGAGCTAGGCTGTTATAGTGGAACACCGGACTAAGGACAAAAGGCCTGGGCTCTAGTCCTGCCTATGCACACTGACTAGATATATGGTCTTGGACCTATCACTTTTCTCAGTTTCCTCCTCACTGAAAGGAGGAGGTTGCATTAGTTGACCTCCAAGACTCCTCACACTCCTAACAGTTGGTTTCAAATTCTAAGACAAGTTACTCGAGGACTGCAGGGGGCTTTTGATGAATGGGACTGATGTGGGATACTGACCTGAATTGGTAACAGGAGTTTTCTCACCTGGAGCTCCCTATGTATATGAAATCATATTTGTTGAAAGAAAAAATAAAAAATTAGAAACTTAACATTGAATATCAATACAACCAATTCTACTTGCTCAGTAACTATTTATATCTGGCTTCAGTTCAAGGTATAAGGTCTCCAAACTTTATAATTTCTCCTTTTAAGTTGCCCATTTGGATTCCTTGCTTATTCATACATCCTGATTTTCCCTTATTTTTTCTTGTAGTCAGGGGGTGCTCCATTCTTCTGGCTCTGTTTTTTCTTCTTCTTCTATTTGTATTATTTTATAGAAATATCAATATGCTCTGGCCACTGCTAAATATGAGTCCTGGGGACAGCGGCAAAACTAGAGGAGGAAGGCAGAAGGCAGATACTGAGCAGAGAGGATTTGAGGTACAGAGTATAGAATTGTCTCCTTTTCAATACGAATTTGCTCCATTCTCACTCCCGGCCCTTTTTTATTTCTTTGAGACTGGATCTTCCTATATCACCCCCACCCCACAACCCCCAGAAGTACAGGGTCTACTCCTGGTTCAATGCCACCACTGATCAGCAAAGAAGCTTTAACCTGTTCCATTTCAGACCTTACCTGGATCATGCCTCCTGGGGCAACTTGATGGTCCTCACTTCAGGGGACTCACTGTATTGATACCAGCCTTAGTTTTTAATATATTTATATATTTATTTGTGTACATGCTATTATTCTCCAGTAGAATATAAGCTCCATGAGGGCAAGCGTTATAATTTTCATTTCTATTGCTTGGTATGTATCAGTGCTTCTTTAATGGAAGTGAATTTGCTTTCTGAGGAATTGTAAAGCATCAGTGGGCAGATGTGTATGAGATTTTGCATCCTAAGGCAGTGAAAAGAACTGGGGATTGGGAATCAGGAAACCTGGGTGGGAAGCCCAGCTCTGCCACTATATGACCTTGGACAAGAGTCTTCAGTTTTCTGGGCCTCAGTTCCCTCACCTGTAAAATGTGATGGAAATATGATGGAAAGAATCTTGGATCTGGAACCAAAGGATATGGGTTTGAATCCTCCAGCTACTGTTGCTCACCTGTGTGACTTCTCTGGTCTCAGTTTCCTTCTTCTATGAAATGAGAGGATTAGAGCCAATGATTGCTAAAATCCCTTCCGGCTCTAATCTAATCTGTGAATCCATGTGTGTCTGAATTGCTCAGCACCCCCTACCAGTGGTAGCTTCCCTGGGGCCTGCATACTTGAAGTATGTCACTGGCTGAGACAATCATGAAGAGGAGAACATTTGGTTTGGCTCCATTCTACATGGCAGGGAAAGGGATGGGCCCTGCTTATCCACTCAGAGAATGAAGAGAATCCTCTAATGCAGTTAAATATTCTAACTGCTCCTCATCCCCAAACAAAATGGGTTAGTGAGAGATGGCAATGAAGACATAATAAAATAAAGAAGAATACAGATTTCTCCTTCTCTTCTTCCTCTCCATATGGTCTTCCTCCTCCCCATCTCCCTATTGTTTTCTCCCTTTCTATCTTCTTTCTCTCCCTTTCCCTCTCTCTTCCCCTTCTTTCCTTTTTCCTTTTCTCCATCTCCTTTTCTGCAACTCTTCCCCTCAGTCTTTCTTCTACCTCCTCTTTTCCTTGTCCTATCTCTCCCTGCATTCTTCTTTCTTTCAAGTTTTTTTCTCATCTGCGCTTCCCCTATCTGTTTTTCCTCTGCTTTTTCTCTCTAAATCTCTTTTTTCTCTTTCCTGTCTCCTTCTGGTTCTTCTCTTTCTTCCATTCTTCTCTCTCTCTCTCTCTCTCTCTCCCTCTCTCTCTCCCTTTTCTCTTCTTCCTTCTGCTTCTCTTCCCCCTCCTCTTCCTCTCCCTACTCTCCCCTTCTCCCTTTTCCCTCTCCCCTTCTAGTCTTCTTCCTCTCTTCCTATCAATTTTCTCTTCCCTTTCAGTCTTCCTATCCCCCAGCTTTCTCTCTTCTTTCCCTTTCTTGCCTCTCTCTTTCTCCTCTCTTCTTTTTCTGTCTCCTTCCTTCCTTCCTTCCTTTCTTCCTTCCTTCCTTCCTTCCTTCCCTCCTTCCTTCCTTCCTTTCTCCCTCCCTCCCTTCCTCTCTTCTTCCCTCCCTCCCTCTCTCCCTCCCTTTCTTTCTTTCTTTCTTTCTTCTCTCAACCTCTTTTCTCTCCTTGTATCACTACCTCTCTCCTTTTCCACTGCCCCACACCCCCAAACAAAATGGATTAGGGAGAGATGGCAAGAAAGATAAAATAAAGAGGAATACAGATTTTGCTTTCTCTTCTCCATTCTTTTTCTCCCTATCTTCTTCCCCTGCTCTCTCTCTCTCTCTCCCTTTCTCTCCCTCTCTCTCTCTCTCTCCCCCTCTCTCTCTCTCTCTCCCTCTCTCTCTCTCTCTCTTTCTCTCTCTCTCTCTCCCTCCCTCCCCTCCCTCCCTCCTTCTCTCTCTCCCTCTGATTTTAGACAGCATGAATGGAGCTTATGAGGTGAGGAGATAGAATGTTCAGCATCAGCTCATTAGAATCCTTTCCAATAACCAAGCAGGCAGCAGCCCTTTGCTGGAGGCCCCCATTCTGTCGGTCCCAGAGTCTTGAGCTGCTCACTCTCAGCCATGCGGAAATGCCTCGTTTTCGCCAGGTGCCTCTCCCTGCGTGTTCATGTGTTGTGTTTTGCTTCATCATTTAGTTCATGGCAGACACTGAATTTCCAGAGCACCCACTGGGTGATTTTCAGCAGAGATTTGAAACAATTGCTGGCAAATGCTTTGTGCTGGGATCTGGTCATTGCCGTAGTGGACACAGAGGAAACAGCATTGTTTGCTTAAGTTGGCAACAGTGTAAGTTACCCTGAAATCAAAGATAAATTCTTTATAGAAGGTTATTCTACACATAAATCATCATTAGACTACCTCATTTTTGTTTAATGCCTACCTCACTGTGCTGTAGTCTAAAAATGTGTGTTTAGGGAAGTCAAGGGTTGCCGGGAAATTATAGGGTTTTCAAAACCTCATTTGCTTTGCTGGTGCTCACATCGAAATCAATCTTGCCTTCAGTTCTCAATCTCATTGCAAACATACAGCAGCACTTGCCGAATCCTGGCATTTAATGGAGGGTAGCATTTATTCAGGAGAAGCCCACGGTGCCAACAGAATGGCACTTACAGGGAGATTGCGCTTCCTGCCAAGCTAAGGATTTTGAACTCTGTTCTTTATCAATGATCTCTCTGGCCAGAGACAGAGCCAAGTGGAGACATTGGTGAGGTTCACACACCGGCCCTTGTTAGACAGGCATTATGGACCAGTAGAGTGAGCACTTGATCTAGAGTCAGGAAGGTCCAGGTTAGGAGATCACAGATTTACAATGGAAATGATTGTAGAAGTCTTCTGGTCCATCTTCCTCACCCCTCACCCCCCAGCAGTAGTCCCCCTATTTCTGAACCTTACTTTAAAGTCTGTCTAGATCCTGAATATTCAGAGTTCCACCTGACTACAGGGAAGGACTGAGCAAATTAACCTACCCTGCCCCTATGACCAACATTAGTAGCCAGATGAGAAGCACAGCCCATGAGTCCTTCCCTACAGCTGCTCTCTCTGCAGACATCTTGTCTCCTACGTACGTATATAATTTTTCACACGAGGAAATTGAGTACCAGAAAAATTAAGGCCATACAAGGAGAAAATAGAGGAGGCAGGATTCAAACCCAGCTTCTGTGGTTTCAAATCCAGTGTTCTTGACACTGGACCACCAAAACTTGGGTTTGAATTCTGCTTTTGGCATTCCTTAGCTCTGTGGCCACAGACAAATCCCTTAAGTCTCAGCTTCCTCATCTAAAAAAGAGACATAATTATAGCTCCTGGGAGGGGGTGGCAGGAAGGTGATTTGTGGTACTCAGCTGAGTCAATACATATATAGTACTTTAGAAACCTTAAAGTTCTAAATAAATATTAGCTATTGTTATCATCATTATTATGACAAAATGAACAGAAATTGGTGTCTAGGGTGAGGAGAACCCGATAGAGTGCTGTCACACGAATAGTTTAACTAGGTAGATGTTAGATATTTGTCCTGGGCCAGGAGGAGGGAAGGTGGAAGAGGCAGAAAAGGAAAGCAAACCAGATGAATGAAAACAAAAGTGAGAATAAATTAGATGAGGCCATCTGACAAGTGGCAGTGGTGGAAAGTCCTGATTTGGCCTCATTCATGCCTATCTCCAAAATAATAAGAATTTCTTCAGAGCCTCCCTATGACTGAAAGCTCCAGCCAGAACAGGGACATTCATCGTTAGCCTGGTAAGTTCTTCATAGTCCCAGGGCTTTGGGAGAAGCTTTAGTCCTTTTGGACACTGCATGTCTCCCTCTAGGTGCAATTTTCTCAAAGACATCTGCCTGTGTGTATATGTACTGCTCTGGCAAGAAGTCTTGTCTGAGGTCAGGATTTTCCTTGTGTCATGGACCCCTTTTGGCAGGTTGGTGAAGAATCCTATCTGTTGTTTACGTTCATAATCAAAGGAAATGCTAAATTGAAAATGAAGAAATAATTTTTTCCTATCTAAGTTCACAGACATCCTGAAATTAATCCATGGAGTCTGCTGGGTACCTTCAGTTTAAGAATCTCTGATCTAGGTAAATGGGCTATAATGTGAAACCCTGTGGCTGAGAAGAGTGGATGGGGAGGGAGAGGTTGGGGTAGGGGTAGCCCCTACCATGGGTCCTACAAAGTTCCTGGCTAAGATGTCATGCTCCTCAAATGGGCAGTGAGTCCAGGCTCTTGCTGAATTTAAGGAATCCACAGGGGTCTGGGTTAGTAGAGGTGTGCCCAGTTAGTGGAAGTCACAAGACTGAGTCACACTGCTTTCCAAACAGAAGGCAGAAAGGGAAACTTTGGATTTACTAAGGGAAAGTATCTGTCAAGGAGCTAAAATTTGGGCCAGCCAGGCCTGCTATCCAAGTGCAGGGGTTTCTTCTGCCCTTGGAGTCCTCAGAAAGGGCCAGGACAATCAGTGGTTCAAATAAATACTGGATTTTCTATGCCCTCGAGCTGCAGAACTGCACACGTGAGGGGGCAATATGTCTGCAGAGAGGGCAGCTGTAGGGAAGGACTCGTGGGCTGTGTTCCTCATTTGGCTACTAATGTTGGTCATAGGGATAGGGTGGGTCAATTTGTTCAGTCCTTCCCTGTAGTCTGGTGGAACTCTGAATATTCAGGCTCTAGAGAGACTTTAAAGTAAGGTTCAGACATGCAGGCTGGTGTCTAGAATCTGCTGTACTCACTGAGCCATCCAAATGGAGAAAGGGCATTCATTCCATTGTCTTTGAGGTGGCTACATGTGCTGGTTGCTTCAGGCCTAAAGGGGCGGGTTTGTAAAGTCTGTTGTGGGGTGAGGGGCAGAGCAATTCACAGAGTGGAAGTTTGTTTGGGCTTTGAGTTAAATTCCAAAAAGGACAAGACTTTATCAAGGGAAAAGTCTGTATCTACAGGATGCTAAAACTTCCAATCAAAACCCCACAAAAAAATCAGTCAAGCCACTTATTTTTGCCATTATCACGAGACAGCCAGCTGACTGAAATACTCACCCCAGAAATAGTGAATGTTAGAACTGGAAGAGATCTGAGACAACACCTAGGCCAATCCCCTCATTTTCTAGATGAGAAAAACAAAGCCCAGAAAGGTGGGCTCCATTTATTGATTGAATGTCTTGGGATTCCCAATCCTGATTATTCCACATTTAAGAGTAACACTAAGCACTCCAAGGAGATGCTAAGAAATCTAAAAATTAAATATTTTTTTATTTTAAAAAATATGTTATAATTCTGTACATATGGAAGAAAGAAAAGTTGTGACAAAACTAGATAAAAGTAAAATAAAGCAACCCCCACCAAAGCTAGAAATTACTATTATTTAGTCTCTTTTGGCCTCTCTTTGTGTAGGTTTTTTTTTTTAAGTCTTTTATTTCTCAATTACACATAAAATTTTTTAAACATTCATTTTTCAAAATTTTGAATTCCAAATTCTTTTCCTTTCTTCTTTCCCTCTCCCTTCCTTGAGAAAACAAGCAAATTTACATAGATTATATATGTGCAGTCATGCAAAACATATTTCCATATTAGCCATGTTGCAAAAGAAAACACCGACCCAAAGAAAAAACCCAAGAAAAATAAAGCTTAAAAAATATGCTTTCATCTACATTTAATTCCATCAGTTCTTTCTCTGAAGGTAGATAGCATTTTTCATCATAAAGCCTTTCAGAATTGTCTTGGATCATTATATTGCTGAGAACAGCTAAGTTATTTACCATTAACCATTATACGATAATGTTGTTACTGTGTACAATGTTCCCCTGGTTCTGCCCACTTCACTTTGTACAAGTTCATGTAAGTCTTCCGAGGTTTTTCTGAAACTATCTTGCTTGTTATTTTTATAGCATAATAGTATTCCATTCCATTCATATACCACAACTTTTGCAGCCATTCTTCAACTGATGGACATCTCAGTTTCCAATTCTTTGTCACTATAAAAAGAGCTATTTTAAATATTTTTCTACATATAGATCCTTTTTAAAAAATCTCTTTGGAATACAGACCTAGAAGTGGTATTGATGGGTCAAAGCATATGAATAGTTTTATAGCTCTATGAGTGTAGTTCCAAATTGCTTTCCAGGATGGTTGGGTCAGTTCACAACTCCACCAACAGTGCCTTTGTCCCAATTTTTCCACATCTCCTCCAATATTTGTCATTTTCCTTTTCCATTGTATTAACCAATCTGATGGGGTACCTTAGAGGTATTTTAATTTGTATTTCTTTAATCAACAGTACTTTAGAGCATTTTTTCACATGACTATAGTAGTTTTGATCTCTTCTGGAAACTGCCTGTTCATATCCTTTGACCATTTTTCAATTGAGAAATGACTTGTATTCTTATCAATTTCACTCAGTTCTTTATGTATTTGAGGCATGAGGCCTTTGTCAGGGAAAATAGCTATAAAACATTTCTTCCTAGTTTCCTGATTTCCTTCTAATATGGACTACACTGGACTTGTTTGTGCAAACCTTTTTTAATTTGATGTAATGAAAATTATACATTTTATATCCTATAATACTCTCTATTAGTGCAGCTAGGTGGTGTTATAGAGAGAGCATTGGGCCTGGAGTCAGGAGGACCTGAGTTCAAATCTGACTTCAGACATTTGCTAAGCTGTGTGACCCTGAACAAGTCACTTAACCTTGTTTGCCTCAGTTTCTTCATCTGTAAAATGAGTTGGAAGAGGAAATGGCAAACCACTCCAGTATCTTTGCTAAGAAAACCCCAAATTGGGTCACAAACTGAAACAACTGAACAACAAGCAAATGTTCTCTATGGTGTTTGATCATAAACTCTTCCCCTTCCATCGATCTGACAGGTCAGATATTCCACATTCCCTTAATTTGCTTATGATGTCACCCTTTGTGTCTAAATTACCTATGCACTTAGAACTTCTTTTGGTATGTGGTGGGACATATTGGTCTATACCTACTTTCTGCCAAACTGCTTTCCAGTTTTCCCAGCAATTTTTGTCAAGTAATGAATTCTTGTCTTGAAAGCCTGGATCTTTATGTGTCTTTCTTTTCTTAAGCTATAAAATGAAGTGGTTAGACCAGATGACTTCTCAGGTGCATTCTAGTGCTAACTATGTAAGCTTTTGGTTCTAAGTTAACACCCTTTGACTCTTTTCTTCTTGGACTTTGCTGGTGAAAACATCTAACCTAAGCCATTTGAGAGCCCAGGTAGATAATGTCTTGGGTTCAAAATCTTTCATTTATGAAAAAAGGAAAGTTTCTCTCCCTCTCTCTCTCGCTCTCTCTCTTTCTCTCTCTCTCGCTCTCACTCTCGCTCTCTCGGTTGTGGTCAGAAATATATCAGGCTCTAAGGATCCTGGGCAGACTAGGTCCATGGTGGTGCACAATGAATAGTCAAACTTAAGGCAGTGTGTGATGGGAATCTCCAGAAATCATGTTATAATGGTCATCTGTCAGACCAGTTCAAGGCTGACTGGAAAGTGATATGAATGACCAGTGAGACATAGAATGGTGTGGTAGGAAGATAGTGGTTTGGCTACTTGCCATCTCTACTTGTTTCATTAGATCTCAATTTTCACTGTGATAAAATAGAAGAATTAGGCTACATTATCTCTAAGGGACCTTCCTTTTTTTTTTTAATCTTTTTGGAGGGGGGAAGGCAGGGCAATTGGGGTTAAGTGACTTGCCCAAGGTCATACAGAGCTAGTAAGTGTTAAGTGTCTGAGGTCGAATTTGAACTCAGAGCCTCCTGACTCCAGGGCTGGTATTCTATTCACTGCACCACCTAGCTGCCCCGATCCTCCTTTTTTTTAAACAAACAGCCCTATGAGGAATTATTTAAAGGGAAAAATACTATCTACTTCTACATTAGCTGAGGAAGTTCCATAGACTCTAAGGGTTGGAAGGTATCTCAAAGGCCATTGAGCTGAAGATCCTTCCCTGTGTGGCTGTGCCCTCCACCACATCAAGCTTGATGTTTGTAGATTCCACTCAAAAACTGTTACTGATAATGGGGAGTTCACTACATTCCAAGATAGCTTCCTTCCAGTGGCAGTGACATATCCATTTTGCAGATGAGAAAATGGAAGAGAAATCATTTAAGCAAAGGACCTAACATACTTGCCTGGTCAATGTCAGAGCCACAATTAAAACCCAGGTCTCCTGACTCCCAGAGAGGTATTCGTTATGCAGCATCTAGTGGGGAGGCCCTGTCTAGAACTGTAGTCTCATGATGATCTTGCTGTTGGACTGCATCACTATGGTCTCCCGACCTAGGGGAGTGACAGTCTCAAGCAGGAGGTTGGGCACTTTTATATAGGCAATGCCTTGATAGTCTAGCAATGCCTTTCTAGAATATGATTGCTGCCCTTTCGTCCTCCTCCAGCTGCTAGTCTCACTCCCCAAACGACCTTGCATTTATTTTGTATTTACTTGTGTGTATGTATATATATATGTATATATACATATATAATATATATATAATATAATATATATAATAGTAATACATATATAATATATGTATGTGTGTGTGTGTGTGTGTGTGTGTGTGTGTGTGTGTGTGTGCTGTCTCCACTGATAGAATGTAAGCTTCTTGAATTCAATTTAGTACCCATTGGCTAAGCATTTGTTGAAGGTAGGATCTATTCCATTCTTCTTATTGTATCATCAGGGCAAAACACAAGGCCTAGCTCATAGAAACAACTTAACAAATATTTTTTGAGAGATTAATTTCTCCTTTGGGCTATTTCCCTTCTGACCAACACCTGTAGCATGGTGTGAGAGCAAGAATGAGTTCAGGAGTCCTGAATGAGAGTAGAGGTCAGAGGGTCTGAGAGGAACTGACCATTTCTTTATGCAGATTACAAATAGCTAATAGCAAGTGAGAGGAAACTTAGAGGTTGGCTAGCCTGATCCATTCACTTTACAGTTGAGAATTGAGGCCCAGAGATAGGAAGTGACTTGTCCAAGGTCATACAGTTAAGTGGCAGAGAGAGAACATGACTCCTGTGAGTCTTCCTATTTGGGGAAGGCTGGGAAAGGGCAGTGAGAAGTCAGACTGACATTGAGAAGAGGGTGTTCTAGTGTCATTTCTATCACTGATTAGTTGTTGGGCCTTGGGCCTCTCTGTGACTGAGTTTCCTCATCTGTATAATAAGGGACTGGCACTAAATGATGCTTGGGTTCTGTTCCTAGCCCAGGCCCCCATTTGTGCCTGCAGCCTGGATGTCTGGACAGTCCAGCTTTGCTGCTCTGGGAGAACCCTGAGCACATTATTGAAAAGGAGTTTAAATAAGAACAATTAAAAACTGTATATATGTGAGAGGAGGAGAAATGTATCTGCTTCAGGATCCCATTGTAATCTGTTTCACAGTTTAATGAGAGCCTAGAGACCCAGCATGAGGCCACTGAAAATTAAGAATACGAGGGATATTTATGGCTTGTGAGACCTTCATGTTTAACTGCTTTCTGAGCAAGCAGGAGGCAAGAACATGGGCCTGGGAATCATGAAGCTGGGGCCCTGATTCTTCCTCCCCTGTTAACCTGCTCCGTGACCTTGGACAAGTCACTTCATTGCCTTAAGAGTGAAAGGTGTTGAGTTGAGAGGGATCAGGGAGATTATCTCATTCTACTCCATTTTTAAAAGAGGTAGAAACCGTTATTTGTCCATGGTCACAGAGAGAGTAAATGGCAAAGCTGGTATTCATTCAGTCCCAGGTCTTATGCCATAGGACGAGGAATAGAAAGCTGGAAGAGGTCTCAGAGGCCATCTGGGCCTCAGCTCTATGAATGGGAGAAGTGCCTTCAAGCACCTTAGGCCCTTCTGTCATGCAGCTGATGTCCTCAGGCTTAAGGTGCAGAGGAGGGAGGCTGCTAGAGAAAGTGGATCTGGGAGCTCCATCAGGTAACAAGGGTGAGGTTGCACATAATTACTCCCCAACTTTCTCAATGGGCCCCTTTTCATGCCCACCCCTTGACTCATGTTACAAGAGAAAGGCAGGGAGCTGTGGATCTCTGAAAACAGGGAAACCCAAGCGAGGAAAGGTGATCCTCTCTGAGGGCCTGGGCGGGTTCTGCGTGTCACTCAAAGGGCCGTGGGGACTAATGGGTAAACTGGGGAGAGAGGTGTTTGCCAGCTGCCGGTTTCTTGTCTGGTACAGGCTCATAAGCTCCTGCTTTGGATTCTTTTCTGGAATAATGATTTCTTTTCCCTCCTACCAACATTACCCTCCCCCTTCCCCCCAAGGCACACAAACCCATCTTTGCAGTTATACTTTCCCTTGTTGTATGTAATTCATTTATTTATTCATTCATCCAACTCATTATTAAGTAGGTCCTGGTGCAAAGTATGTTGCTTTGCATCATACAATCTTAGTGCTACGAGGGACCTCAAGACTTATCAAGTCTAACCCTCTCAATTTACAGATGAAGAAAATCAGGCCGAGGAAGGGAAATCTCCCAAGATAGCCAGGACCTCTGGACTCCTGATTCAGTGCTCTGACTACTATAGCAAGTGTGTTTTATAAGGCCCTTATATCGGAGCACTGCTCAGAGTCAGCTAAGAATTCATTTTGGTTTCATGCCTCTTTCTATGTATGGTCCATACCTGGTATAATTTTAGGTGAAGGGATATTTTAGGGGCAGGTGGGTGGAGCAGTGGGTAGAACTCTGTGCCTGAAGTCAGGAAGATTCCCTGTCCTGAGTTCAAATCTGGCTTCAGACCCTTACCGTCTGTGCAACTCTGGGGAAGTCCCTTAACCTTTTCTGCCTCAGTTTCCTCATCTGTAAAATGAGCTGGAGAAGGAAATAGCAAACCACTCTGGTATCTCTGTCAAGAAAACCCCAAACAGGGTCTCCAGGAGTCAGACACAATTGAAACAACTCTGTAACAACACAGGAGTTTCTTGGCTTCTTTCATTTTCCCATCCTAGGCATGGTTGACAAACACAAGACAATAATGTAATCTAGCAGCTAGAGCACTAAACCAGGCAATCGTGAGGTTGTCAGCTTGAGCCCTGAACCAAATGCTTACCAGCTGTATGACCCTGTGGCAGTCACCTAGCTTCTCTCAGCCTCGGTCCTTATAGCATCATTTACCTTATAGGGCTATTGTGCAGAACAAATGAGATAACTCATGTAAAACACTTTGCAAACCCCAAAGTGTCACATAATTGCTAGCTGTTGATCATTGTTGTTATTGTTACTGTTTTTATTATTTAGTTCCTGTTCTGTGTCAGGTCTTGGGGAATAGGAACTCCAAAAATTCCACAGGCCCTGTTCTATAGAAATTTACTTTCTGTTCAGAATGGTTTTAAAAATGTTTTTGTTTATTTAATTTGAAATTTATGGAATAAAACAAGCTTTTCCATAGCACAGTATAATTTTTAAAATGTACATGAAACTTCAAATGTTTTTAAGAATATTCTGGAAATATTCAGAATGTTCTTGAAAATTATATAAAAATCAAAACTGAGAAGTATAAGTAGAGAAGGTCCACTTTCTAAAACAAAAATAAACCCAAATCCTGCTGTCAGACTCTTTGTAAAGCAAAGAACGTTTTGTAATATGATCTCCTCATTAGTAGTCTTTCTGTTACTGATCTATTTTCCAAGTTCTGGGAGTCTGTGTAGTAGGTTTTCTTAAAGAAGGGCATAATGGTGGTGCCACATCGCCCCGGTGAGCAGGCTGCTTTTTCTTTGCTGTGTCTGAATCCCTCATCTGGGATTTGGCCATGGTACAGGTGAAGATCCTAAAGATATCCAGTTAAGCAGGGGTGGTCCTCCCATGAGCCAGGGTGCTTTGTATTTGTCCACAATGGCTTGTACACTGTAGGCACCTAATATTGTTAGATTAAAGAAAGAAACTCTTTCCTTTCTTCATCTTCTGTGAGAGTGTTCTGATTGTGCTGGATTTTAGGAAGGAGATGAGCAGAAAGTATGTGCTCAGAGTGGAGATAGGTGGACGCCGAGGTCCTTTGTAGCCACAACATTCTATGACCGAGATAAGTCAGCAGAAATGACTGGGGGTGGGAAGGTGGGGGTTAATTTGTCCACTAATTTTGTCTTGTGCTCTTGTACAAGTATCTTAAGCTTCCTCAACCTAGGTTAAATCTTGGCTCAGACACTTCTTCGCTGTGTGACCCTGCAGGATCAGTTAACTTCTCTGATGCCCAATTTCTTCAACTATCAAATGAGGGATGATAATATTTGTACTACCTATCCCCAAAAAGCTAGCTGAGAGGAAAAGATTTTTCTTTCCTTTCCCCTCCACTTAATAGTATTTCATTATTTCCAATTGCATGTAAAGCTAGTTTTCAACATTCACTTTTATAAGAGTTTGAGTTCGAAATTTTTTTCTCTCTTCTTCCTTTCCCCTCTCCCCAAGATGGGAAGCAATCTGATATAGGCTCTACATGTACCATGATATTAAACATATAGGAAAGCATTTTTCAAACTTTGAAATATGAGCCGTGGAAGGCAGCATGGTGTGATGGAAAGAGCCTTAGATTTGGAATCAGGGGACTTGAGCTCTGCTACTTGTCGCCTGTATGATGGCCTTTGCCAAATCATAATCTCGATGGACTTCCATTTCCTCATCTACAAAATGAAGAGGGGAAGGGGGCAGCTAAGTAGCACAGTGAATAGAACACCAGCCATGGAGTCAGAAGGACCTGAGTTCAAATCCAGCTTCAGACACTTGACACGTACTAGCTGTGTGACCTTGGGCAAGTCACTTAACCCCAACTGCCTTGCCTTTCCCCCTCCAAAAAAAAAAAACCCAACCAAAAACAAAATGAAGAGGGGTTGGAGTATCAATGATTTCTAAGATTCTCATTCAGCCCTAAATGCCATGATAATAGAGTAGGGATTATTGGGAGTCATATCCATCCTATCGGAAGTCATATCCTCCTCTAACTTCTGAGTTAAGAGTCCAGACTGTTGAGACTCTGTCCTGTTAAGCAGTTATTACTTATGCCCCTTCCTCCAAAGTCTTTTGTGGAAATTGAGTACCCCGGTAGCCCACATCATTCCTATCTCATCTCACCATGCTTGTTTGATTTCTCTCTCTGCCAATGATCCTTGACAATCTTTGTCTAAGGGCTTGGTGGAGAATGCAACATTCAACTTAGGTGAGAGTAGCTTGAAGGTTTTCAATCCTTCTTCTTCCTAGTTCCCTGTTCTCAGAATTTTGACCTAATGGGGAACTGTGGGCATTAGGTAAGTGAGGGGTAAGGGGGAGGTTGCTTTTAGAGTCTTAAATGTTAGTAAGGAGAAGACTTCACCACAGCAGAGAAACTTAAGCAGCTCAGGTGTCTTGTAGTCTCCCCTCCTTCTCTTCCTCCCTCTCTTCTGCTCTCTCATGCACACACAACTCCCTCCTGAAAGGGCTATAATTATAAAGTTGCTGTTTCAAGAATAGCTAATAAACTGGGGTGAACCAGGGAGCTGTCACTGTCAGCTTTTCAAATCCTTCTTTCTTCTCCAGGAGGGAGAAACATAATTTATTGCCCACAGCCCTCTGGTTTCCATCTATTTAAATGTGTTGCGAAGACCTGTCTACTTAAAACTCTATCTACATACATGTATGTGTATTATGTACATTTCCCACCCATTCCCTTCCACTTTCAGCCCCAAGTCCTGATCTGGAATATAGTCATACAGTCAGATGACAGCCAGGAGAAACCTCCTTTTTCAAGAACTTTCGACATGAAAGTATGGAAGATCAAGGAGAGATGGCTGTTTAGGGGAGAGGGTGACAGAAAGAGACTGACGGCAGTGAGTTGAATTAATTCCCTGGTGTCGAATTTAATGAAGGGTTGCCTTCTGTGCCTAGCTCAGAAAGGCACATCATAAAGTGATGGGCCCTGGATACACACACTGCTCCAATTAGGAGTTCCTGGCTGACTCTCGGCAGGCTGAGGTTGGGAAAGGGTGTCTTAGATGCCCTGGGCTCCAGGGGTCATTGTGTCCCTCCTGTTGCTTCCAGACAGGTATGATCCTAGTACAAAATCTCAGCCTGAGATCTTCCTCACCATCACCTTCGTCAAATCCTTTCTTAAGAGTTCAACTCAAACCTCTCTCACTTTGTATCTATCATAGGTCCCTCTTTCCCTCATTGACGTGGTCATGAATCATAGAGTGTGTGAGAGATGCCCTCATTTTACCAATGAAGCTTCTACCAAGAGATGAAGTGTCTTGGCCAGTCACACAGTCAGTTAGCATTAAAGGAGGGACTAGGACCCTGCCTCATCCAGGGCTCTGATTACAGTTTTGATGATATCCCCAGGTCAGGCTCCCCCAGGTTGGGAAAGGGTGTCATAGACGCCTTGGGCTCCAGGGGTCCAGAGATTATGACATCTGTCTTCTCCCATCCTAAGAGGGGCAGTAGTTAAATTAGAGAGTCAGTAGCAAAAATAAAGCTACTTGGTCCTTTTCTTTCTGAGTGTCCCTATCTCATCTATGAAGGCCTGACTATAAAGTCTCTTCCTTGACATCAGGATTTAGGAACTAGTCACCTCTTCCATTCTGCTCCCCTCTTCAGGGAATGGGGAGAAGATTCCTTTTCCCAGCTGGGGATCCTAGCTGGAGGCAACTAGGTGATGCTGTTGCTAGAGTATTGGGCCCAGAGTCAGAAAACCTGAATTCAAATCCAGCCTCAGACATTTATTAGTTGTGCAACCCCAAGCAAGTCACTTAACTGCTGTTTGCCTCAGTTTCCCCAACTGTATAAAATGCATATAGCAAACAGCACCCACCTCCCAGGTGTGTTGTGAGGATCAAATGAGATCGTATTTATAAAGCACTCAGCACAGTGTCTGGTATATAAATGCTTATTCCTTTTCCCTTTCCCTCGCTAACCAAGATTGGTATAAAAGACAATTGGGACCCAGAAAGCATTCTTCAAAGACCATACAGAGACTTGGTAGTAAGTCAAGTACTGAAACCCCAGAATCTTAAACCCTTAGATCATTCAGCTACCATAGGACTAGGTTACCTCCATAACTCTGGCCAAAAAGAAAAAAAAAATACACTTCTTTCCAAATTGTCTGACTAATTGCCTCAATTCTTCATTTAAATGTAGGCTAGAGAGAACTAGTTCTGGTATTCTGGATTAAATTGTTATAATATATATGATCCTCTCCTGCCCACCAGGTTTTTTCTTTAAACTCTCTGTTATTTAAAAACGCAGCTGGAAGTGGGGTGGGGGTAAGGTTTCCCCTTTATTGACAAGATTATTAATAAGACCATATCATGAACCACTGGAGGAAATAAACGCAAATTATCATCCTACCCTTTATGTTTTGTTGAGTCATTCTTGGCTTTTATGAGGCTGAATTACATTCATTTAGGCTGAGAGAACAAGGGACCTTCCTAGAACTCAAGGTCCTTAAAATTCCTACACCCAGGAATCCAGAACCCAGGTCCTCATGTGGAGAAGATGATCCTAGAACTGGGGAGGTTCTTACTTCTATTATATTTGGGTAAGTGGTATCTTTAAGTCCCATAAGAAAAACTCACATATATGGAGAGGAAGCCCTAAGAAACAAGGATATAAATAGCAACCCAGTCAATACAGGTTTGGTTTTTTTCAAATGCTTTTAATAAATCATGTCTATTGTTAATTAGCCCCCAAGAGCAGCAATCTCTGGCAGAGACTTGTTGGTCAGGATGCACACAGGAGTCAGAAAGTTGGGTTCCTCAGCTTCTGGAGAAGGCAGAATTCCTGGGTCAGATCCAGTGGGGAGAGGGTAGCTGAAACCCACACACTCAGGATTCAGAGTTCAAGTTCTGTCTCTGTGGCTGACCTTGAAGAAGGTCATTGTCTTCTACCCTCTGAGAGCTCCATTTTCTCCCAGTTGGTTGGAAGTGATGAATGAGGAGCCTGTAGAATGGTCAGAGCTGGTCCATTGTAAGGTGTGAGGCATGGAATTTAGCACAGTGAACATCTCTAGGGATGTTCTTTAGCCCTTCTCCCTTTCTTAGATAAGCCTACAGAAATCCAACCGATTCCCTGCTTCCCTGTTTTCCTGCTCAAGCCAGGGAGATGGTGCCCAGGCATGTTACAGAGAGGGGTGAGAAACTGTCTGAAATAATTCCATCCTTCCCTGGAGACTTGGCGTGAATTTTATCTAATCACCATGGCAACAGATAAAAAAAAGAAAAAGGTGTGAGCGCATTGCCTTCGCTGTGATAATTCAGATTTATATATTCAGATCAGATTGGAGTTGGAGATCTTTTTTTTTTTTTTTTAAGGAAGCAGATGCAGCAGAAGGTGTGACTGCAAATAATGTGGCAAGGATGTTTGATGATCCTGCCCTTTAAGAAGGAGAACTCGTTTTCCTGCAGCTTTTTTTTTTTTTTCCGGAACATAATTATCTCATCAAACCCATTGCAATGAGAACTCATTATGAGCCTGGATAATGCAGAGTCACGATGTTGCCGTCAACATTCGAGGGCACCCACAAACACGGATGCCCAGCCAACTCCTTCCTCTGCCCTGCTGCCAGCCACCTAAAGATGGAAATCACCGAAATCTCCCAAACACACACTGAGAGGGCAAAGGGGTCAGGAAAGAGGAGCCCTTGCTCCTTCCTTAGGGGCTGGAGGGTGGGAGCTGGGCCAGCTGCTCCTTTACGCTGAGAATGTCCTTACCTTCGACCTGTTAATCCCTCTTGTTTGTTCACAGGTGGGATTAGTGGCAAGTGGTCTGTCTGGGTGCTTCTTGCATCTGGGTCTCTAGATCACACCCTGAGCATAGGCCAGGGTTGTATCTGTAGGTAGCCAATCCCACAATAGTAGCTCAGCTAGGTATTTTTGATCGGGTTTTTTTTTTAAATAGATCTATTGTAGCACATAAGAACTAGAGGAATCCTTGGAAATCATCCAACTGACCTCCCTCCCCTTTTGCAGATGATGAGATGGAGGCTCAGTGAGGGAAAGATCTTGCTTGAGGACACGGAGGAAATGGGTTCATAGAATCATGACTTGGAACTGGAGGTGGCCTTAGAGGTCAACCTAGGGAGACCTGCCACCCTTATAATGGCCTTGTGATGGTATGGGTAGAATCACAGGGTACAAGGATCACAGATTTCTGCTTTCTCTGGTCGTCAGGTCCAACCTCCTCATTTTCCAGATGAGGAAACTTTGTGTTAGGGAGGTTAAGTGACTTAACCATGGGATAGATGGGCTAGAGAAGAGAAGGTTTCTCCTTTTGGAGCTGATGACCACCAGGTGGTGAAGTGGATAGAATGCCTGCCCTAGAGTCAGGGATACCTGACTTCAAATCCAGCCTCAGATGCGTACTCACTGTGTGACCTTGGGTGAGTTACTTAACCTCTTTTTGCCTCAGTTTCCTCATCTGAAGAATGGGGATTATAATGACAATGACCTCTCAGAGTTGTGAAGATCAGATGAGATAGTCACTGTGAAACACTCAACACAGTGCCTAGAACATAGTAAGTGCTACATTAATGGTAACTATTATTTCTTTAGTTCCCTAGCTCTCAGGGGATGGAAACAATATCAAGATGACCACCCATCTTCATAGCTCACCCGTTCAGTATTGTTTTCTGTTCTGCTTCCTATCTCATTTGGCCCAATTTGGATTCATCTCAACGTGTATTTATTAAATGCCTACTATGTGCTGGGTTAGGTGTTGGGTATACAAAAGTGGGAAAATGGAAAGTAGCCTGTGCCCTCAAAAAGCTTGCTTGCTCCTGGAAGAATTGAACATGTTCTTAGATTAAAAATCATGAAGAATATAGAAGGTGATGCAGAGTCATTTCAAGAAGGAGGGAGCCCGTAGCAGGTGGCACATGAGCTGGGCTTCAAAGGAAGTCAGGGATTCTATACATCTCTCAGGGACCCACAAGGTCATGGACTATAAAGCCCCCTCCCCAGGATCACCCTCTGCCAATACCATAGTTTCATTGCTTCTGTAGGACTGTGAGCAGGAAGAAATGCTGTATTCCAACATGCCCATTTTACCAATAATGAAACTGAGGCCCAGGGAAGATAAATGACTTGACCCGAGGTCGTGGGGTCCAGGTGCTATTCAAAACCAGGTCCTCTGAATGAACTGCCTGAGTTGTCCAGTCAGGATGTTTGTGTGGGCTCATGTGCCCAAGGAGATAGGGTCAGAGTATAACCCAACAGGCACAAAGAATTGAGTAAGCTTGCTCTCTAAGGACTGAGAGGCAATGAGCATTTGTGAAGTGCTCACCATGTGTTATTTGGGGCAGGTAGGTGGTACAGCGAATAGAGTGCTGGGCCCAGAGTCAGGAAGATTTGTGTTCAAATTTGACCTCGGAGACTAACTAGCTGTGTGGCCTTGGGCAAGTCACTTAAGTCTGTTTACCTTTGTTCCTCATCCATAAAAAATAAAATAAAATAAACGGGGACATAATTGCAAAATGGCAAACCATTCCAGTATCTTTGCCAAGAAAATGCCATGGACTTTCCTGGGGTCATACAGGGTCAGACAACTGAACAACAGCAACAGCATATGCTAGGCTTTGTATTACCTGCTGAGGATACAGATGCAAGCAAAAAAAGAAAGACAGGCCCTGCCTGCCAGGAGCTTACATTCTAATGGGGGAAAACAATACACAAAAGGGAACTGAAAGGGGTTGGGGGAAGAGAGGACTCTGTCAAAGGCTGGAAAGTCAGGGGCAGAGTTGGGTGGGGAATGGAGACTGGCCAGCCTGGCCTTCTTCCCAAAATGGAGGCCGCAGGAGGAACTCCTTTGAGGGCAGGGGGGATGTTCCACGGTGCACAGGCTGAAGAGGTACATGGATGTTCCAGAGTGAGGAGGCTTTGGGCTCTGAAGGACATTGCTGAGGTGTGGTGGCAAAGTCCAGAAAGTTAGGAGCAGAGCCAGATGGGGAAATGTCCTTTGTTAATTTTGCTTCTTCCAGCCTTTCTGGTCAGCCTGGATCCCCTGTTTTCATATCTCCTACAACCAGAAATTCCTTCCTGAATTTTAACTTTCCCTGTACCTGACATGATGAAAGCCCCTTTGTCCTTCTGAAGGTCTGTTTCCTCATCTGTAAAATGGGATGAGAGTTGTACTAGACGGACCTTGACATTTCCTTCCAGCTCTGAATCTTTGACCCTAAGACTCACCCTGCTGTAACATCCTGTGATGATACCCAGCTAATCCTAAGGCCTAAGACACACAGGCAGAATCTCAGGTTGTTGCTGCTCCTCTTTTTCAAGACATGGGTAGATTACTTTTAGGGTTATCCTTTCTTACTGAAGAGGTAGGATCATAGATTTAGGGCTGGTGGTAGTCCTCTAATCTAAATGCCTCCTTTTATATTTGAGGAAACTGAGGCCCAGAGAGGTTAAGAGAGTTGTCCAAGGTCACATGCATAGGAAGTGGCAAAGCTAGGATTCAAACCCAGGTCCTCTGGCTCTAGAAATAGCCTCCTCACCCCCACCCTATTGCTGGTTTAGCTACATGAAGATGACGGGCTACTTTAACTCACTTTAATGATCTCCACCCTGAAGGACCAATCTTCCTGCTGACTGCAGTTATTATAGGGCTATGATTGACTGAAGGCGGAGGGGGAGCACACCAAGCTCTGGGCTGCCCCCATCCTCACAGGCCCCCAGGGCACTTTTGATAATGTGAGAAATGCATTCCTATAAAGCTGCTCCAGAGAAGATTCATCTCTCCTGTGTGCCACCGGCTTCCTCGGAATCGGGAGAGGCAGGTAGCAGATTGTTTCTGTTTGGTGTGTAATTTATTTACCTAGGAAGGCGCAACTCAGAGGCAGCATCTGGTTTCCAGCGTGTTTCTAGTCTCTCTTGCGTGCTCGTGTCCCATCTGGCCCAGCTAAGGCCCAGGGAGCCAGGGCAGAGGTCGATGGAGAAAGAAATGAGGCCCAGCTTCCCCTCCTTCCCGTATCAGATGCTCTGACTC
Organism: Pseudochirops corinnae; assembly: GCA_028646515.1. Classification (NCBI taxonomy): domain Eukaryota; kingdom Metazoa; phylum Chordata; class Mammalia; order Diprotodontia; family Pseudocheiridae; genus Pseudochirops; species Pseudochirops corinnae. Next base: position 110,432,557 of record CM053588.1, read on the forward strand.
CCTGGGAGGAGCTGGGATTGCTTCACTCTCAGAAGAGAATGATGAGGGAGAAAGAAAGTACCACCCCTAAAATACTTCTATCTCTGTCTCTCTGTTTCCGTCTCTGTCTCTCTTTCTTTGTCTGTCTCTCTCTGTCTCTCTCCATGTCTTTTTCTCTTCTTATCCTTGCTCCCAGTAACTAGGGACCACCTCTGTCTCCTTTACTTTCCTGTGCAGGGTTCCATGGAAAAGAGGCAACATTCCGAGATAAAAGTCCTCCAGCCTGATGTTCGGTGTGTCTGATCCCAAGGCTTCTCTGAGTTCTTGAGCAGGTCAACTCCACAGTCTGGCTCAGTGCCGAGGCACTGAGGGCAGGAGGAGGGCCATGTTTGGGGACATGTTGCCTTTAACCTTTCCAACTAGAAGCTGTACCTGATTGGTGGGAGCAGTGGGTTTTCCCAAGACCTTCCTGATCCCAAATCCAATGCATTCTCCATTATATCAGACCACAGGCTCTCAGAGTCACATTTCACTCTCCCTTTTCCCCCAAGTCTCTCATCTCATCCTCTCAAAGAGCAAACATAGTCCCTTCCTGTATAGTTCTCCCTTCTCCTCCACATCTCTGTTATTTCACAAAAATGTGTACTCTTGCCTTGGTCAGACCCCTCTGGAGTGTCGTGTTCATGACTGAGTACCGCATTTCAAGGGAGATGTTGACAAGCTGGAATCCATCTGAGAGGACGGTGAGGCAGCCAGAGACCATGTCCTAAGAGAAACCTCCCTATTTCTAACACTGCATGTAGGAGGCGAAAAGTAGGAAAATCATGTTATGTGATGAATAGTTGAATGAGTTGGAGACGTTTACACTGAAGAAGGAAAAGTCAAACTTAGCAGGAACATAAAAACGATTATCAAGTATTTGAAAGTCTGTCACAGGACAGAGGGGTTCAACTTGGTCTGCTTGACAGTGATTCTCAACTTTCCTAATGCCATGACCCTTTAATACAGGTCCTCATGTTGTGGTGACCCCCAACCATAAAATTATTTTCATTGCTACTTCATAACTGTAATTTTGCATATGTAAATCATAATGTATGTAATGAATCATAATGTAAATATCTGATATGCAGAATGTATTTAAATTGAACATGACCCACATGTTGAGAACCGCTGCCCTAGAGGTTAGATTTTAAACAGAGGTGGGGAACCTCCAGCCTCAAGACCTCATGAGACCCTCTAGGTCCTCAAGTGCAGCCCTTTGACTTCCCCACCCCTAGTAGAACAAGGAGCGACAGGTGCCTTTTACAGGCAGGCAGACTTTGGCACAGATAATAATGAAGTAGTTTGAAATGACCCGAGTTGTCCATTATGGATTTTGCAAATGTTAACGTGTTATATACATGCTGTCTGCTTTTTTTCCTTCAAGCTGAACTCTTCTTTGTCAGGTATCACTCCATGACTTCCGCACTATTTGCATTCCACACATTTCCTCTTGTCTTCACGTCTTTTTTTGTGTGTGTTTCTTATGACGGTGTTGCGCATGTGGGTGCAGCTTTACTCTCCCAAACCGTGACTTTCCTGAGAAGAGGAAGCTCCATAGCTCTCTACCCTCTTTCCCTCAGCACCTATCCTCCTCCTCATCTACACAGCACTGCAGCAGGCTCAGGCATCGGAGCAGAGGAGCTCCTCCAAAATATCTTTGTGCCTTTCTTTCCAGTTGCTGGAAGGTCAGCTCTGCCTTCCTATAGCAGCAATGTTGCATACACATAGATGATCTGCCACTGGGAAAGCATGAACTCTAAGTCGATTTTGTGTTTCTTTTTCCTCATAGCGAGGATGGGCTTGCACTGAACCATTCACATCCTTCATACCATAACATGGGAGGGTTCCAATGAAGGCTTGTTGGTTGATTGAGTATCAATGGTTAGGGTATGGTTTGTCATCATGGACTAAACATAATTAGAAGAAGCCTAACTGGTCCATTCGTCTGGTATTCTAAGCAACCGCAAACAAGGAGGAAGGGGATGATATGCCAAGATCCTGAAGTAAAATCTCACAGATCGGTATTTGATACTGTTATGTTCTGCTATCATTATAATAGCTAACATTAATACAGCACTTTAAGGCTTGCACTTTACAAATATAGTCTCATTTGATCCTGACAACAACCATGGGAGGTAGATGCTATTATTATCCCTATTTTACAGAGAAGGAAACTGAGTCAGACAGAGGTAAGTGACTTGCCCAGGGTTACACAGCTATTAGTGCCTGAGACAGGATTTGAACTCAGATCTTCCTGACTCCTGGTCTGTTGCTCTACCTGTTAGCCCACCTAGCTGCTTTTTCCAGTGGAAAGAAGATTTGCTTCTGAATCTTAAGATCAAAAGGATTAAAACTGGAAAGACCCTCAGGGGTCATTTAATCCAACTCCACAATTTTACAGATGAGGAAACCAAGACCCAGAGAATTGAATGATTTCCGTGACACGTGTGTTATAAGTAGGAGAACTAGACTTGTGCTCTTGAAACCCAAACTCAGTGCACTTTCTATTATGCCTCAAGTCTTAGCTTTGCCCGTGTGCCCATGGGCAAGTCATTCATCATCTCTGAGTTTCAATTTCCTCTTCTGAAGTCAGATATTTAGATGGCTTTGGGATCTCAGCAGTATGCATACCCTCTCCACCAATGCAGATTACACCCCACACCCCTTCTCATGATTATTATTCATATCTTTCTTTAAAACTGCTATATAAAAACTATGCAGTGGTCTAGATTCTACCCCAAATTATCTGTATTTTATTCTGTATATACTTACACACATATATGTTGCCTCCCGTTATAGAAAGTAAGATCCTTGAGAGAAAGGACTTGAACACTTTTATCTTTGAAACATCCCCCTACCCTCATCCTGCACCTAACATCATGGGCACTTAATAAGTGGGTGTTGATTGATGGGTTCCTTCTTTTTTCTTTTTTTTTTCCAGCATAGAATGCATTTTTATTGGGGCTATTACAAAGAGAGCTCCCTGACCCAACCCCCACCTTCCTTTTTTTTTTTTATAAATAGCATTTTATTTTTTCCAATTACATGTAAAGATAGTTTTCAACATTCATTTTTTATAAGATTTTGAGTTCCAAATTTTTCTCCCTCCCTCCCCACCCCCTCTCCAAGACGGCAAGCAATTTGATATAGATTATACATGTGCAATCATGTTAAACATATTTCTGATGGGTTCTTTCTTCTGATTCTTTTACTAAATGGTGGGATTTAGTTACATTTAGGCTGCCCACTTATAAATTCCCATTCTCACTGTATGACCAGCCCACCTCCTTTTCCATCAATGTCTTTAATGATATCTCTTATGTCTACATCTTGTTCTCACTTACTATTTGTTGATATGGATATGCCCCTCCTCCCAGCACTTTCCATTGTCCTTCAGATTACCAGCAATTTTGATCTTCCAAGATCGTGGCTACAATTCACAGCCATGTGGCATCCCCGAGATCTTCATCTGCAAAATGGGGGTAATAAAACTTCCTCCACCTACTCCTTGGGGTTGCAATGAGGAGTGTCTCTGTAGGTGGTAAAGTGTTATAAAAATGTGAGCTGTTATTACTAAATCTTGGAATTATTGGCCCCCCATGTAACATCAATATGATAGTCCCTATTGTTAGACTTCAGTCTTCTGGGTATTGGTGCTTAGAGATGTCGAAACATTTTGCTTGTGGATGCTAATGTGGAAGGAGTGAGTAGGCAGAGAGGAGAGATTGACTGGCTGAAGCTGAGCCATAGACCAAGCAGAACAGGGCCCAGACATTGAAGAGGAAGGCAGAAAAGAGTGAGTAAAAAAGACAGGGAGTGGTGAGGGAGGCAAAGAGAAAAAAGAATTCTGTAGACTCCAGCTGAGTTGTGGTGTCTCAGAAATTCCAAAAATCAGAGCATTCTGCCCAGGCTAGAGCCAGAAATAGGGGAACCAAATGGAGTTGCTACTTCCCTCATGGCCAAAAGGGCTCTGCTCAGACTTGGGGATGAAGCAGAGCTACAAAAGAGAATTCAAGCTTTTTTGGATAGTCAGAGGAAAAAGGATCTGGGCCAGGAACAAACTCAGTTTGTGTACTTGGGATCAAGATGCTCAGAACAAAGGCTCTAAGCATGTTATATAAACTAGACAAAACTAAACTCTGGTCTGTCATTGTGTGTGTGTGACAAAGAGAAAGACAGAGAGACAAAGAGACAGAAAAACTCAGACAAATATCCTCATAAAGTCACTAAAGCTCTCTGAGCATCAGTTTCCTTATTTGTAAATGAGGATAAAAATAGCAACTACTTGTTATAAGGGTCAAAATAAATAATGTATGTAAACCACTTTGCACGCCATAAAGAACTATTATAAATGTTGGCTACTACTGCTACTACTGCTACTACTACTACTACTACTACTACTACCAGTATCACCAGCAGTACCACCACCACTATGACCGATACAAAGATGAAAATGACAACTCTTACTACCACCACCACCACCACTACTACCTCTACTACCACTACTACATACAGTTATCCCTTCCATATCATGACTTTCCCCATCATGGTTTTGATATATCATGGGTTGGCATAAAAAATTAAATGGAAATTTTGGGGGAATTTTGTGGAAGCCACAGATGACACAGAAAAAAAACTTAGAAGCTCAAAAATGCAAAAAATATATGTATGGTATTATATGATATCAACGTATTTTATCTTTTAATACCATAATAATCCAGAATTCTTTGGTACAAAGGGAGGGTCAAAAATTTTACACAAATTTCAGGTTGTGGGGATGCTGCACCCCTAAACCTCGGCAATGTGGAAAGGGTGACTGTACTAGGTAACCTTACAAATGGTTTTTAAAGAAATCTTCAAAGTTACACAGATTGGCTTTGGTTGCGTTCTAGACACCCAGCTGCTGAGTGTGTGGAGCCTCAGAATTCCATAACTGGTAGTTACCTCAGCACTCACCTGGGCCAACCCACTTCACAAATTGTATATCCTTTCTTCAGCATTACCGACAAGAGTGTCAGCCAGCCTCTTCCTCCAAGGGATGGAAACTGAGGACCTGACAAGGCAGCCCTTCCAATTTCTGGACAACTCTGATTCATGGAAGTAAGGCAGCTCAGAGTTCCAAACTCTCCCCAAATCACGAGTCCTACTTAAAATATTCCTAGTAAGTGATCATCAGTGATCTCTGCCTAAAGAGTCCATTAGAAGGAGAATTCAATGATGGGAAATTGTTAAGTTCTTCCTTATTTTGAGGCAAAATCTGCCTTGAGGTAATTTCCACCCATTTCTCCTAGTTCTAATCTCTCTTTCACAGGCCAGCCTTTCAAATACTTGAAGATAGCTGTTATATTCTCCCTAAGTATTCTCTTTTCCAGGCTAAGCGTCCCTAGATCTCTTAACTGTTAGTAATAATAGCTGGCATTTATACGGTGCTTTAAAGTTTACAAAGTGTTTTGCATAGATTATCTCATGTACTATATAAATGCTTGGTATCATTACTATTATTATCATTATTATCATCCCATTTGAGCCTTACAGTAAGTCTGTGATCTAGCCACCATAGTTATATTCGCCCCATTTTGTAGATGAGGAGATTACAGTAAAAGCTAGCAATTTTACATGTGTGTGTCTGTGTGTACCTTGCAAAATGCTTTGACGCAGACCATCTCATTTGATCCTCATAATAACCCTGTGACGTGCTATTGTTACCCCCATTTTACAGATGAGGACCCAATTAAATGATCTCCCCCTCCTACCCCTGGTAATAAGGCCATCACTATGTCCAGTACATAGAATGGACCTCTGCTTTCCACATCTGGCATGGATTTGAGCCCCATTCCCATCACCATTTGAACTGAGGATAATGGGAAATGAGGACAAAACTTTTTTTTTTGCTTTTTTTTTGGAGGGGGAGGGCAGGACAATTGAGGTTAAGTGACTTGCCCAAGGTCACATGGCTAGTAAGTGTTAAGTGTCTGAGGTGAGACTTGAACTCAGATCCTCCTGACTCCAGGGCTGGTGCTCTATTCACCGCACCACTGAGCTGCCCTGAGAAAACTTTTAAGTTCCAAGGTTGTGGCCACAAGTAGGAGCCTTGAGTGGCCTTAAAGACTCCCTGCTGAGGAGCAGAGAGGGAGGCTGATGGGGAAGAGTAGTGAAAGGGCTAGGGAATGTCTCATGTTGTTTGTAGGATCATAATGAGGGATCCATCCTGTAGGGTGCGGTAAGAATATCCACAGACCCTCCTGAACCTGGAGCTCTTTATCTTCACTCTGTCCTTGGGGTTCTTTGCAAGGGTTTTCAGATTAAGGGACCTTGGCCAACTCCTCTCTCTAAGATTCTTGAGTTGCAGAAGAGTTGACTGCTGAATTGATGGAAGACATTTTTTCCACATTTTTCCACCAGTAAAAATCATAAACCTGGTATCAAAAATGAGAGATATAGAGTTGGAAAGCATAATAGAGCTCATCTAGTTCAGCCCCCTTATCTTACAGATGAAGAAACTGAGGCCCAGAGAGGATAACCCAAATTTGAATCCTGACTTAGACACATGATTAGCTGTGTGACTCTGGGTAAGTCATTTAACCTCTCTCAACCTCCATTATCTCATCTGTATGGTGGGAGTTATTATATTACCTACCACACAGGATTGTTTAGAGGATCAAGTAAGATAAAATTTGCAAAGTGATTTGCAAATCTTAAAGCCTTAAATAAATGTTAGCTATTATTATGGGACTAGACTGAGGTCACATAGGTAGAAAGTAGCAGAACTGAGATTTGAAGGCAGGTCCTCTGACTCCCAGTCCAGTTCTCTTTCCACCCTACTACTCTCAAGATGCAGAGAGGGTAAAGACCTTTTCCCTAACTGTACAGTGAGCTGGAGAAGGCATGACTTAGATGAGGGCTTGACCCCCCTAACTTTAATTTGTGCCACTGAGTACCACTTGTCATGATGCCTTGCATAGCTACTGAACCCTTGGTCTAATCTTATGGGGGCTTGTTCCTCTCTTAGATGCAGATAGGATAAATTGGACCCACAATATCAATGGCCTAGGCAACTTCCAGGTGAGAAAACTCCTCCTATCAATCAATGCAAATTAGCACCTTTTCTCTGAAACTTAGTTAGCCCCTTAAAATGGGCCTTAAACGCTCACTGCAATCCAAATAGGCATGGAATTTTGGTAGTCCAGCCCAGAAGCAAGGGGAGGATGGCCTGACTTCTGGAGAAGGATCCCACTAGTCTAGGGAATCTGATCCTGTCTGGGCTGGTGTCTTTCACAGCAGGAATTCTGGGGGCTAACTTCCTGAAACTCCTGCCCTTGGTGAGGAAGGCTTATTGCTTCAGCAGACAAGGAAGGGAACTTGGGGAGGGGGGGAGGGAGCTAGAGGTCTACTGAATGCTAGAGTCAATATTGACCTAGCTTTCAGCAGAGTATGCTTGTCACAGAGACTTCAGCTGCTAAAAATCATAGCTAGTGTTTAGATAGCGCTTGAAGGTTTACAAAGTACCTTCTTCACAACCCAGTGAGTAGCTTAGCATCAATCTTTTCATCCCCATTTTAATAGTTAGGAAACCAGAGCTCAGGAAAGTTAAGAGATCTGCCCAAGAACAGATAGCTAGGAATTGCCAGAGATGGAACTGAAATCCAGGCCTCCTTTCTCCAGGGCAAGTGCCCTTTTCACAGCACACGTCGAAGGAATCTAGTAGTTCTCTTGTTCCTAGAAGAGCACCAGAGCTAGAGAGAAGCTCAGGATATCAGCAGGCCCAGGGAGGAATTGAGAGAGCTTGTCTTCTTCTCTTTAAGAAAAGGATCCTCAGGAACAGAGTAACCACTGCCTAAATTTCTCTTGCTATCAGGATGTCTTTGTTTGTATGTCTAACCCAAGCCTCTCCTGCTTCAATCTAGAGCAGTTTCCTCTACTCTGTCAGAGTCTTCCCTACTGACTGTAAACTGGATTCTACCGCAAGAGAACTGTGTAACCATAGGGTGTAAGTCAAGATCATTGAGCAGGGTCTGACGGGGTCAAAGACGGAGCTCTCAGTGGCAAGGCCACCTCCATCTTCCCTTTGAGCTGCCAACTAGCCCCCAAAACTTTGGTGTTGACTTGACTCCCTTCTCTAACTCATTTCCTCTCCCTCCTCACTTTCTTTAAGAAATGTCTTTCTTTTTCCTTTTATCCCTGAAACTTTCCATTGGTCATTACGTGTAGTACTTATGCTAGGGAGGTTTTTTGGCATAGTTTTACTGCTGCTATGAAGCCAGCCTGCAGTTTGGTACCATGGACAGAGGATTGGTCCTGACTCATGGCTCTGCTCTCTGCTAATTGTTTGACTGGCCAAATCCCTTCACCTCTCCAGCCCTCATTTTCCTCATATCCACAATGGGATAGGTGAATCTAAAAGAGTCTAAGGCCCTTTTCACCTCTAAAACTACTATGAGAAAAAGTAGAGTTACTACATAGGGTTGTGACCAGAGTGAGCTTGACCACAGACTGGGTTTTCTGATGACCTCAGATGTTACTATGCTAAGTGGTGACTGAAGCTGGTTTGAGAGGGAAAGGAAGCAAGGAAGATCCATCCCCCCCCCCCCCCAAATAGCTAGGGGTATTCAGAGGGATATCCAGAGAGATTTGGGTCACATCTGATTTTATTAATTTCAAATCATCATTTTAAAAAACAAAAATGTAGGAAAAGAAAATGACACCCCCAAAGTAAGACATATTTTGGATACTTTTAAACTAAAAATGCCTTTCTAGCCTTTCTTTTGTGCTAATGCATTAATTAATTAGTTAAAAAAAAAACCAACTTTTGTGCAATGTCCCAAGTGATAAATAAGACTGGAGAAAGTATTTAAACATTCTGTCCCCTAGTTAAATTTTCATAGTTCCTGCCTGTTAAATTTGAGGTCCAAAAACATATGCCCTTCTCCCACCTCAAATTAACCTTGATATAGCCCTGAGAGGGAGGAAAGCTGATGACGGTCTCTGAGGTCCTTTCCAACTTTAAAATTCCATGAATCCAAGCATATTTCTCATGCCTCTATGGAAGGCACTGGAACAACAACAATAATAATAGCTAACATTTATATAATACCTACTGTGCGCCAGCACCAAGATAAGTGCTTTACAACTATTATGCCATTTGATCCTCACAACAATTGTGGGAAGCAGGGACTGGTATTATCCCCATTTTACAGATCAGGAAACTGAGGTAAAAAGAGGTTAAGTGATCTGCCCAGGATCACACAGCTAGCAAGTGTCCACAGCTGAATTTTAACTCAGATCTTCCTGACTCCAGACCCAGTGCTTCGTCCACTGTAGTACCTACTCCACCCCCTCTGCAAAGGACAGAGGGAGGAAGGTGCATCCTTACAAAGCACCAGAGCCATGCTGGATCTAAATTTTAATTCCATAGGGCTCAATCTTGATTTCTTGTTGTTTTCATTGTCTGTTCTTTCCATTTTCATCATTGTATTCTTTAAATAAATTGTTTTCCTGAACCTTTGTCCTTTGGTTTGCCTCAGGTCATGGGAGTCTTCCCATGCCTCCAGTGTCCTTCACTGCCGTTGTTTCTGAAGGTGCAATGATGTCCTGCAGTGGCACACCTGCACCACAGTGTGCTTAGCCATTTGCCAGTTGATGGGCAGAGGTTTTGTTTCTGGTTCTTCACTACTATAGAATGTGCTGCCATAAATATTTTGGTGTATAGGAAAGCTTTCTCTCTGTCTCTGACTGTCTGACCTTGAGGTATGTGCCCATCAACAGGATCTCTGGGTCAGAAGATATGGACAAAAAGTGTAATTGTTAAGGGGCCAATAAAAAGATGCCTCCTTAGCTTCTCTGGGACAGACAGGGCAGCCCCACAGGGCCCAGCAAACACCAGTCATAAAAACCACAGGAGCTTGAGTGAGAAAGAAAGCAGCCAGAAAAAGAATGGACTAGATGAACGCCAAACCCCAGGGGAGATCTGAGGAGGGAACCTGGGTCAGAGCTTGAAAATGGAGAGCCCCTACTGTTTGGGCAGGCAAGCCAGGCATCTCACCAGAACATAGCTAGTCATGGACCAGCAAAGGATCTGGGCAGTCAGAGGAAAGGCTGCTTCTCAGCTGGCCAGGGAAGAGGATCTCTGGGTGGCTGGAAGAACAGGAGCAAATTTGCAACCAAAGGATCTGGAGATGGAAGGAACTTTAAGAGGTCATCTGGCCCAATCCTGTCATTTTACAGTAGAGGAAAGCATTCCCCAAATGAAACGAGCTGCCTCGGGAGGTAATGGATTCCTTATCATTGGAGTTCTTTAAAGAGACCATAGGTGATCACTTTTTATACATTTAACAGAGAGAATTCTTGTGCAGAGATGATTTCTGATATCCTTGCCAATTCTGAGAATGGGTATGTGAGTGTATGTGTGAGTGAATATATATATATGTGAATGTGTATGTGTGTAAGTATATGTGTGTGAATGTTTATATGTGTGAGTGTATGTGTGTGTGAATGTATATTGTGAATGTGTGTGTGAATGTGTATATGTGTGTGCGAGTGTGTGTGAGATAGTATATCTGTTAGTGTGTATCAATACATATATATGTATATCTGTGAGGGTGTATATGTGCAAAAGTGTGAGTGTATGTGTGTATAAATATGTTTATATTCATGAATGTGTATGTGAGCATATGTTTATGTATGTGAGTGTATGTGTGAGAATGTATATGTGTGTATATCTGTGAGAGCATATCTGTGAGCACATGTGAATGTATATGTGGTGAGTATGAGTGTGTGAGAATATATGTGTATGAGAGTGTATGTGTGTGAGTGTATGTGTACAAGTGTATAAGGATATGTATGTGAATGTATATATGTTTGAGAGTATGTATGCATGTGTGAGAGTATATCTGTGAGTGCATGTGAATGTATATGTGTGTGAGTGTGTGTATGTGAGTATATCTATGGGGGAAGTCCATGTCTGAGGGTATGTGTGTGTATGTGTGTGAATGTGCTTATGTGTATATGAGTGTGTATGTGAGTATATGTGTGAGTGTGTGTGAGAGTGTGGGAGGGTAGGGGTGTGAGTGTATATGTATAAGTATGTGTGTGTAAGTTTGTGTAAGTCTGTGTGTGCATAGGAGAGCAAGGTTTAGGGAAGCTACATGCTTGCCCAAGGTCATAAAATCTGGCATTTGAACCCAGGCCCTAGGAGCCCAGAGCCAGAGCTGTCTTCACTACAGAATGCTGATTGAGAAGAGAACAAAGCCTTCTTCTCTGGGGACCTGGGAAAGAACTACAGAATGTCAGAGATGGAAGGGAGCTTAATTCTCTCTTGTTCCATTCTCATCATCGTATTGATGAGGAAAATGAAGCCCAGAGAGGGTAAGTGAATGGCTCAAAGACACACAGCTAGTGAGTGGCAGATCTGTCACTAAGATCTGGGTCTCCTGGTTCATAAGCCTGTATATACCCTTTGTCCTGTGCCGTGCTTCCTCTCAGACATTTGATGCTGAGTGGGGAATGGTCTGCACTCAGTGTACTGGTCTAAGGAAGTCTGATGGATCCCTAAGTAAGACATCTGCCAAACTGGACAAAACTGGACCTTGTGTCCACTCTGTGCCTCCATTTACCCTTACACTGGTTGCCGAGTCATCTCCACGCTCCCAACATGACTGTCCTGGGAGAATTTTACAACGGGATTGCTAGGAGGAAGAGGTGCACTGGAGGTAAGGGACTGGGAAAAGAGTTCCAAATCCTGGGGTGACAGGGGGCTTAGCATTAAGAACATCTGCTATGAGGCCATCAAAAATCAAGGAAAAACCTTAACTTTGAGGAACTATGGACAAAGTGAAGTTTTCACATATAAAAGGTACTACTGCAGGTCCAATAAGAAAAAAAAAATTAAGCATAGATATAAGTACAGATACAATGGATATAGATCCCTAATGAGAAGTTGGTCAGTTAGTCGATCAATAAGCATTTGATTTAGTACTTACAATGTGCCAGGCATTGCGCTAGGTGTCAGAGTCTTCAAAACCAAACTTGAAACAGCACCTGCCTATCAAGAGAGACAACATTTCCAAGTGTGTAGAAAATAAATAAAAGACCACAAACCTGGGCAGGAAGGGAAGCCCCTTAACCCTGGGCTTCCGTGATCTCTGCTCTGCAGAGGGAAACAGTTAAGGCCTATCGATCACCAAGGCAGAATGTATATTTTGGTTTTCATTATTTTATTTTTTAAAACTGGTTAAGTTCTTCCTGGGTGCTCCTCCTAGGCCCTGGCCCTGGTCCTGGTCCCAGACCTGTGTATACTGGGAACAGCCTGCTTTTTCTCTGAGCATCTTCAGTAAGGAAAGTGAAATGAGGTCAGGCCTCAGCTTTCTCCCAGTACTACCCCTCCAGAACTGAGCTTCTCGCCCAGAGGAGAGATACTGTCTGGTTCTGCCTGGGGAGGATGAGACTAATATGCTCTTAGTGCAAAATATGTTCTCTGTCTCATGGCATTTATTGTCATTGTCAAAAAACATTTATCAAGTGCCTAATTGGGCATGAGCCCAGCTAAGAATGATGAGACCCAGATCCTGCCCTCTGGGACCTTGCAGTCTAGTGCAGGTACATAGGTAAATGTAGAAATAGAAATAACCATGGGCTTGGACAGTAAAATAGTGAAATGTACATGACAGCAGAAATACTCAGGGAACCCCTTGCCCTGGCTCTTGAACTTGGAGGAACCTGCAGCTGCTGCAGAGATTAGACAAACTATCTGAAGGAGAGAGGATTGAGTGCTGGAGGGGAGATAGGTGATGGTAAAAAAAAAAAAAAAAAATCCTTATTATTCTGTTCTTTTTAAAAAATTTTATTTAATTTTTGCAATTAATAGAAATTTTTTTTCTCTCCCTCTGATTTCACTTTTAAAAATTATTTATTTATTTTTAGTTTTCAACATTCACTTTTATAAGATTTTGAGTTTTGATTTTTCCCCCTCCCTCCACTTCCCCCTCCCCAAGACAGCATGCAGTCTGGTCTAGGCTGTGATCATAGTAAACATATTTCCACTTCAGTCATGTTGTGTCATTTTCATCCTCTTAAAAAAAAAAGAATAACTCCCCATAACAAATACGCATGGCCAAGCTAAACAAATTCTTGTTTAGACCATGTCTAAAAACATGTCTCGTTTTGTGCCGAGGCCATTACCTTTTAGTAATGGTAGCTTGATACGTCTCTTTAAAAATCATCTCAAAACAACACTCCCCCCTCTAGTACCCACATCACCAAAGACACAGCAAGGTACAGTGAAAATATTTCTAACTTTGTAGTCAGAATACCTAGGATCACATCTTGGCTTTGCCACTAAGCGTCTGTATGACCTTGGGCAAATCACTTGACTTCTCCTGGCCTTCCTTTCTTCATCTTTCAAGTGAAGAGATTGGACAAGGTGGCCTAAAGATTCCCTGCTCCTAACATATGATCTTTGTCAAATTATTTCTTAAAAGCAAAAGCAAGTTACTGTATATACAATAGTCACAGTTTCATCTATCTGCTTTTTTCTATTCTCTTGGCTCATGAAATGTTTATTTTATTTAGTGTTTGTTAGGTTCAGAATGAAAAATAAAACTTAAGAGCCCCGCCCCCCCAAACCCAGAAAAAAGTCATGACCCTGTGATCCTACTTTTCTTGCTGTTTCCATTATGCTAGATGTTGATTTTAATCCTTTTGGGGTATTTCTTCTCCTTCTTCTCCTCCTCCTCTTCCTCCTCCTCTTCCTCCTCCTCCTCCTCCTCCTCCTCCTCCTCCTCTTCTTCCTCCTCCTCATTCTCTTCCTCCTCCTTCTTCTCCCCTTTCTGGATGCTCCTGATAGTCATCCAATTGTATCTGGTTAGAAATTTTGAGGGGAGGGGGCAACATGTCTTGCCTGTTTTAGACTATTTTGCATATTTGTTCATATTTATGTAATGATATAAGGTTTTCAGAATACTTTATGGATATTATTTCATTTAATCCTTATAACATCCCTGTGAGGGAAGTAGTACAAGTATTTTCTTACCCATTTTACTTATCAGGAAAATGAGATTCAGAAAAGGGAAGAGATCTATTCAAGGTCACATAGGTAGTAAATAGTGGAGCTGAGATTTGAACCCAAGTCTTTGACTGAGATTTGACTCCCAAGTCCAGGGCACAGTACCAGGAACAAGTGCAATATAGGCATTTAATGTCTTCTGGTGGCAACTGGTGAGTATACATTAAGTGGTATAGCCTCCTTGCTGCAGGCTTTGAAAGACTTGGGTTGCCCAGCCCCCAGACGGACTTCATAGTGAGTGGTCCAGGCTGTGACTGCCCCCTCCCTCGATGTCAAAATGTTCAGGTTCAGGAGAGAGGCATCTGCATGGGTAAATGCCTGATTGCTCCCTGGGACCAAGAACTAGCTATTAAATGACCCTGGAAACATGCCAGGGTCAGAGTCCTCATTCTAGTCAAGGAAGCACATTTGTTTCAAGGGAGAAAGAGCTGGCAGTAAATCTTCAGCCATAATTATTGGCAATCTTTGTTTCTTAAATAAAAGGAAGGAGGTCAAGGAGATGCAGACTGTGATTTCTGCCAGTTTGTTGCTTATCAACAATTGGTTTATCCTCTTCTCAGAACTTACAAGGTTGTTGGAGCCATGGGGGGAAAATGAAGATGCAAAGCTATTCCAAGTGTGTGAGCATTCTAGGTCATTCTAGATTTCCAGGGCTGGGTCTGTAAGGGACTGTAGTACAGAGGAATGAAGGCTGGGTTTGGTGCTAGAACTGCATGCATCTCCTGTCTTTGATGCCTATGAGTCATGTGACCAAAGGTGAGTCACTGACTTTCCAAGGCTCATTTTCACCATCTTTGAATTGGGGACTATCGTACCTCTACTACCAGCTTCATGGAGTTGTTGTGAGGGTCAAACAGTATCATGTATATAAAGCACTTGGGAAACCTTAATGGGATAGAAGGGGTATCTCTGGATGTTAGCTGTTGTTGTTGTGAGAGGTTGGGAATAAAGAATGGAGGTCTGGGGGGAAGATAACTTTTCTACAAGTTTAAGAATGCCCTGGCCATATGAGTGGAGAGTTTGAAATGATGTTGGGCTTGGGGCATAGAACTCTTAAATCAAGATGGAGGTGTTTCTATTAGTAATAACTCATGTTTCTTTAGTGTTCTAAGGTTTTGTTGTTCCAGTGTTTCAATCGTGTCTGACTCTTCATGATCCCATCTGGAGTTTTCTTGGCAAAAATACTGGAGTGGTTTGCCATTTCCTTTTGCAGCTCATTTTACAGGTGAGGAAATTGAGGCAAACAGGGTTAAGTGACTTTTGAGGGTCACTTGGGCAATAATTAGTAAGATAAGTGTCTGAGGCTGGATTTGAACTCAGAAAGATGAGTCTTCCTGACCCTAAGCCCAGTACTCTATCCACTGTGCCACCTAGCTGCCCCTGTTTTAAGGTTAACAAAATGCTTTCCTCACAATCCTTTTGAGGTTGGTAGAGGAGATATTATCATCTCCATTTCATGTTTAACAGTGACTTCTCTGACTCCCACTACTGAAAGTCATGCATTTTACCCCTTTCTTGGGATTTTCCAGTAACCTTAGGAAGATTAGGAAGCAGAGAGGAATTAGGCTTACAATTTAACTAGGTTCCTGTCTCACATAGTTTCACCAAGTCACAAGTCCAAAACCCCTTAGGGCTCAATTCCTGGCACCCTGGCTTCTTGGGGCTTCCATGCTAGTCTGGCAGATACACTGAGCCTAGAGTCCTGCATCCAGAGTTTTCATGGGGACTCTCCCACCCTTACCTAAAGCCGAAAAGGACAAGTGAACTAGACTGAAATGACAAGTCTGATTTTCAGGGCCACTGGACCTAAAAGAGAGAAGGGAAAGTTCCTTCTCCACATACCATGCTCAATGTATAGTGCCCATTCTGTGGATGACCAGGACCTCCACACCCTGGACACAGCCAAGAGAACCCAAAACTGTCCCAGACTGGTAGTTTTAAAGACAAGACATGTTATGGCTAAGAGCCAATGGAAAGGGACTATTCCCACCATTACAGAAGAGGGTATCTTTTCCTAGAAGTAGGTCCCTACTGTCTGTCATGTAGATGCCTCCATATTAGATGATCAGGACATGTGAAGAGTCCAGTTTCACACAGAGAAGGAAAATGGGGCTCTGCTTCTCACCAAGTCAGTGATGGATCTCAGTGACCTTCTTCCTGATTGCCATTTAAGGATTAAAAGAGAAAGATCCATCCATCCCAAACTGGCTTCACAAGTCCCAGCCTCACTATACTACCTCTCTTCCTCTTCTGTAATCTCATGTAGCTGGCTCATTGGACCAACTAAATTGGGCACATGAAGGGCCTTCAAGAATACAAACCATATTGAGTTAATATAAGTCCCACACAGTCATGAAGCATGCTATTCTCTTGTCAATTTCCAGTAGACTGTAAGCTGCTTGAGGGCAGGAACTGGTTTTGGTTTGGTTTGGTATTCCCAGAGCCTAGCATAATGCCTTGTACATAGGTAACTGAAAAATGCCTTGGAATTATTTAATTGGATTTTAATTTTCTGCTTAGCACACAGTAAGGCTTAAATTTTCATTCTTCCATTCATTCACTCACTCATTGATTCATACGAGGCACTGAACAGTTAATGGCAGCCATTCTCCATTTATTTCTTTTTTTATCACTTTTCTAGTCCCTTTGGGATTAAGGTTCTGCATAATCCACTCAATTTCAAGTCTTCTATTGACCTATTGCTTTTAGTTCTGCCCTTTCACTCTTTGGAGGATTAAGGTAATTTTCTGTTTGGGGGCTTGAGATATGACCCCTTTGCCTTCTAGCATGCAGCTGTTCCAGTAGCCTTATATGTAATTGTCCTTCATATGAATTCAGTTCCACAAGCATTCATTAAGTGCCCACTACATGCAATGTACCATATGTGCTCCTATACACTGGGGACCACAAGATAAGCTAAGATCTGCTGCTAGTGGAGCTTATAATAATAATATAATATAATAATCTAATAAGGGATGTCATATATGTTATGTATATGTACACATATACCATTTATCTCATATATGTGGTATACATATACACACACATATGTATATAAACACACAAATAATTGCATTACAAGGCAAAATTCAGAGAACAATGAGACAGTTGCTGAAGGTAAGATTAATTCCTTTTGGAGGGATCAGAAAGGCATCCTGGAGGAGGAAGCCGATAAGCAGGGCCTCAGAGGAAGGCAGTTGAACTGATATGAATGAGTGGGCCAGGATGGTGGGGGAGGGGCACAGAGGGAAACCCTACCAGGCGTGGATGAGAGCTTGTGCTAAAGCATAGGGATGGAAGAGGACAGAGCAAAATCGCCAAATTGCAGGCAAGTTCTCACCCACTTTATCACAGGGTGAATTCTAGCCCTAACCCTTCTTATGTGGCAAAGTCTGATAACCCCAAAACAAAAATGTAGTGTGATTGGTACAGGTGGGTACAGATGCAAAAGACAAAAATGAATTCGGGAGAGGCAGGGAAGTCAGACTGAAAGATGCCTTTTTGCTGGGCTTTAAAAGAAAGCAGATGGCCGTCAGAGGACAATTACATTAACAACTAAAGATAATGGTCTCTTCGTTCACAGGGCTTAACATTGTCCTTTAGACTCTCAATCACTGTCTGTGTGTCACTGGGACACTCAGGATCATGGGGACAGGGGATAACAACTGTGTAGCTGCTTTGGTCCCCATGGACAGGAATACACACTCAGGCAGACTGCTTTATAGACACAGCCCTGAGCATCATAAAGCAGCTAGCTGGCACGTTATTTAGGGCCAGGATGACCCAAGTTCAAATCCAGCCTCAGACATTTACTAACTGTGTGACCCTGGGCAAATTACCCCTTCCTGCCTCTGTTGCCTCATCTGTAAAATGAGGGATCAACTGAGGCAATAATTGTAAGGTGCTTAGCATTGGACTACAGTAAGTGTATACAGTAAGTACTATATAAATGCCATATAGAGCAATATATATGGTAGCTAGGGGCCAGCAGGGAAGGCTGAACTAAAAGCTACCATGGGATGGGTCTGCCATACTTGCCCTATATATGTCAATACCATTAGAGCATTTAGCATGGTGCCTGGCACGTAGTAGGGGCTATGTTATTGTTAACAATTATTATGATATCTTTATATAAATGTGCCAGTCATGGCTAATACTGACAGTGACCCATGCTGTACTGATGTCAACATCTAAAGAGAAGAGAAAATAAAGAACAAAACCAAGACTGGATCCTTTTTTAAAAAAAAACCTCTGTGCCTACAACATATCATAGCATCTTGTACATAGGGAGAGGAAATGAACCTGTTGATATCGTTAGTACAATTACTGTTGTAAATGCCAAATTAATAATAAAAGATATATCGAGACAGGCGCTATCTGTATCCAGAGAAAGAACTGATAAAAAAAGATGTATAGAATAATTTGGCACCTCTCTGTCTGTCTCTGTGTGTGTATGTGTGTGTGCGCGCATGCACGTGAGCGTACCTGTTTGTGTCTAATGGTAGCCATCTCTAGAGCAAGGGGAAGGAGAAGAAAAAAAGAAATTTACATGATAATTTTATTGTATATTTGAAAAAAATAGCAAGTTGTGCATAGTAGATTTACAGTTTCATGTACAATCATCTTTTTTATTGTATTATGTTATGGAAATGCTTGTTTAATTCCATATATTAAAAACAAAATAAAAAATAATTAGTATAAGGAACTCTTGGTTGAAGAAAGTCCCTCTACCATGCCGGGTGGCACTTTCTCTGCAATTCATAGCCTTAGAGAGTTGACTAGGACACAGAAATTACTTGTTCTAGGTCACATAGCTTTAAACACTTAACTACTGACTTGGCCAGGATCACAGAGCCAGCAAGAATCTGAGGCAAGATTTAAACCCAGGTCTTTGTGACTACAACTTCAGGACCCTATCCACCATATCATGCTATTTCTCTTTTCTTTTCTTTTCTTTTTTGCTTTTTGGAGGGCATTTGGGGTTAAGCGATTTGCCCAAGGTCACACGGCTTGTGTTAAGTGCCTGAGGCCGAACTTGAACTCAGGTCCTCTTGACTCCAGAGCCGGTGCTCTATTCACTGTGCCACCTAGCCGCTCCTCCAATTTCATGCTATTTCTCAACAGGAGAGAACATAGTATAATAAATAGATCCAGAAAGAAACTTGGAGACCATTTGGTGTAACCCTATCCTTTCCTGGGTGAAGAAACTGAGGCCCAGAGGGTCTTCCCCAAGATCACCCAGGCAGCAAATATGTGAGCCCAGAGTAAATGTGGGCCTTCTGCCTCCAAATGCAGCGCTCCATCATCAGTCCTATAAGAGGTGCTTACCAGAGCACTACTGCGCTCAGAGTATGCTCAGAGGTACAGTTGGATCTTGGAAAGCATTATTATTCTTGTAGTTGTTACTGTTAGCCACCTGGTTGTGGAAGACTGCCTCTAAGGCAAGGGTATTTTTCTTCTAGTTTGCTAGACTGTCGTTCAATAGGCCGTGGGCCACCAGCGGCTCTCACCTGGCTCAGCTCCTATCCCTGGGGCCAGGTCTGCCTTCCCATCCCCAAGGACAGAGAGACAGGTGCATTCACATAGCTCAAAGAGCTGGATTGCTGGGGGGTGAGATGAGCTCAGGAGGAGGGGGTGGGGTGTTGACTACGGGAACAAGCAGGCCTATTATCTGTTTGGGGGTGACAGTGACAGGATCTGCCAAGCTGGTGGCAGTGATGCCAAGCTCCCAGCTCAGGCTCAGCATTATTACAGCCCCTCTTGTTTTCCGAAATCTCTTTCATTTTGTATGAAGAGACAGATGTGAGGGGCTGCAGGCTCTTACAGTCTGCCATTCTAGAGGAAAAAAAAAAAGATTTGTTTGTTCCCCTCCTTTTCTATGGAACGCGGCTGGGATCTCTTTCCTATTCTTTCATTTGTCTATTTCCATTTTAATAGGATGCTTTTCTTCCTCTTCTAAATAGATACCCCCACTCTTGCTCCAGGGCATTTCCTCTGCTCTCTGGAAGGTAGCCCAGAGTTCTTTCCTCTGTCCAGAGGATGTTAAAGCTAGGGCCAGCAGGGAAGACTGAACTAAAAGCTACCATGGGATGGATCTGCCACACTTGCTCTGGGTCACCTTGAGTATCTTAAAAATCTCAATAGACCTCAGATTTAGCCCTTCCTGGGTCCTGCCTCCCTCCCCAAAACCTACCCCCATATCCTAGAACGGTGGAATATTCCAGCAGAAGGTCCCTCCTCTTCTCCATCTACCAGAACTGGAATGCTGTGTGGGTGAGGGAATTGCTATGAGAGCTTGGGAAGGAAGGCAGTCTAAATCCCAGGAACTATTCTGCTACCTGCCCTTGTCTGCCCCCAAAATGCAATGATATGAATGTTTTGACTCTTTTGGAGGAAAGGATCTAGGCCTGTTTGAGGTGTGATTTTGATGGACTGGGAACTCTGTTTAAGACCAATCTTAAACCCCATTTCCAGAGTCAGACGAGCTTTTTCACAAATAGCTGAGAGAAACCTCCTGGAGAGCTTTGTAAAAGCCCACGGTAGCCTCTACCTAAAGGTTTTCTCTATTCCTTTCTTATTTCTGTGAGTTGGGATTCCTTCTTCTTGCCATTTCCCTAATACCTTAAGTCCAAGTAAGAGTCCACCTGAGGACTAAATGTATCTGTGATCTCCTTCATTCTGGGAGCTCCCATTAGGAAACTGGCAAGATCATTGGTGACTGAGTTAGGACTATATTCTTCTCTCTACTCCTTCAGCATTTGGTTGCCACTCTCAATCATTCCTATCTAGGGGGTGGAGTTTTCTCTGTCGAATTGGTGTCTTTGCCCTGAACAGGAAGGGTGGGAAAGGAAAGGGGGCTATTTGGGCCAGGACTCAGGATTAATGAAGAGAATGAAGAAGCTGAATACCTAGTATTTATATATTGTTTTAAAGTTTACAAAGGACTTTACAAATATTGTCTTGCTTTATCCTAACAATATTCCTGAGAGGTTGGCACTATTATCATCCCTCAGTTTCCCTGCAGAGTGAGGTTACATGGCTTGCCCATAGTCACATAGCTATTAAGTCTCTGAGCTAAGGTCTTCCTCATCAAGAAGTCTGTGCACTGCCCCAAACAAGACATACATTCATTCATAAAAACAGTCCTCCCACCTCCAAGGTCTCAGAAGGCCTAGCCTTCCCTCCTCCTCTTCCCTCTGCTTAAAATCATTTTATGATTTCTTTTTCCCTTCAGAACTGCCCTAGGAGTTCATTTCTAACCTAATTTTACCAGAATACAAACATGGAGGTGGGGAGTCACACGAGGAGATTGATTTTTCGGTCCAAGAAACCCAGATACCTTTCCTATCCCATATTCTACCCCATCCCACTCCCATAAACATAGCAGATCTGACCGAAGGCATTAGAAAATGCTTTCATTTTATCTGGAGGCACAGGAGAAAGCAGTGCCCACATTTGGAAATCTCACCCCTTGGAAATCTCTGTCCCTCCCCCTCACTTAGTCTATGGCATGGCCACGGTAGACACACCTTCCACCAGACACTGATGAATGTCAGTGTGATGCAGTCCTGGTGCCAGGAGATGAAAGGGGAGCTCCAGGTAAATGAATGACAATTTGACCTTTACAGTCTTTGGAAAGTAATGGGAAGGGGCCTCAGCTCCCTGCTGAGCCAATGATCCAACCTCCATTTTGGAGTTCACATGATGAGTTTTAAGGAAGCCCCTTGCAAGTTGGATGTTCCTCAGACAGCTGCAGTTCATCTGGAGATGTGAAATGGCCCTTTCTCTCTCCAACATAGGCTCTTCTCCTGCTTCTGCTCTGTGCTGGGAGAGCCCTCCTGCCCTTTTCTCTTACAAGTCCCCCCACTCCCCAACTGATGATATTCCTATTTAAAAATAAATCGCTCCTATCTTTAATTGCAGACTGAATAATTGCTTCGTTTTATTTAAATGTGGCTCTGAGAAGTTCTGGGAACAATTAAAAGAAAACATAGGGCAGAGATGGGTGCATGTTTTCAAGCATGTAATTTTTTTTATTATTATTATCATACCAATGTTTGCAGGGATCTGGAAAAAGAAATCATGTCACTCCTTCTGGGTTAGTCATGCACGATTTATATGCAACAATAACAACAACAGTAATAATAACAGTAATAATTCCTGGTCCCTTCCACATTTCTTGCCTGATTCCCAGGAAAACTTGAAGACCACTGCTTTGGGAAGTCTGGATATTCATTCCACCATCCCCCTCAGCTCTTTGGTGTATTATGATAGCCCAGTCTATTGGGAATGGGAAAGGAATGGACATAACATAGAGCCAAGGCCCACAGCTAGATGGAATGATTTAAGGAGCCCAAGAAAGGCCCAAATATCTCTCCTACTTCCTACTACACGATCTAAAATCCTGCCAATTTGTGCTTCCTTCAATGTCATAGAATGTTAGAACTTTAGAGATCATTTTATAGGTTTGAAATTCACAAATTATGATCCATAAATTGAGGGGGGGGGAATGGAAGATTAGAAAGAGCCTGAGATTTAGTGTCAGAACACCTGAGTTAAAGTCTCAGTTCTTAGATTTACTAGCATTGCAATATTTTTTTTAAAAAGTCAGTCTCTTGGGGTGGAGGTGGCGCAGTGAATAGAGCACTGGCCCTGGAGTCAGGAGGACCTGAGTTCAAATCTGACCTCAGATACTTAACACAAAAAAACTAGCCAGGTGACCTTGGGCAAGTCACTGAACCCCAATTGTGCTACATTCCCCCCTTCAAAAAAACTTGTCATTCCTTTAAAGGCTCACTGGACTAAGGAAGATATAGGATCATAGATCTAGGGCTGATAGGGATATTGCAGGTCACCTGGTCCAATCTCTTCATTCTACAGATGAGGAAACTGAGGTCGAGAAGGGATGTCATTTGTCCAAAGTCACACAGCCACTAAGTGGCAGATATGGGATTACCCAGGTCTCTGACTCCAAATCAGCACCACAAACAGCACCAGGAACAGTCACAGGCTGCTTCCCTTCCCTTGGGGTGGTAGTGCCCAAGCTGCAGGCATCCCCTAAGGGAAAAGGACTGAGAAATGTATCTTTAGTAAGTGTTGAGCATCATATTGTGCCCTGCCTCTGTCTAGAGACTCAAGCTTTCAGAGGGCAGACTGGCCACAAGCCAGAAATGGATCCATCCATCAACACAGACTGACCAGAGACAATGATAGATGATGAGGATGATAGCTAACATTCATTCGTATAGCACTTACTAAGCACAGGACATTGTGCTGGGCACTTTACAATTATTATCTCATGTGACCTCACAATAACACTGCAAGGTAGGTATTTTTATTATTTTTATTGTTCCCCATTTTATAGATGAGGAAACTGAGGCAAGCAGAGGTTAAGAGACCTGCCCAAGGTATCATTGCCAGTGTGTGATTTGAACTCAACAACAGACAGGGGTGTGTGCAGACTTTATGGAGAGGATGAATGCACAGACTGTGCCTACGAAGGAGGACCTTTGTGCCCTAAAGTCAGGAAAAGTGGCAGCTGCAGCTTCTGGAGACAGCAGAACCTAGAGCAGAACCCCAGAAGCTGCTCTCGCTTGTCTTAGAGCTTCCAAGAAGCTGCCTGTGGTCTCTGCTTCCTTTCCTGAGCAAGGGAGGCCCAGGGGTCTCCTAAAAGGTGTGCCAACACTTTGCTGTGAAACAGTCTCCAGATTGTTTATATCTCTGTAATGGACCTATCAATGGGGCCTGGTGAATTGGCCTCTGGCTGGCATCCTATTCAAAACAAAGAATAAAGACCTTGGGCATCAGGGGACCTAGATTCAAAGTCTGTTCCAGCTTTTTATTATTGATGTGACCTTGGGGAAGTCTGATCCTCAGCTCTTCATGAGAGCGTTTGGATATATGGACTCCCAAGTCCCTTGAATTCTAAATCCTACCTTCTGAATACCTTCAGCATGCCAGCAGTAATATGGTGTGCAGCAGTTTAGGATAGGTAAATTGTGTGAGTACAAAACAGGTTAGGCCCAACCCTTTATTGACTGTCGGTGTTTTCTGGATGCCAGGATACGGTGCAGATCACCCAGGGTCCAGTAAAAATAGAGAAAGAGAAAATGGGGCCACCTCTCATCTGTGGTTAGAAATCATAGCATCATAGCTATGGAGCTGGAATGGACCTCAGAGGTCTAGTCCTGGGGTGTTAAACTCACCATCCATAGGAACCAGATCTAAATGTCATTGGGAGATGTTTAGCAAAATAAATTGAAATACAATAAAACACAGATAATGTCAACGTGTGGTTTTCTAAGACAACATACAGCTTCAGGGGTGCTTGTGTAAGGTTTTGTAGCCACCTGCTTTTACGAGTTTGACACCACTGATCTAATCCACCCTCCTGATTTAACTAAGGTCTGAAGAAGATGAATGATTTCACCTTTGCTACACAGTTACTGTGTGGTGATCCGAGGTCCTCTCATTCTGCCTTCTGATTCTCAAGATTATCACTCCAAATTGATATCTCCTGCTTCCTGATAGCTGAATTCTATAATTAGAGTTTTACTGGGAATTAAAACAAATGTTAAGCCTTATTGGTTATTTATACTCGTGTTCAATTCTTTCTTGAGAGCATAAAGGTACCAAGGACAGGGAAGGGTTTGATAAAACTACTGGGAGCTCCAAGACCAGTCATTATTTCTCATGATGGTACTGGGTGCAACACCACGCATCCCTATCTTCCCTGGATCTGCCTGCAATTTGGGGTGCTTTAGTCTCAGTATCCTCTGTGTTGTCTCCCTAACATCTAGGAAGATGGGTGGTGGGAAGGCAGGACAGAGGAGGCAAGAATTGAAGCCAGTCCTACCTACTGCTTAAGCCTGGCTGTGAATGATTATATACCCATGAGGACCATCATCTTCTACGATAGTCCCACTGTGCTGAGTTGAATGAAAATATTTTCAGAGAAGGAGGGCTGAGCCTGACTCCCAAGGCTTCTATGGGAGAGAAGCCAGATGGAGTGTTCTCTTAGTTTATATCTTGACATGGGAGGGGGTTCAGGACCCTACTGCTTTCTTCTTTTCTCTCAGCATGAATTCTAGGGCACCAATCCCCTCCCCCTCCACCCCAGAGTGGAGAGGGGATTTAGTGAGCCTAAGACTAGGCTATGGGTCTGAGACCTGACTAACTCACGGATGTGGCACATTTTGTTATAATGCATTGAAGAGGTTAGTGATGGCTGAAACCCATCTCCTCAGATCTCTGCAGACAATTTGAACAGTTTCATTGAGGAATGCATAATACTGAGCCCTGAGCAGAAGCTCCTGCCTTCTCCTACCTTCTCTTCTCTATCGTCTCTGTTGTTCATTCCATCCTAAGAATTCTCCCAGAGAGATCTCCGGTCCTGCTGCTCAGACCCTGGGTGATCAAATCTCCCCATGAGGCAAGTGGAAAGGTAGGGTGCCATAGGAAGCTGGTCATCTCTAGACCCAGGTCCTTTTCATCCTCTGGGGTGCCTCCCAGAGCTACGGATGGGAGGGGTGGCGTGGGTTCCCACTGGCTGATGGAAACGGATGATATGTTTTCAGTCTGGTGTGTTCAACAGTGCGGATCGGACAGGGAGCGGAAACAGGGAAGATAAGTGGGAAATAAATCACCCAACTTGATTTAGTCATAATGGTAAGAAGCTGCTGCCTGCTTTGAGAGAGTAAGCTCTGGCTCTCTGGCCCCCTAAGCTTTCCTCCAAAGAATCTGCTTGTAGAGAGGGAGACATTGGGGAGAGGGGAGAACAATGATATACGATTATTCATAGATTGTTAAAGGATTCAAAGTCAGGGAGACCTGGTCGGGGGGTGGGCAGGTGGGGGGGGGGGTGCCTTGATAAAATCCCTGTCCCTCTAAGGGGAACGGACAGTGGGAAATTAGGAAATTTGAAGAGAAAGAAAGAATATCTGTGAGACACTGACCTAATATGCTTCAGAGCCATGAAGAGAAGAATCCAGTGACTTTGCCTGTTGAACTTTGGTGGGGGAAGGTGGAGGTGTTGATAAATGTTTCTGCATGGAGGCTGGAGAATGCAGTATGAGAATGAAGAACAGCTAGTAATAAAGGCTGGGAATATGGAATGTGTAAAGGAAAGTCATATAAAAAGGCAGGTTAGAGCAGTGGTGTCAAACTGAAATAGAAACACATAGAAACACATATCTGAGGGCTGCATATTGACCCAGAAAACTGCAAATTAACAAATTATCTATGTTGAATTCTATTTTTATTTATTTTATAAGAAAAATTCCCCAACTGCCATTTTAATGTGGCTCGGCAGGTCTCTGCTCGGAAGTTTTGTGGGCAGCTAAAGCCAGATTGTGGAGAGACTCAAGGACTAGGCTAAGGAGCTTGTCTTATAACAATGGGGAGTCACTGAAACTTTTTGAGTGAAGAACTAAGATGATCACACCTGTACCTCAGAAAAATTGCTTTTGGCAACGTTGTGGAGGATAGATCAGTGAGGATGGAAAGGAGAATATTGGAATTCAGGAGACCAGTCAGGAAGCTACTATAACAGTCCAGATGAAAAGGGTTAATGAAAGTACAAACTGAGCCGTTGGCAGTGTATTCAAACAGGAGGAGTAAGATATGAGACATGAAGATAAATTCAAAAGAACTTGTCAATGTAGGCATGAGCAAGAAGGAAGAGGTGAAGGTGTCTCTGACAGTCCAAGCCTGGGGGACTAGAAGAATAGTAGGAGGCCATTAATAGACAGATGTAGGGAAATTGGGAGGAGGAGGGTTACAGAGCTATCTTGGGAGTATTCAGAGATATTCTAAGATTCCATGAGCCAGAGATAGTGGTTCTTCTTCCCAACCCAGATAGGACTGCACCTTGCCCAAGTCTGACAACTGACCTCATAACAACATGACAAAATAGAGGCATCTCTGGCTCCCATGGACACTCATTTCAATGCCTCTCCAACCCTTGGAATTGACTAGAGATAATATAAAGCCTTCCCATTGGATTTCTAGCTGATTTCTGGAGCAAGGTTGTCTTCTTTCCCAAGGCTCTGCCAACTTGGAGGTACAGACCCTGCCCTAAAAGGAGTGGCTCTTTTAAGGTACACATCCCGGGTTCTGACTCCATCTTGTGTGCATGCTGCATTTGTCGAAGGCCAGAAAGGGGAAGCTCAACCTCAGAGGCCTCAGCATGAGGGAGAAGACAGCTCCGGTGGCACCAGGATATCTGTTCTGATTCCCTAAGGGATATTTGCTCTGGCAAGTTATAAAATACCATTTCCACTGAGGCTGCAGAATTACTTACAGGAGCTACAATGAAACCAGACAACCTTTCAATCAAACTGCCTGTTGTTCCCGCTTCAAGGCTGGTGAAATAAATACTGAGCAAATAAAGTTAGTCGGCATCCTGAGCATTTTAATGAATAAAGAGCAGCAGGGAGGGCTGGGAGTGGGGGAGCTGCTGTTGATCCCAGGAGGGTTTACCAGCTCTGGTTCAATGTCTGCTCCTTAGGACTGTGCCGGCTTCCTTGTGCATTCTACTCCTACCCTCTGTCTCACCCACACCCACCCCTCTAATGCAGAATACTTTTCCCCCAACCTAGAAGTGATTCCTAGGAGAAAATCTGACCCTGACCTAAGGATCTCTATACTCTAATTAATTTAGTTTCCATTTTCACTGGACTCTGCCTCCATAGGCTAATTCTGCATGAGCTCTAAAACCAAGACCCTGGTCCCAGGTGGGGTTTCCAAGATCCTAAAAACAAGATAGCTTATCACTGTTATTAACTCATACCCCCTTCAAAGGGTCCTAGACTACATTGTTGCAGCTTAATTAATCAATCAATAAGCATTTATTAGGCACCTGTTTTGTGCCAAGATCTGGGGATACAAATATCAATGAAATAGTATCTCCTTTCAAAGAATATACATTCCATCAGGGGAAACAATATGTACTATAATAGGTATATAGAGAAGGTAATGGAGGGAGGGGAAGATGTAAGAGATAGGGAGAAATGGGTGAAGGGCTCTGTTTGTTCATTCTTTATCTTGTGTTTATAACTCTCCTTTGCCAATGCTCTCACCCTCCTCAAATTTATCATCCATATACACATCTGTTTATATATTGTACCCACCTGTCCCCAGCCGACTAAAATGTAAGCCCTTTAAGGACAGAAATTGTTTCCCATTTTGTCTTTGAATGATTAGTGCCTAGCATAGTGCCTGGAGCTTGGTCAGACATCTAAACCTCCAAGGTCACCCACTGCATCCCAGGCCATCATGAGTCATCTTGACTTTTGTCCTGCCACTGGACTTTGATGAATCTGGATGGGAGAGTGAGGGGTGACTCTGTGTGACTCTGCCTCACTTCAATCCAATTCATTCACAAGTCAAGAGATCATCCACAATGCCATTGATCCTCTTAAAAAATGAAGGATGAGCAACAGTGCCTTGAATATAGCAGACACTTAGTAAGCATTTGTTGGATGAGACTGGATTAAACATCAGAGAAATTGTTCTGAGCTCCCATCTACCTTACCTGTCCTCCTTTTCCCTGTTAGTTTGCTAATAAAGAATAAAGTATAAAAAATCACCAGAATCCTAAAACAGAAGTCCCTGTCATTGTAAAAGCAGTAATCCTGTCTCCCCACCCTCCCCCCTTCAAAATGGATGTGTCTGCTGCCTGTAACTACTTCTCAAGAGGCAGAATAATATAATGCAAAGAGCACTAGACTTAGACTAAAAAAAAAACTTAAACTCAAATCCTAACCATGCCACATACTATCTGTGTGACCTCTCTGAGCTTCCATTTTCACATCTGTACAATGAGGGTAGTAAGATATACTACTTACCTCACAAAAGTGTTATGAATATCAAACATTGTTTCCTCCACAATGTTAGAAGGGATGGTCAATTCATTAGATGACAGATTCTACACCCAAAAAGATTTTTGACAAGCTATAGCTATGGATCAAATTACATAATTCCTCTGGATTTTTTTAAATAAAAATTTCATATTTTTCTTGTTATGACTTTGACAAAAACCCTCAAATCTCTATGAGCTTTTCCGTACACAAAACAGAAAAGGAGAATTGTAAGTAAAATTGTGAAAGAATCTCTAAACCATACAACTTGGTTTTTTTTAATGTATAGAATATATTTCAGTACATCATTTTCAAAACTATTCTGTTTGTGCTTCTTTTTGAACTTCCTTCTATAAATATAAAGTTTTATATTTGGGTTCAAAAATCAACTTCATAAGTATAATATAGAAGAGATGTGGCTAGCTAGCAATTTTCTGAAAAAAAGTTTTCATGGACTGCAAGTTAGAGATGGGTTAAGAGTGTGAAGTGGCAACCAAAAGAGCTAACAGACAATGACCACAATGACACAAAAGGAAACTGAATGCTATGAAATTGTTATAACCAAATTTTGCTCAAAGAAGATCTTTGAGACTATACCTCCCTCCTTTCTTCACAGAGGTAGGAGACTATAGGCATGGAACACTGCATATGGCAGATTGGTTTGGTTTATTGCTTAGTTTTTTTCAGAACTTTTTTTCCCACTCTTTTTTTATCCTATGTTATAGGGGATGACTCTAAGAGGGGAAAGAAAGGAAGAATATTTTGAGAAAAGGTGGAAATGTAAAGACAAAATATTTTATAACTTTTTCCTTTAGAAGCCAATACAGTCTTAAGTTTTGGAGAGGCAGCAAGGCTATTTGGTTGCATGTCAACCTTGGAATCAGGAAGACCTGAGTCCATAGTCTTGCTTCCCACACACACAGTCAGGGCAAGTCACTTACACTAGGTAGGAACATTAAGGACTATAATTCTCTAGGACCATAAGTTATAAACAGGTTGCTAGCTGTTATTGATGGAGGGAGATTCCACAAAGGGAGTTTCTTATGCCCAGACAATTAAAAAAATATTGGGGTGCATTAAGAGAGGCATATTGTTCATGGGCAGACCACATCCGAAGCATTCTGTTCAGTTTTGGTTGCCACATTTTGGAAAAGACCTTCAGATCCTTGGAAAGAGAGCACCTAGAGGAGGGAAGACACTAAGTCAGGGTCCCCCAAGTTCACACCAGAATAGTCAAGGGCACTGAGTTCACAGTGCAGGAAGATGTTTGAAGGAACTGAGGGTGTTTAGCCTGGAGAACAAAAGGCTTAGGGAAAACATGACACCTACCTAAAATATTTGAAGGGTGCCATGTAGAAGAGGGGATAAGCTTGTTATAAATGACCCCAGAGGACAGAACAATGGGGGACAATTGCAAAGATGCAAATTTAGACTTGAGGTAAGGAAAAACTTGCAACCAGTCAGAGGTATGGAATGGGCCTCCTGGGGAAAGAACTGGTTCCTCTTTTCTGGAGGTCTGCCAGCAAAATCTGGATGGCCTCTTCTTGTTTATGTGATAGAGGAGATTATTTGTCCAGCTATGGTTGAGACTATGTCTGTGACTTCTTAGGTCCCTCCCAATGCTGAGATTATGTGACTTTGTGTTCAAGGTATTATAACTATAAAATGGATCATAGATTTAGAATTGAAAGAGACCTTTGAGACCATCTAATAATAATAGCTACCATTTATAGCGTGCTTTAAAGTTTACAAAGCACTGTACCTATGTTTTTCTCATTTGATCCTCACAACCACATTGAATGATGGGTGCTCTTTTTATCCCCATTTTGCAGATGAGGAAACTTGGGCACAGAGAGGTTGAATGATTTGCCCAGGAGGTTGAATGATTTGCCCAGGACCACACAGCAAATAAGTGTATAATATAGGATTTAAAGTCAGGTTTTCTTGACTCCAAACCCAATGCTCTAACCACTGAGCCATTAATCCTGAGGAAACCAGTGAAAGTCTTATTTCCCCCATTTTACAGATGAGGAAAGAGTTTCAAAGCAGAAAAGTGACTTGCCCAAGGTCACATTCCTAGTAAGGAGCAAAGCTGAGATTTAAACACAGGTCTGCTTACCATATGTCCAGTGTTCTTCCTTCTGACTCCTTGGTTTCTCAGGTCAAACTTTTGAGTGGGAAGGACAGAGTCAAGATAGCAGAGCAAGAGTCAATATTTTTGCCTTCCAATACACCCCTTCCACAACAACCTAGAAAACACAATGAACTGAAATCTGATTGGGACAGCCAAGAAACTTTGGAGTGGGGGCTAGGAGTGATGGAAGGTAAATCCTTCTTCCTCACCTGTCCCTCCTTAAACCAGGAACTTCTCTCTTCTTCTCTATCCCCATTGAAACATTACCACTGGTCCTCTACCCCAATATAAACCTAATGTTCATGTTCAACTACCTCATCCCCTGTTTCTTGGTCAGCTACATAACAACTTTGGTCAATATGGTATAGTAGAAAAGACATTGCCTCTGAAATAAGACCTGGAACTCAAATCTCTTCCCTGACTTTTTCTTCACTTGGAAAAGTGATCTCACCTCCCCAGGTTTCATTTTCATCAATAAATTGAAGGTGTTGGAAAAGATTACCTCTAAAATCCCTTCCAAGTTTAGATCTGTGGTTCCATGATCTCTGATCTTCACTATCTCCCCCCAGCAACCCCTTTCTCCCACCTCCCACCTTCAGCTCCTAAAGGGGCAGAATATGTCTCTGCGGCCTATTGAGTTACTTTTTACAGGGCTTCTTAACATAGTGCCAAGTTCAAATGATACCTTCAGGAATGCTTCTGATGGTGGTGATGGTGAGGAGTCTAAAGGAATCCACCTTCCCCTCCCAGCTGATCGCTTTCCTCTTCTCACCAGAGTGGAGGGCAGGTAAAGCACTGCATGTGTTCTGATGGCTTCCACAGAAGATAGGGAGGTTGGCTTCACCTCATGATTCAGCCCTTTGCTTTGCTTCCCCAGCCTTCCAGCCGCTCCATTCTGGGCTTTTCTTTCAGCCTGTCTGACTCCATCTCCGCACTTTGTCCTGTTAATTCCATGGTTGGGAAGGCGTGTGAGTTCTTTATGCTGTTGCAGCCCTAATTAGAAGTTACCGACAGCTTGTTTGGGGCCCTGTCAGATTCTTTGACTCTCTTTGCACCACTAAGTAAAAAGGAAAATTGCTATCTGCGCTGTACCTGGATGCCTATGTGTTATTATAAATGACGTGGCTGGGTTCTTTGGTTAAGGGGTTGCCAGTGTTGAGGTGGCCAGAGGCAGGAGGCTTTGTCATTCTCTGTTCAAGGTTCATTCCCACCCAAGTGGCTAAGCTGTGGAGCGCTAATTGATTTTGATTTGTCAGAAGCAGCAAGGTAGAGGGAAGGAAGCCTGAGCAGCCCAAAGTTTATACAAAGGATTCAGGGTCTATCTCTGCAGAGTCCCCTACTAACTATTATTATTCAAACTGTCATAGCATATTAAAATTCTGGATGTGGGTGGGGTCAGAAATCCCCAGAGGGCAAAGAGGCCTTTTGTTTGTTGTTTCCTGTAGAAATCTGTACTTTTCCTAGGGTAAGGGAAAAAGAAGAAATATAATATAGTAGATTTCGTTCTGGATTTACAGTCTTTGTTGTTGTTCAGTCATTTTCAGTCGTGTCTGACTCTTTGTGACCCCATCTGGGGTTTTCTTGGCAAAGATACTGTAGTGGTTTGCCATTTCCTTCTCCAACTCATTTTACAGATAAGGAAACTGAGGCAAACAGGATGAAGTGACTTGCCCAGGGTCACATAGCTAGTGTCTGAGGTCAGAGCTGAACTCAGGAAGATAAGTCTTTAGGGACTCCAGGTCTGGTGTTCTATCCGCTGAGCCACTCAAGTACAAGTCCCTCCTCTGATACCAGCCCTGTGACCCTGGGTAAGTCACTTAATGTCTATGGGCCTCAAGCAACTCCCTAGGATTTATGTACTGTCATCTATCTCACTCTGAGAGTTCTCCACGCTGATGACATCATAAATCTTTCCCTCCATGTAAAGGAAGAAACCACAGAGGACTGAAGCCCTAGGTACTCTTCTCAATAGCCTGGGCTCTGTTGGGAAGGACCTCCCACTCTATGCAGGGGAAGCATCAGGAGTATCTTTTACTCCAATGTTCTTCTGGTGATGTTATATGCCCGGGAGGTATAGGATACCACAATGGCCAAAGAATCAAAGTTGAGAATTACCCGAAGGACAGTGTAGAGGCTCTTGGTGAGTGTGAGCAAGGTGCCATGCATGACAGATGAGCAATGACACAGAAGAAGTGGGGTAAGGATGCCATCAAAGACATAGTAATTGAAAAGATGGGCCAGGCATGGTGGTACATGCTCACAGTCCCTGTTGCTTCCAGAGGCTGAGGTTGGTGGATCATTTGACCTTGGGAGTTCTGAGCTTCAGGAGGGCAAGAGTTGATCTGGTATCTACCCTAAGTCCAAATCTGGTGCCAATATGGTGATCCTCCAGGGGGGAAGGGGCATCAGACCGACTAAGATGGGATAAAATGATCCAGGTTGGAAATGAAACAGGTCAAAGCTTCCATAATGATCAATGATGGGATTGATCCGAGATTGACTGCTGTACTTCTAGCCTAGGTGAAACACTGAGACTCAATCTTGAGGGAAAAGAAGTTGAAAAGGAAAGAAAAGAAAAGAGAAAGGAAGAGAAAGAAAGAGAGAAGGAAAGAGGAAAGGAGGAAGGGAAAGAAGGAAGGAGAGAGGAAGGGAGAGAGAGAGGGAGGGAGGGAAAGAAGGAGAGTGGAAGGAAAGCAGGGAGGGAGGAAGGAAGGAAGGAAGAAAGAAAAGAAGGAAGGAAGGAAAAAGGGAGAGAGGGAGAGAGGGAAAGAAGGAGAAAGGAAGGAAAGCAGGGAGTGAGGAAGGAAGGAAGGAAGGAAAGGGGAAGGGGAGAAGGAAGGGGGGAGGAAGGGAGAGAGAGAGAGGGAGGGAGGAAAAGAGGGAGGGAGGAAAGAAAGCAGGGAGGGAGGAAGGAAGGAAGGAAGGAAGGAAGGAAGGAAGGAAGGAAGGAAACTACAATTGTTGTTGAGTCCTTTCAGTCTTGTCCAATTCTCCCTGACTCCATTTTGGAATTTTCTTGGCAAAGATGCTGGAGGGGTTTGTCATTTCCTTCTCCAGCTCATTTTACAGAGGTGAGGAACTGAGGGAAACAGGATTAAGTGACTTACCCAGGGTCACACAGCCAGGAAGTATCTGGGGTCCAATTTAAATTCAGGTCCTCCTGACTCCAAACCCAATGTTCTATCCATTATTAGAGGTCCTTTTCCTCTTTCTTTGATCTCCTTGGAGCATGGGCCTAGTTCTGATATCAAAGTTAGCTGAGACAAGGAATAGATCGTGGGCCTTAGAGTCCGGAAGACTTGAATTCAAACATTTCCTAGCAGTGAGAGCCTGGGAAAGTCACTTAACATCTCTCAGCCTCAGTTCCCTCATCTGTAAAATGGGGATAATAAAAGCAGAGGCCTCTTAGGGTTGTTGTGAGGATCAAATGAGATTCCATAAGCACAGGGATTCACAAACCTGTTCAGCTATTTATGCCGCTACTATGATGATTATTGCCTCTGGGTCCAAGAATCTCCAGCTTAGCGGTTTGGGGAGCATAGTTCCAAATTGCCTTCCAAAATGACTGGATCAATTCCTGGCTCCACCCAGAGTGTTTATTAATGTGCCTGTTAAAGAGGGCTTTAGAAATTGCCTAGTCCTACTTCCTCGATTTACAGATAGGGAAACAGAGGCCCTGAAATGTGAAACAGCTTACCCAGATTCATATAGGCAGGTTGTGGCAGAGGCAGGCATCGTATGCTGATGTCCCAATTCTCATCTCAGTTCTCCTTCCACTACACCAAGGCTGAAAATCCCTGATGCCGTGTTGTTCAGCTGGTCATTCATTAGTAACATTGCTCCTGTGGAACTAACTGCCCCCTGTGATGTTGTTTCACCTAATATATTTTCACTGAACCGATTAATCACATTAGGCAGGGTGTGCCCATATAGCTGTGCTCAGGGCTCCAAGGTTTGTTCCAGCTTGGAAGATAAATGCCACCTCTGACCTTTATCTCTCCAGCTCTATGATCCTGAAATAATAGTAATAGCTAACCTTTATATAGCTCTTACTATATGCCAAGCACTGTGCTAAGTGCTTTACAATTATTATCTCATTTGATCCTCACAGTGACACTGAGAGGTAAATGTTATTTGTGATCACCATTTTACAGATGAGGAAACTGAGGCAAATAAGTTAAATGATTTGCCCAAGGTCACACAAGCAGTATCTGAAGCTAGATTTGAACTCAGATCTTCCTGACTCCAAATCCTTTGCTCTAAGCACAGTACCACCTGACAGAACATTATAGCTGGAAAGGACCTTAGAAGGTATCTGCCCCAAAGCCCTCATTTACAAATGAGGAAACTGAGGCCTGGGGACATTTAATGAGTTCCCCAAGACTTCATATCTAATAAGCTGGAGAACCAGAAGTTTAAACCTGCATCCCCTGACTCCAATTCAGTGTGTTTTCTCTTATGCTGAACTATCTTTTTAAAAATAGTATTTTATTTTATCCAATTACATGTAAAGATAATTTTTTAACATTCATTTTTTTACAAAATTTAGAGTTCCAAATTTTCTTCCTTCCCTCCTTCCTTCCCACCCCTTACCTAAGGTGGCAAGCAATTTGATATAGATTATATATGTGCAACCACATAAAACAATATTAGTCATGCTGTGAAAGAAGAAGCAGAACAAAAGGGGAGAAAACACACACACAAAAAAGAAAAGTGAAAACATGTTTCAGTCTGCATTCAGACTCCATCAGTTCCTCCTCTGGATGTGGATACATGCCGTGGTATCTAAAAGCCAGGACCTGAACCCAGGAATCCTGCCCCTTCTCCATTTTACCATCCTGTTTTCTCTACTGAACAAACTCATGATTTTGAAAAATAATGACAATCTGAGCAGGTGGTGAAGGCTTCTGATCCTTGATACTGGGCAGGCTGAGGCTAGTGGGTCACTTGAGCTCAGGGGCTGTAAGCTACAGTGGAGCTAAAGCTGATATGGGGAACCACCAGGAGCTGAGGGGCAAGAGATCGGGCTGCGTAAGGGGGGGAGAACTGGCACAGGTTGGAAGTGAAAGAGGTAAGGAAATAAGAATTTATATAGGACCTACTATGTGCCAGGCCCCATGCTGAGCCCTTTATAACTGTTATCTTCAAGGTAGGTGCTGTTATTATTCCAGTTTTCCAGTTGAAGAAACTGACTTGCCCAGGGTCCCACAACTAGTAGGTAACTGAGACTAGATATGAAGTCAGGTCTTCCTTACTCTAGGCTCAGTGCTCTATCCTCCTGCTGCTAACAGAGCAGGACCCATGCTGATTAGGAGTGGGATCCGGGCCATGCATGGCCATTGCACTTCTAGCCTAGGTGAGCTATAGAGACCCAGTCTCAAAAAATAAAAAATAGCAAAGAAAGGAAAATAATGATTGGGCAGCGAGGTGGCACCGTAGATAGAGTGCTGAACCTAGAGTTGGGAAGACCTAAGTTCAAATCCGACCTCAAACCTTTACTAGCTGTATGACCCTGGGCAAGTCACTTCACTCCATTTGGCTCAATCTCCTCATCTGTAGAATGAGCTAGAGAAACAAATGGCAAACCGTTCTAGTGTCTTTGCCAAGAAAACCCCAAACGGGATCATGAAGAATCTAAAACAATAGCTAATGACATTTTGCAAAAGCATTTTACAAATATGATTTGAGAGATAATTGATAGTCGTGTTTCAAGGTTTGTACTACAGTCACTTGAGATTCCCAACAACCTTGTCAGGTTGTTGTTAACAACTTGTTGTTGTTAAGTTGTTATTCAGTTTTGTCCAACTTTCTGTGACCCCACTTGGGGTTTTCTTCGAAGAGATATTGGAATAGTTTGCCATTTCCTTCTCCAGCTCATTTTCCAGATGAGGAAACTGAGGCAAACAGGAGTAAGTGACTTGTCTGGGGTCACACAGCTAGTGACCAAAGGGCCAACTTTGAACTCAAAAATATGAGTTTTCCTGATTCCAGACCCAGTGCTCCATCCAATACACCACCTAGCTGCTCATCAGGTAGTCACTACAGATATTATCCCCATTTAAAAGGCAGTGATATTGGGATTTGGAGAAGTAAAATGACTTGCCATGGTTGAAAGTACACGTCAGTGGTGACACTTGAACCTGGGCACTCTTGTCTGCAGTGAATCTAACACCCCTTCTACTACATCACGAGGTATTTGAATGGGGCAGAGAGTGGAGGGCGGTGTGTGTACCACACAGACACAAAAAGACTCACTCTTCCCAGCTGTGCTCTGGGAATAGAATGTTCCTGTATCCTTCGGCCGGGACAGGGGCTGCTCTGGGGCAGTTTGAGAGGAAACAGACCTGCCATGGATGGGCTGCACTGGCACGGGAAAGGGAAGGCTTGTGGGAGGCTGGAGCAGGAATAAGAATGCCTCATTGATTGCTTGTGAAGCCAGTCTATTATTACCCAGTCTCTGAGCAGTGCTCTGGACACTGCTCTGTCTGTCTTGGGACGTGCGGCTATTAAAATATTAACTGCCGGCATGTTGCAAACATTTGGAATACACTGAGAACTCTTAGATGCTGAGACAGGGCCTGTGTCAATGGACTGCTTCACCTGGGCCTTTGTTTTCTGGGGATATGCCAAGGCTTCCTCCAGTGATTCGAAGCCTTTGCTTTTTTTTTTTTTTTTCTTTTCTCTCATTTCTCCTTGATTGGAGCTTATGTGAGCTGGACCTTCTTTCTCCCATGGTGGCGTCAGTGGGGAGCTCTTTTTGGAGGGATGGGGCAGGGGTGTGATGGGAATTATTTAATGATGGTACCCACAACACATTTTGAAGTTTACATTGTTAACATTTAAGTTTACTTTATCAACATTTTCTCCAACACTTTTTTAAGTTTAGCAGCCTTTGCTGATTTCTGAGCTGTAAATGCTTGCACTGTAACATTCAATAATTGCATCTTGTAAGTCTGCTCAGGCTGGCACCAGCCACCCCCTGGATTGGAAACTGATCACCAGTAACAATGGGGCAACATAGAGAGGGGATGGCATCTGGGCACCATCCTTTCTTGATATTTGGCTCTGCAATGTGTCATGAACTAACCCAACTGTTGGCCACCCACTTGCTGTGAAACCTTGGGGAAAATCAGTAAATATCCAGGCATTTTGGTTTCCCTGTCAGTGCCATGAGAGACTTGGGCCACTCTACTATAACTCTATGATCACAGGCCACTGTATCTTACCTAAAGTCACACTGCATTTGTGAATGTCTTCCCAGGAAAAAAACGTCCTTTATCTCTCAGGAGAGAAGATGATTATAGCCAAGTGAGACATAATATATCATATCTGGAAAGAGTGCTGGACTTGGAATCAGTAAACCTGAGTTTGAATCCTGCCCTTTGCCACTAACTAGCATTATTTAACCTTTCTGAGAGCAACATTTAAACTCCCTACACCTCAGTTTTCTCATCCAAAAAATGGGTAAAGCATTCCTTGAATTATTAATTCCTAAGGTTTTTGTAAGGAAAACATACATATGATCTCTAGAGAGCCTCTTGATCCTTTCTTTCTTTTCAGTGAAGACTGAACCATAAGCCCAGAGTGAATAGCAGCCACCCTGCTATGTGTCTTTCTCCATTGTGATCTTTCAGTGAAGTAGCAAACCATGGTATGGGCAATGCCTCCCTCACTCCAGTGACAGGAAGAGCACAGCAGAGGCTCAGTAAGGTTCAATTTCTGGAAGTGGAAAGAGGAGCTTAGGGAAAAGCAAATCCTAGAAAAGTCAGATCTCATATCAAAACCTATAGCATAGGTTTGAAGGATGAGGAAAGAGGTTTTAAGATGAGAAAACTGAGGCTAAGTGATCTGTCCAAGGTCGCACAGGCATATGGTACAGATTCAATCCCAGGTTCCCAGTGTTCTTTTCTCCAGAATTTTGCATGGTGGCACTCTCACCCTACATCTGTCATCCTTTCTCCCTTTGCCCAGGCTCTGTTAGGCAGGGGTCCTTGCTCAGGGAATTCTTTCATACTTTCTATATTTCCTATCTTGGTTACTCCTGCCTCTTTCTGAGAGCGGAAACAAAACCAAAAACAACCAGCAGCCCCAGAAGCCCAATAGTAAACGGAGAAGTTAAGCATGATGAATGACCACTAATGCAGCTGGGTGACTGAGATAAAGACTGAATTGTTTGGGCAGCATAAATCAACCCTCTGAATCGGGTGACAAATAAAGCAGTCATTTAAATCTATTTTCAGGGGCTAGTGGGCTGTGGGACCCACCAGGAATTGCTATCGGGGTCTGTAATGTGAGGTGAGGGAGGACTGTATATGAGGACTCCTTGTCAAGAGGATGTCTTTGCCTTTCTTCTCCCTGCTTTATCTCAGTCTTTTTGAGTGACCTCTAGGCAGACTTGTAACTTCTTGGAGTCAGTTGAACCAATGGAGAGCTGATTGTTAAATTTCTATCGTGAGTATTCACATCTTGGAAACTGGCTAGTGCTACAACTTGGGGCTTGATTTATTGTCATCTTAATTGTCTAGACTGAAGAAAATGTTAATAATAAAAATTAAACTTAAAAGTCTGTCTAGTTTCCTTTTCTTTTTTTTTTTTCTGGAAAGATGGTTGTTAATAGAGCACCAGGACTGAAGTCAGGAGTTCAAATCCAACCTGAGACACTTAATACCTTGGGCAAGTCACTTAATCATGATTGCCTCAAAAGAAAAAAAAGATAGTTAAATATTTACCAACACACCCCTGCTTCTACACCAGCTTTAGAGAAAGGTTCCAAAGATGTTAGCATCTTAACCAGATAGTATGAAACATGCAGCGTGCTCAGCCCTCTTCCAAGCTACCATTGGTGTATGTGTGTGTATAGGAGGGTGGAAGGAACCTCTGACCTCTTTGTCCAGAGCCCTGGCTTTGCATGCCAGCTCTGATGCTTACTGGATGGCTGGGTTACTATGAAGACAATAATCCTTGCACCCCTTGCCTCATGGGGTTACTAAACTTTGAGCTGGCTGGAACCTTAGGGGTCAGTCAGTTGAATCCCTTTGTTTTATAGATGAGAAAACTGAAGGAGGCCAGTGAGGTTAGGTATATTTCCAAAGGTCACACAGGGAATTTGAACCTATATCTTTAGACTTTAAATCCAGCACTCTTTCCATTAATCTACAAAGGGAAGGATTATAAAGTAGGAAAAAGGTGCTTTGGGTCATTTAAGGGAAACAATCAAATCAAATCAAATTTTGAGTCAAATCCCTGCTAAAATCCCACGTTCTACAGCAAGTCTTTCTCCTTCCCCTTTAGGTTAGAACCTCTCCTCCATTAACTGTCTTCAGTTTTTCCTGTGTATATCTTGTTTGTACAGAGCTGTTTTCATACTGTTGCCTCCATTAGACTGTAAGCTCCCTAAGGGCAGGAGCTATCTTTTGCCTTTCTTTGTATCTCCAGTGCTTAGCCCAGTGCCTGGCACATAGTGAGTGCTTAATAATCACTTGTCAACTTACTGACTGACTATAAATGTAAATTGTCCTCAGCAGTGCTACTCCCAAAGATGGAAAACACTGGGAAGTTGCAGGAAGATGGAGCCAGAGCTATGGACTTATTTTTCTTCAGTTCTCATTTGCTCACATTCTTTTCCTTAGAGCCTAGACTGACTTCCTTCCCTTAGTCTTTGATAGTTTGCACTGAGTACTTTCATGCAGGAAGGTCAACTAGAGTTATATAGCAAATGGACAATTAAGTGATGGCTTGGGTCTTACCCCTGATGAACAGATAGAAAAAAGGGAAAGCCTTCTGTCTATTGGGTAGATACTTGATGGAGGACATAGGGAACTTACACGCATGACAGTATCATGATCTGCATCCAATGAAACCGCAACTCTTCCAGAGCTCCAAGGTCATATTTGTGGATGGCCACCATAGCAGAGACAGTGCTCTCTAAATTATAGTAATAAAAGCACAGGAGTATGAGTTAGGAAATCCAGGTTCCAGTTCCAGATGGA
The DNA here is from genome assembly GCA_028646515.1 of Pseudochirops corinnae. NCBI lineage: Eukaryota > Metazoa > Chordata > Mammalia > Diprotodontia > Pseudocheiridae > Pseudochirops > Pseudochirops corinnae. The sequence continues at coordinate 110,473,615 of CM053588.1, forward strand.
CTGGTGGCCAGTTGTGTGACAAGTCATCAGGTCTCAGTTTTTTTTTATCTATAAAATCTATAAAATGAGAGAATTCAAGGAGATGATATCTGAGGTCCTCTCTAATTCCATGATTCACAGAATAATAGAATCTTAACAGTTGGAAGAGAGTTGAAGTCATCAAAGCCATCTCATGCCCGAAGCATCAATCCCCTCTGCAATATTGCTTCAATTTGAACACCTCTAGTGATGAGGAATTCACCACCTTGAGAAAAAGTCCATTCCCTATTTAGACTGTTCTAAATATTAGGGATGGATGTCTATTTTACATGGAGCTGAAATCTATCTCTCTGTTACTTCTGTCCATTGGTTCTAATTCTGCGTTCTGGGGCCAGGCAGAACAGGCCCAATATCCCCTTCCACATGACAGTGTCTTCAAATATTCATCTCTTCTTAGATCTGCTTTTTTCCCCAGGCTCAACATTCCTAGTTTTATTTTATTTTTTCTTCAGCTGATTCTTGAGTATCACCTTGTAGAGGCCTTTTGCCATCCACATCCCCTATTCTGAATGTTCTCCCACTTGTTGGTGTCTCTCTTAAAATGTCTATAGTACTGAATTCTATAGATGTTCTTTTTAAAATTTTATTTTGTTATAATGAATTTAATAAATATGACCAACAAATATGAACATACAAAAACAAAAGAGAAAAAGAGGATTATTTATGAATTTATGAATCTCTTTCATGCAGCTTGAGTCTCTTAATTCATATGAATTTTATCACAATAGTGTTGACTTGTTCTAATCGCATCCTTCTGCTCTCATCTGATTATTTTTTAAAAATTTCATCGATTCTCTTTTCTTTCTCTTACATCACTATCACAACTCACCACCTTTCTCCCCAACTCCCAAATAAAGGTCCTTCCTTGTGACAAATAAGCATAGTCACACATTGGCTGCATCTGAAAGTGTATGTCACATTCTGTGCTTCTTCTAGACATCGATATTTTGCCAAGAAGTCAGTCATATTTCATTATCAGTCTTCTGAAGTCATTAAAAGTTGTTTTTCTTTGTTTTATTGCTGTCCTTGTATAAATTGTTCCTGGTTCTTCTGACCTAACTCTGCATCAGTTCATATAAATCTTCCCACATTTCTCTGAATTTGTCCCTTTGTCATTTCTTGAAGGGCAATAGTATTCTATTATATTCATGGACCATAATTTGTTCAACTATCCCCCTGTTGATGGGTACTCATTTTTATTCCAATTCTTCGTTAAAACAAACAGTATAGCTATCAATATTTTGTACATATGGCTCCTTTCTCTCTATCTTTGACCCTTCTAGGGTATGTGCCTACTAGTGGTACTGCTAGAATGGTCTTTGGGGGTGATATACTCTGCTTTCAGGAAAGCAAATCTCAATTTCTGAAATGATCTATTCTCTCCCACCCTGATAGCCTAAACTAGTTGTTGTTATTATTGTTTGTGATCATAGGTGGATCCAGGAATAGAACCTTCTGTGCTATAAGTCTCCATAGCACATGATGGAATCTTTTGGGCCAGGACAATGAGGAAAAGTCTAGACTGGAGTCTTTCAGTTTAGGGAAGATCTAATCACATCTGATTAGTCCTGTAGAACCCAAATGGGGAGTTGGGACAGGATGTTGAGCTGAGAACCAGAAAGAGAATGTGGTGTCTACATCAGAACCAGGATCAAACCAAATTCCAGGAATAAGTGAAGAGACATGATCTGGGAATCAGACTGAAGAGATAATTTCCAGTTTCACCTAGAGGTCACACAATTTTGGTGCTCTCTGCTCCCTTTGGTGCAGTGGATAGAGTGCTGCATCTGGAATTAGGAAGACTCTTCTTCCTGAGTTCAAATCTGGCCTCAGACACTTACTAGCTGTGTGACCCTGGGCAAGTCATTTAACCCTGTTTGCCTCTATTTCCTCATCTGTAAAATGAGCTGCAGAAGGAAATGGCAAACCACTCCAGTATCTCTGCCAAGAAAATCTCAAATGGGATCACAAAGAGTCAGACACAACTGAAAAATATCTGAACAACAACTACTTCCTGTTGGAAAAGTATGTCTTCACCAGTTTTTGAGTCTGTTCCCACCTTTCTTGCAGCGTAAAAATATTCAGTTACCTTTGTATACCATAATTTGTTCAACCATTCTCTGACTGATAGACATTCACTTTGATTTTCCTTTTCCTGAATGGTTTTCAACTGGGTCACCCTTCATCACTTCTGGCACTGTACCCAGCCCTAATTACTTTATATTTACTCTATATTTCATTTTCTGTATACATGTCAAAACCAACAAGTAGAACATAAGTTCCTTGAGGGCAGACACATTTCTTTTTTTGTCCCCCGTGCGTAGCACAGTATCTGGCATATAATAGTCAAGGTAGCCATGCCGACAGGCATTTACTAAGTCCTCCTATGCATCAGGCACTGTGCTAAGTGTTAGTAGATAGAAAGAAAGGGAAAAAGCTATACTGAACCAAATGATCCCTGCTTTCAAGAAGCTCACTGTCTAACAGGAGAGACAACATGCGAATAACTATGGATAGATAAGGTACACACACACAAGATAAACTAGAGATAATGAGCAGAGTAAAGGCATTAGAGTTAAGAGGGATTAGAAAAGACTTGGTTCACAAGGTGAAATTTTAGCTGAGATCTGAAGGAATCCAGGAAAGCCCAGAGGCAGAGTTGAGAAGGGAGAGAATTCCAAGTCAGGTACATCCCATGAAAATGCCCAGAATTTGGAGATGGAGTGTCTAATGCAAGGAACAGCAAGGAGGCCTATGTCACTCGATCGCAGGGCATATGGTGGTGATTAAGGTGAAAGAAGACTGTAAAGGTAGGGGTCAGGTTATGGAGGGCTTTAAACACCAAAGAGAAGATTTTATATTAGATTCTGAAGGCCATAGAGACCCATGGCATTTATTGAATAGGGAAATGACAAATTGATATCTTACGAGGATCAATTTGATCAAAATGAGTCGAAGAAAGACTGGAGTAGGAAGATGAGGCAGAAAGACCAAGTACTTAATAAATGCTATTGAATTGAATCAAGGGAAATAGCTGTTACTAAGAGGTAGGAAAAACTAGAAATATGTGTTGATTGATTTGTGCTCTACTGAGGGTGGCCTCTGCTATGGGTAGTTTCTGATCCTATTCATTTAATCTGTATGATGCCTCTTCGTTGTATACTGGTCAAGGTTGGAAGATGAGGTAGAGAGTTGGAGGTGGAGGAGCAGCGTGCAGGTTTGTTCCTAAGTAGCAAGAGTTACTAGGGATTTCCAATACCACTCCCACCTCATGGCCATGGACCATTAACCCAATTAGGTGTTAAGATGAATGGATTCAGTGGAGTTTATCAAGGACTGACACGGGGGTGCATCTGGACCAATGACAGAGGCTGTAATTTTTATGTTCATTATGTTTGTTTGGTTTGGTTTAATTAATTGATCTATTAAACTCAATCAAGCTCTGACCTCTTTTATAACCATTATAAATCAGCTTGAACCACTCTGGGAGAGTAATCCATGTCATTATCCAAACCTCCCTGGGGATGCTGGTCACTCCATGAATTGAAGCTCAGGAATCCATGGGGGTAGAGGAAAGTTCCATAGGATTGTCTGGAGAGAGGACTTAGTTATTGGCGAAGAGTAGGGACTGGAAATTCAAGAAGCAATAGGAAAGCTAGGCACCAATCTTGGGGTAGAGGAAAGTTCATAGGATTGTCTGGAGAGAAGACTTAGTTATTGGAGAAGAGTAGGGACTAGAGATTCAAGAAGCAATAGGAAAGCTAGGCACCAATCTTGTTCCATGAGCAACCTTAGGTCATGTGGCATGTTAGTGTTGGAGCTAGAATAAGAATCCAGTCTTATCATAGATCATAGATTTAGAGCAGGAAGGGACCTTAGTTCAGCTTTCTAGTTCAGCTACTTTACTTTATAAATGAGGAAACAGAGGCTCAGGGAGATTGAGTAACTTGCCCATGGTGACATAGCCAGTAACTGTCAGAGGAAGGATTTGAACCCAGTTGGGTCTTCCTGTCTTCAAGTTGAGTATACTATCCATCATCCCACCCTGCTGCTTTTTCAGTCTGTCATGTGGGTTCATTGATCATAGTGACCAGAATTATGTCCAGAGAAGGAATAAACTCAAACAGCTTTAGCCAGTAGTTATTCTTTTATCTCTAGATGCCGAGGAAAATGACCAAGAAAGAGTGTTAGTTTGGGTTCTTGGCACCCATTTGGACTTCTTCAGTTAAGAAATAGCTTGCATTATAGTCAACTTTAAGATTGGTTCTATGAGTCTGATGAATTTTTCATCATTAATCTTTTGAAATACTCTATTTCATTAAAGTTTTATTTTCCCTCTATAGGGTTAATCTTAGTTTTGCTTGGATAGGTTATCCTTGATTCTAAGCCTTTATCTTTTGTCTTGTACTCTATATTATTCCATGTTCTCCTCTGCTTTACTATCAGCTGCCAAGTCTTGTGTGATTTTTACTAGGGTATTTTAACTCTTACTTTTAATGCTACTTATAGTCTTTTTCTTTGACCTGCAAGCTCTGAATTTTGGCTGGGACTTTATTTTGCAGTTTCTTTCAGGAGGTGAATAGTAGATTCTTTCTATTTTTACTTTGCCCTCTGGTTCCAAGAGTTCTGGACAGTTTTAATTTGTAATTTATTGAAATGTGGTATCTGGATTTTGGGGGCGGGGGAGGGGAGTGTCACGATTTTCAGATAGTCTAATAATTCTTACATGTCTCTCTCCTTGATCTGTTTTTTTTTTCCTTTTTGGAGGGCAACTGGGATTAAGTGACTTTCCTAAAGTCACATGGCTAGTAAGTATGTCAAGTGTTTGAGGCCGGATTTGAACTCAGGTCCTCCTGACTCCAGGGCTGGTGCTCTATTCACTGCACCACCTAGCCACCCCATCCTTGGGATGTTTTCTAGGCCAGTTGTTTTTGATATAATATTTCTTAGATTTTCTTTTGTTTGTTTTTTTTTATCTTTTGATTTTGTTTTAATATTTCTTGTTATCTTAACTGGGTTTTCGTTTTCTATTTGTCCCATCCTAATTTTCAGGGCACTCAGTTCTTGGGCAATGTTTTCCACTACACTTCCCCAATAGTACCAAGGTACCATTTCTCCTCATCATTCATTCCTCTCTATCCATTTTCCATTACGTATATCTTATTCCATTCCTTCCAGGTATTCTTGTAGTCATTACAGCCAGGTCAGTTTTTTTCCTCTAAGGCTTTACCTGGACTTGTTTCAAAGGCAAGACTTATATTTGGGTATCTGTGCTGACTGTGCCACATTGCCTTTCTAATATATTAAGGGGTGGAGGGACAATGTCAAGATTAAATAGTCCCTTAAAAGTCAAGTAGAGGAATTTGATAAAGCAGGGACTTGAGAGAGGCCATGACATTATGAAAGTGACACATCAGGAAAATTAGTCTGTGTTGTACGGGATAGGTCAGAAAGAAGAAGAAGCAAGAGGTCAGTCACCAACCAGAAGGCTGTTCCAGTAAGTCAGGCTGGAGGTGAAACAGGACCCGATTGGGGCGGTGGCCCTAGGGGTAGTGGGGATGAGAGGCTTTCAAAGGAAGAAATGGCAGTACTTTGTGATTGTTTAGACACAGGTAATGAGAGGGAAGAATTAAAGATGATACCAAAGTTCCTAACTCGGGACACTAAGAAATGGCAGTGCCCCTAACAGAATAGGATAACTGGCAGAAGATCTCATTTGGGTCTTGAGCGGCGATTGGCTGGCAGATGGCTGAGACCAAGATTCCATGCCAACAAAATACAGGCTAGGTTCTGAGTGGATAAGGAGGTGCTCCAGCCAAACCAAACTCTTCTCTCTCTCTCTCTCCCCTTACACCCTCCCATTTCCTACCTTGTTGCTATTGCTGACATTATTCCCTGTGTCTAAAATGTCCTCTTTCTTCCTTGTCATTTGTTGAATTCCAGTATAAAGTTCAATTCAAAGGCCACCTCTTCCACTAAGCCTTTCCTCATTCACCCTGTCCATAGCAACCTTCCCTCTCTGGTTGCCCATAGCACTTCTCTAATGTAATTATCACATATTATTGAGTATTATAATTATCTATATTTGACTTATGCTCCCCACCCCCACTAAAATGTAAACTCCATGAGGGCAAGGACCTTATCTACGTTTTCCATCACCCCTCATGACCTAGCCTAGAACAATGCTTTGTAAGCCGCCCTTAGTAACTGTCATTGACTTGAATTATATGTGTTCAATGCCTAATGAGGATTACAGAGAGGGAAGCTGGAGTGCACTAAAAAAAAAATTCCACTGAGCATGCTCTTTGGTCCTGGACAGGTCTTTAATTACTGGTCTTTGTTAGGCCTCTTGGGGACCTTCCAGAGGCCATGCACAAAGTGGTAACGGAAGTGACTGCTGAGGAGAAGGCCTCCCCAGCCCAGAGCACTGACCCTAGTGATAACGAGCTGTCTATTCTCCATCTCTTCTGTCTATGGTTTGATGAGCAGAATGATTGAGTGTGATTGAGCAGGGTCACAGATGTTGGTTCTCAGCTATTAGGATGAATGGAAGACTGGAATATGAGAGAGGAAAGGCTTGCGCCTGTGTAGGAGTCTCTGTGTGTGTGCTTTTAAAAAAAATGAGAGACAAAATAGCATCCCCACATTAACATGCAAAAGCAGATAAAGAAGAGCTTCAGTGCAATTATCAAAAATTCCTATTTCCATAAGAAACTAGCACTTCATATATTTTCCAACCCGCACCCTTCTCTCCAGGGGCTCTGGATTTCTATGAATATAGAAATTTGGTAATTTACATTGGGAATGAATGTGCTCTTTTTCTGTATTAATGAGCAGCATCACCTGGCCTTTGGTTACAATTCCACACTAGAACTATCTTCCCATTGCTGTTGTGTTGAGCTCTCTCTGCTCCTTCCTCCCAACGGGGTGTGTGTGTGTGGGGGGGGGGGGGAGAGAGAGAGAGAGAGAGAGAGAACGAGATATATTTGGGAAGATGTTCTTTTGATTCAGAGAAAAAGAATCATGGATAGACACTCAAGAAAATCATAAAATCACAGATTTAGAGCTGAAATAGTGTAAAGATCAGCCAGTGCATGCCCGTCACTTTAAAGATATAAAACTGAGGCCCAGAGAGGGGAAATCACTCAGTATCACACAGGTAGACATAACTAGAATGTTCTTTCCTTTACCAAATTATTTGGTGTTTATGTGGTTCTTTTCCCCAAAGGAATGTAAACTCACCGAGAACTGATTCGTGTGTCCCCAAAGAGAGTGTGGATAGGGGGAAAATAAGCCCTAGAAAAGTTGTGAATAGGCCCTAGACAGGCAGTGAAGTGCAATGGATAGAGTGCTGGACTAGAGTCAGGAAGACCTGGGTTTGAATTCTGCCACAGACACTCAGCAGCTTCTGACTGTAGTCAAGTCACCTGACAATTTGAAGCTTTGGTTTGCTCATCTGTAAAACAGAGGGGTGGGACTCAATGACCCCTAAGGTCCTTCTAGTTCCAAAACTAGTATCTCGAGATCCTGGAGAATCGCCCAGAGGCAATTAATAGATCTGTCAGACCCGAGAAGTGAGGGGGAAGGGTGGGGTGGGGTACAAAAACTACTGCAAGAAAAAAGTACTGCCCACTGAGGAGATGTCTCCTCCCATCAGTGTCCAGGATTTGCTGCTAACTGCCAGAAATGGATTTATATTTGGATACAAGGTGTTAAAAAAAAAACAACCCACCAAAGTAAATGCACCATTAGTTTAAAAAAAAATGCCCAGCATTCTATAGAGCTCATCCCGCTGTGGTCGATTTTAAACCTCTGAAAGCATGTACATTAGAGCAATTTTCTAAACGAATATAGTGCGAGGTCTTCAGAAGCCCTGCAACAGTTGATAATAGTTGCCATCTTCAGCTGATGATAATGATGTTAACAAATGTAACGGGAGTAATGAGTGGAGATTCAAAATGCTGCTTTTGTTTAATTTTTTTTTGTAATGCAAATCAGTTTGGGAATAAAAGAGGGGAGAAAATGAAGAGAAAAAAAAAAGAAACTTTCATTTGAAATGAATCTTAATCCTAGCAGACGATAGGCCAGTTGTACAGAAGTGGCTGCGTTGTGGAATTAAACAATTCAGAAAGGGAATTGTTAAGGTGCCGATAATGAATTTTTTTTTTTAAAGCAAGCCACAGAATTGAATCTTCCCTTTCAGGTCCAGACTTGCAGATGTCTGGGTAAAGAAACTGCTTCATTTTATGTGGGGTTCCCTTCTTCCTCCTCTTCCTTCTCCTCTCCCCCTCCCTCCCTTTTCCCTCCCTCTGCTCTACTCCTTCCTCCTCCCTTCCCTCCTTCCCCAACTAGTAGACAGAGGTTGGAGATAGGGGAGTCATCTTGGTATGGTGGAAATCCCAGGGGCTCTAGATTCATAGCACTTGTATTCAAACCTTGCCTCTGTCACTCACTGGCTGTGTCATTTAGCATTCCAGAAACTCTGATTTTTCTTGTGAAATGAGAGGGTTGCACTAGCTAGCCTTTAAAGCCCCTCCTCGTTCCATGTCTGTGATCTATGGTCCTATGACTTTCCAGACTGGTGTGAATCAACAGAGGCAAGAAAAAGACTCACTTTTCTGTGGTGTTTTAAGATTTCCAAAGTGTTTTCTGCACACAGCCCTACGATATGGGTAGCACAAGCATTATTAGTCCCATTTTAACAGAGAAGGAAACTGAGCTCAGAATGGTCAATCGACTTGCCTATTGGCTCCCACACATGGTACTTGCTGGAGTTGGGGTTGAAACCTAGAGCTCTCCTGATTCAAGTCTTGTGCATTTTCCCTGATGTTTGTCTTGGGAATAGAACAGTCAAAGAAGACCTCTTGCATCATGGAATGGGCATCAGCACCCAATGTTGTCCAAGGGAGAATTTGGAGTCTCTCAAACTTTCTTCTGGGAAGGTGTGAACAAAAATTGTTGAAACAGCTGGACACTGCTTAGGTGCCTCATCATGCCCATTTACCCAGCCTGCTCAGAAGCAATAGATTCTTCCCATGTTACCATCCATTCACTCTCACTGACCTCTCTTTTCCACACAGAGTAGTTCATTTTATTTCCATCGCTACTTCTGCACTGGCTGTATCCAAGGCTGCAATGGACTCTTTCCTTGCCACTTTCTGTCTCACTGAATCACTCACTTCCTTCAAGACACAGGTCAAGCATGACCCTTCTGCATGAAGACTTGCCTGATTTCAGTTGCTAACGTCCATCCTTCCCAATAGCTTTGTATTTAACTACTTAGGATAACATATGTAAAGCACTTTTTTTAGAGCAATATACAGATGCTACTTATGTTCTGCATACTGTATATAACTGTATAACTGTATATATCTGTATAACTACATATCTATGTATACACATACATATCTGCAGTTACATTTCTGTGTATGTAGGGAGAGGGGTCATAGTCCCTGTTGTGATCCTTATTAGACTATAAGCACCTTGAGAACAAGAGATTGTTTCACTCTTTTTACTTGTAGCCCCAATACAGCCCAGGGCCTGGCATATAGTAGGCACTTAATAAATGCACACTAATTGATTGATTGTCCCTTGCACTTCAAATAGTTGACTTGGGGGGAGGAGAGGATGTCTATTGTGAAAACACCTCCAAATGGTAGATTGGATTTCCCAAATAATAAGGGCTACGCTTTAGCATTCCTGGTTTTCTCTGTCACTAGTTTTGGATAAGTGGGGATTTTCCCCTCTGCTCAGAACTAACTGGCTGCATTTAGCAAAGGGCTATCTATGTGTTGTTAATACATCTTACATTCACTTGGCCTTGTACGTTTCATCCGCTTTGTGGATTATCTTAGGCAAAAACTGTATCCCAGGTGGGTTGCCTCCTGCCACCCAGACTAAGCCACACATAATTAAAGAAAGTAAACCTACCCTCGGAATAATCACATTAAGTGTTTCAAAATTGTGGCAGTCACTCTGAGGTTCATAAGGCTCGAATGTGACAGGCTGTCTGCTCTAGACACTTTTCTCTTTACGCTACCTGTCCGCATGCTCTACTTTATCCAGAATCTTATGTACCTGGGTCTTTAGAATTAGACAACCCTTGGTGTCTCCCTGCCCCCATGACATCAGAGATAATCAGCCAATCAGACATACTCAAGTGACAATGGTTCCCCAACCAAGAAAACTTATGGATAGGACCAGAGATTTAGACCTAGAAAGGATCTCAGAGGTCATATAATCCAACTCCCTCATTTCTAGTTGAAGAAATTTAGAACCAGCATGTCTGTGACCTTCCCAAAGCCATATGAGCTATAAGCAGCAGAATTGGAATTCAAACCCAGGCCCTCTTACCTCGTCTGCGCCACCAAACAACCCTGGTAGGTTTGCAGGTGATGAAGGCTCCATACATCCCTATGCAAGGCTAGGAACTTACCAAATGTGGTATGCTAAATCTATAGGCTGACCTTTCCCAGGACCACCTTCTTCTTCCTGAAAGTCATCTTCTCCAACCTTGTGTTCTTGATTCCCATTTTCTCATGTTAGGCCTTAAGCCTTCCCCATTTAAAGTATTCAAAGCCCTTCAGACCTAGACCCATCCTGTCTTTTCAGCATTATTAAACATGATTCTCTTTCATGTGCACAATAGTCCTATCCAGTTGGCCTTCTTCCTCTTGCTTCTATACGACGCTTCATCCCCTGCTTCCTTGCCTTTGCACTGACTGCTCTCCATGCCTGGAATAGATTCCTTCAACTTTGTGTCTTAGAATTCCTAGTTCCTAATTCAAAGCTCAGCTCAAACCACCTTTCTCATGACACCTTTCCTCAGGGCCTCCTAGGTGCCTTCACCCCAAATTGCCTTATTTCTATTTTATTTACGTATGTGTTCTCTCTCCCTACTAACATGTAAGTTCCTTAAAGTCAGTCACGTTTTCCTTTCTGTCTCAGCATCCCCAGCCCCTAACACAGTAGGCACTTAGTAGTAAAGGCTTGTTGAATGAAAGCCACCAATAAGGGCTTTTTTGCTTTTAGCATTCACTAAAGGGTTTGTATCTTATACAAAGAATCCCTTACATCCAAAGATGACAGAAATGGGACCAGAGGGATCAAAGTTTTATAGTTATAAGGGACTTTAGAGTCATCTAGGCTGGGTGTGGGAAACCTGAGACCTTGAGGCCACATGCGGCCTTCTAGGTCCTTGGGTACAGCCTTTTGACTGAGTTCAAGTTCTAGAGAACAAATTTAAGAGGATTTGTTCTGTGAAGTTTGGATTCAGTCGAAGGGCCACACTTGAGGACCTAGAAGGTCACATGTGGCCTTGAGGCTGCAGGTTCCCTACCCCTCATCAAGGCCCATAGTCCCTGCCCTCAGGTTGCTCACGGTCTAGTAGAGGAGACAGTATGCAAATAACTGTGCAATGTGAGATATCTGCAGTATAAATGGAAGGAAAGAAGGGAAGAGACTAGCGGGAGCTGGTCCTCTGCAGAAGGCAGAGTTGGAGCTGAGTCTTCAAGGAAGCCTGAGAAGCTGAGATTTGGAGGGGAGGAGAGAGACTGCTCCAGACATGGGAATAGCCTGTAAAAATGCATCAGCCATCAGGACGCAGGGTTTTCTATGTGAACAACAGCTAGTCCAATATAGCTGGATTATGTGAGAAGTGGGGTGGGGAAGAACAGAACACATAGAAGAAAGGGGCCGAGTTGTGAAAGGTTTTAAAGGATTTTCTGTTTGATCCTGCAGATACTAGAGAGCCAGAGGTGTTTTACTGAGTAGCAGGCTGGAACAATCAGACTTGCATTTTGGGAGAATCACTTAGACAGCTGAATAGGGAATGGATTGAAGTGGAGAGAGATTTGAGAAAGGGAGACCAACCAGCAGATCATGGTGGTAGTGTAGGCCTGCACCTACACTACACCCCAGCCATGAGGGTGGAGGGAAGGGTCCTCTAAAGTCTGTCCCCACACTCCCTAACATTATTTTCCACTTTCCATGGGTTTATTGGAATTAGAACTAAAAGGAGCCTTCAGCATCATGTGGCCCAGCCATCCTCAGTTCACAGGTGAGGAAAGTGAGGTCTGCTGGAGTGAAAGTGACATGTTTAAAATCAGACAAGTAGGAGACAGTGGAGCCAAGATTTGAACCCAGGTCCTCTGACTTCTCATCCAATATTCTTTCTATTATACTAAGCTACTCGATGCTTCCTCAATGCTGCCCTCTGCTACAGTCGGGCAGATCTCTTTGAAAGAACCATTGCTCATATCTGTCTCAGCCTTAGCTCACTCTGTTTTCCTCCAGGTTGGATTATCTCTCCTTTCCCATTTCTCTAAATTCTACTCTTCCTTTAAGACCCAGTTTGGGGACTCCCATCCTCCACGAAGCCTACCATAAAAACTCCAGCCCATCCTGATCTCTGTCTTCTTGGAACTCTCTCTTTTCACTTGTGCTGGGGCTCATATAATGTAGCATTTGATTATATTCTAAATCTTTGATGGACTTTGGTTCTGCCTGCCTGGATAGATTACTAATGCCTTGAGAGTATTGGCGGGGGAAGGGGGGAATGCTCCGCAATATACCTTGCATAGTCTTAAATATGTAATGGGCTTCCAATTTTCTTTCCTGTCCTAGTTGGTTGATGGATTCCCCAAAGGGACACCTCACCCAAGACTGAGTTTCAGACCCCACTGTCCCTTACAGGATAGCACTGATGAGAGGATGGCCCATACAAGATTGCTTTCCTGCTGACCAACATAAAGGCTTTGGGTACAGAATTTCTCTCAGAAACCACCATAAAACTTCATCTTTTGAAAGAATGCGGAGAAATGGAGAATATGAGTTACAGTCACTGCCTTGCCCAATTTACAGCTTTAATTAATCTGAAATTGCAACATAGATTTTTATGATTAGCAGAAGCATCTCAGTGAGCAGAGAAGGAGTCTTTAATGATGATCCCAAGATGAAATCTGGGAGATGAAATATCCATGCAATAAACAAGGTGGCGTTAGCAGAGCCAATGTAAAATAAAAATCCTGAAGCATTGGAGCAGTAATCCATCAGCAGGGCAAGGCCTTGCTGGGCCAGTCCACTCATCAGGTGCCCATCAATATGTGCTCTGATGGGGGCAGCAGCAGTAGCAGCACTGCTGTGCGCTCGCTATGACTGGGAAAGGCGGGGTGATTTATTCCTTGTGCCTTGCGTCCAAAAGGACAGAGCCAGGAGATTGTGGCTTTTTCCCTTTGATCTCTCTGCTCTTGGCGGGTGTTTCCATTGACTGGGGCTGGATTTATAAGAGCCTTTAACTCCTCAGTGGTCCCAGCTCTGACTTCTCCAAGCCTCCCACTCATTCTATGTTTGTAATCGCTCCAAAAAACTTTATTCTTTCAAGGCTCTCTGCTCAGTCTTCCATAGCTCCCTGCATCCTCTCCAAGCTTTCCTAACAGCATTCCTAAGAGAAGAAGCTTACCTGGTCAATCTACTGCCTTGGGAAATGCTGTTTTATAGGATCCATCTAGATCTAGAGTTGGAAGGGACCTCAAAAGTCATCTAATTTCACCCTGCCATTTTCAGGTGAGGAAACTGACTGAATGTTAAATGACTTGAGGAAGGTCACACAGATAATAAGTATCAGAGGTGGAGTTTGAACCTGGGTTGTCTGACTCCAGAACCAGAGCTCATTCTAGACTATTCTTTCCTGGCACTGTTTTCCTAAGTGCCAGGGATGCTGGAAGGAAGAGGCTAAGGGGAGGGGACTTAATCATCAACTATTAAGCATTAGTATAGTGGTTCTCTGATGAACTGTGGACTTCATTCTAATATAATCACACAGAAAAAAAATAAGACAGTCTTTGAGTTCGCAAATATAATTAAAGATTAATTTAATTTAAAAGTGGGATGAATAAAAATATTCAATACTCTAGTGGCACACAGTCTCCAACAGGTTCTACCAAGCTGGAAAAGCTTCAAGTATGATCCCAGCAACAGACTGCTGCCTGAGGACCAACCTAGCTTTGTATCAAGAGGCTCATCACTAGCAGGTGATACACACCTAAAGCGGTGGCTGTGTACTGATAAATTTGTTGTTCATTACTATATATGAAAGAACAAAAATATAAGATGCTCTTTTGTCCTGTATGGCCTCCTTCTACAGTGACTATGGTAGAGTGGTAGGAAAAGGGAAGGCAGGGCTAGGAGCCGCCATTTTTTAGGCTATCAATATCCATTAATTTAACTGTTGTTACTCTAAGTGGGAGAGCCTTGTTCAAGCGAGTCAATATATTACTGGCAGAACTGAACTATGTCAATATTGACATTGTCACTCTAAACGAAACTAGAAGATGTAAGGAAATTGAAGCTCAAGCTGAGTATAAGCAAAAAGACCACCCTGATAATTGTAGCCTATGTGCAAACATCTGTTGTCCCAGATGAAATGGTAGGGAAAACGTTACTGAGGTATAGGTAGAGAAATTCGACCAAGAACTTGACAAGATCCCACAAACCAAGACAATATTATCTGTTGACACTTGGTGACTTCAGGGCAGAGGTGATCACAGAGGAGGATATTGAAAAGCATTGTGAAGACTATAATTCAGAATTTTAAAATCAATAATTCCAAAGCTTACAAATTACTCAAAAGTTAGCTTTATTGATACTTCCTTCAAGAAGAGAATTGAAAGGCACCGAACTATGTTGTGAAAAATAAATTGATGATTTCCTAATAGACAGGAAACTACTGGTTACCAATTTTGAATTTGTCTTAATCAGCTGTTCATGTACAGTGAAACTAATCACTATTTAGTACAAAAGTTTTAAAATCTCCACTAAATCAAGAGAAAAAAACAAAGATGCAAAAAGACATAGGATAATGACAATTACAATAGCCCTTGCCTGACCTATGCAAATGAACTATTGGCATACACAGAAATAGGAAATTTATAAAAATAAAGATGTTGATTCTGATTCTCACTATTTCCTACAGACATTTAACCAATATAAAGCAATCACCACAACAAGGGGGCCAAAAGCTCCTGGCCTTAGCCAGCAAATAGTTGATCCTCTTCCAAGCAGAAAGACATGAGCCGAGGGAAATGTCAGTTTAGAATATTAACTCATTTGCAAAATGTTATGGAGGAGGATGGTGGAAAGTTATGAATAGTATCATCTCACAAAATAACAAAGATTGATGGAGAAGAAAATGACTCTGAAAACTTGGCATGAGACCCATATCATCTCAAGAACAGAATCAGAAACCCACAATCTTTGAGTTGAGAAGGACCGTAGAAATTAACCAATAACTGAAGAAGAAATCTAGGAACAGCATCCATGATAAGTGTTCACTCAACCCTGACTTGAAGACCTCCAATGATGCACCGTCCACTAACTCCCAATTCCCCTTTAGGACAGCCCTAAATGTTTAAAAAATGTTTTCCTTATGTCAGACCTAAATTTATATCTTTATAACTTCTACCCATTGCTACATTTTGGCCCCTGCATCTGAGCAGAACAAGCCCATTCTCTCTTCAATATGCTAGCCCTTCAAATACCTGAAGGTGGCTATTGTGTTCTCCCTGTCTTCATTTTCCCCTACTAAACATCACCAAGTACTTCAACTTATCTTCCCTCATATGACATGATCTCAAAAGCTTCTTCATCCTTGCCGTTCTTCTCTAGATGCTCTTCAGTTTAGGAATGTTTTTCTTTAAATGTGGCACTCAGAGCTCAGAGCCCTGAACAGAGTACTCCAGACATGATTTGACCAGTGCAGAGAGAGCACCCTCCCTAATAAAATTATGGATCCCATTGAAGTATTGATAATTATGATTATAAATTCATAAATTCAATTTCTTTTTGAGATAGAACCTTCAGTCTTTTCAGGATAAGCTCTGTTCCATTTTAATCTTTACTTATGTAACAGCCATCTAAACGACTATAGCCAGAGGGAAAATAAAGAGATAACTGGTCTGGGTATCCTTTCCAAGTAGAGGTTCTGGGAGGAACCTTTCCATCCTCCAACCAGAAAGGCCCCAGAGTTATAGGGTCCTGATGAGGTGTGAGTACCAGCGTGCATGTGATCTTGCAAGATGATGAAGTTATCCTGGCAGCATGTACAGAAGTCCTAAGGAGGGAGCCAGGTGGGAAATGAAGATTTAAACTTAGTCTAAAGAACTTCCAGGTGTGAAAGAAGCATGGAAGCTAGACGAGACTCTCCCACTCTCTAGCTATGTGTCTTTGGATAAGTCATATCCCTTTGCTGGACTTGTGTGTCTTCAAAGATGTAATGAAAGGGTTGGACAGGACAATTTGTAAAGTCTTCGGTTTTAATTAATTATTAATTAATTATTACAATTAATGATTATTAATTAACTAATCATTAATCAATGATTCTGTGATGTATATCTGCCCAGAGTGGTCTTAGAGGACTAGTTCTGCTAGGTAATAATATGAAGGATTAATAGAGGCTCTCTCTAGGCTTTAGAGTTCTGTGATTCCATGACTGAAGAAAGGCAGTTAGAATCAATGGCCTCTAAGGTCCTTTTGAGCTATAAATCTGTGATCCTACTAAGGTCCTCTTTATCTCTTCTTCCTTGGCCCTACCATCATCCCAGAACTGGGAAGTATCCCCATAACAAAACTGAATGAAGGGCTGGCCCTGGGTTGAGTGTACCGCGTACCCACAGCTTTACAGTAAGGCCGTAGCAGTCCAAGGAAATGGGCTGCAAGTGGGGAGATTTCTCACTATGGGCAGGAGAGGGGTGAACAAGTAAATCATCAGTAGGTTCTCTGTGGAATATTCATCTCTTCCTCTGGTGGTCTGACATGACCAAAGTCCTCCACGCCCTGCCAGTGGCCCTCTCCCTAGTTGGTCCAAAGGTGTTATTTATTGAATCACAAGGAATATAAGCTGACTCTCCAGGCAGCAGTGGCAATCCCTGGGCATGCTTCATCACAGCTGCCTGCTGGGCTGCTAAGGGTCAATCATGTCAGGTAGCGGGAGCGCTAGCTTACACAAAGCCGTGAATTTATAGGTAATTTAAAACACATTCAATCGCACCTTGAGCGGTCTCAGTTCAGCTTATAGCCAGCTGAGCTCCTGCACTTGAGGGTAGGGGGAAACAAAGAAGAAAAAGAAGGGAAAGGGTTAATAGAGGAGGGAAGGATGAGGAAGAGGGAGAAGGAAAGGAAGAGGGGGAGGAGGGAAAGGAGAGAAGGGGGGGAAAGTGGCAGACTGGAAGAGAAAGGGAGAGGCAGGAAGACAGGGGAAGGAGTTAACCGAGAGGGAATGAAGGAAAGGAGGGAAAAAAATGAGAGGGGAGAAAAGAAAGCAAGGAGGCAGAAGGTGGGAGAGGGGAAAGAAAGAATGGAGAAAAGAGAGGGAGAAAAGAGAGAGGAGAAAGAAAAAAGGGAGAGAAGAAAGATGAGAGGGAGGAATGAGAAAACAGGAGAAGAAAGGAAGAAGGAGAGAGGGAGATAATGGAAGAAGAGAAGGAAAGGAAAGAGAAGAAAAGAGCAAAAGAAAGAATGGAAGGAAGAGAGAAGAGAAGGAAATAGGAGAGAGAAGTAAAAGAGAAGAAGGAAGGGAGGAGGAAGGAAATGGAAGCAGATGAAGGGCAAAGTGGAAGGGAAGCAACGGGAAAGGGAAAGGCCAGTGGCAGATAGGAAGGTCGGTTCTTTGTCCTTTCTGTGAGTGTGTAAGCACATGCGGTGTATGTGTCATGTTCACAAACACATACAGAGTGGGGCTGAACAAACTGAAACTGCCACCAAGTATCCAGTGCACATTCACCCCTTCTCTCTCCTTTGGGGAGACAGCCCAGTCTTAAGGGAGACTTAGGGTATCAATTGCCTCAAGACATGACCATCTATTGAAGTGACTGCCTCAGTTTCCCTTTAAATTAGGGATTGCCACTTAAGAAAGGGATTCCACACCCTGGCATGGGAAGAAAAAGCCTTTTTACGGAAGGAAAGGAGCATGCCTGCTAAGTCTGTAGGGGGAAGTATTGGGGGATGTTCTAAAATTGCACTGGCTCATAGGAAATATTCAGACACTAGCTGCGTGACCCAGGACAAGTCACTTCACCCTATTTGCCTCAGTTTCCTCACCTGTAAAGTGAGCTGGAGAAGGGAATGGCAAACCACTCTAGTATCTTTGCTAAGAAAACCCCAAGAGGGACCACAAAGAGTCGGACACAACTGAAAATAACTGAACAACAATAATAGGAAATATTTATATGACACTAGTCAGTACAGAGGGATGGTAGAATTTAGAGCTAATGAGTATCTTAGGAGTCATCTCTTTACCCCCATTTTGTAGATGAGACTGAGAATTGAAGAGATAAAGTGACCAAGATACTAAAGGTATCCAGGCAGGAAGTGGCAGAAACAAGATTCAAACCCAGGGCTTCTGACTGCTTACCCACTAGGTTCCACTTCACCACACTGAGGCAGCTGGTGGTTCAATGGATAGACTTCTGGCCCTGGAATCAGGAACACCTGAGTTCACACCTGGCCTGGACACTTAACTGACTATGTGACCCTGAGCAGGTTGCTTAACCACTGTCTGCCTCAATTAGTCTTCTGTAAAATGGGGAAATTGTTGTGAGACTCAACTGAGATATATTTGTAAAGCGCTCAGTATATAGCAGGTGTGTAATAAATGCGTGTTTCCTTCCACAATCCTTACTTTAGGGAATGGGGTGAGCAACGGAAGAGAAAAAGGTCTGGACTAGGAGTCAGAATACCTAGGTTAAAAGCCCAGCTCCATCATTTACTCTGGGAGTGACCTTGGCCAAGTATCTTGACGCCTCTGCTCCTTTTCTGCACTATATGGGGATAATAATATTTCCATTAGCTAACTCCCAGGATTGTTGGAAGAATCCAATCGGATAATGTACGCAGAGTGCTTTGTAACGCTACAAAGAGCAGATGCTTAGATGGGTTCCAGGAGGTCTTTCTGCAGTAAGCCTGAGCCTGGTTCCAAGCCCTGAGAATAGGAATTCCATAAATTCAAAGGTTTAGAGATGGATGGGCCTCAGAAGCCACCTACAGCTCTAAAACTTTATTTTACAAATGAAGAAACCGAGGCCTAGAGGGGTAAAGTAACTGGTCCAGGGAGACGCAAAGAGTAAGTGACAGATTTTGGATTCCCCCCACATTCTCTGACTCTGAATTTTGTACTCTTTCTACTGTATAGACTGCTCCAAGTACAGGGTTGCTCAAGGCTAAGCGGAGACACAAGAGAAGCAAAATTCCCATATTCATAGCGCTTTAAAGGGCTTTTCTCATGCACCCCTCAAGGTGAATTAAATATCATGGTGCTCATTTTGTAGAAGAAACTGAGGGCCAGAGAAATTAACTAACTCACCTAAGGGCACATAGCAAATAAGGGTCAGAGTCAGAATTTGAACCCATGGGTCCCTGACTCTGGCAACAATGCTATTTTACCCCCATTGCATCACAACCTTTCTAGAATACGTCTCTAGGATGCCCTACCTTTGTCTTTCCACTGGAGCTTTTTTGTTCATTTTATTTTTCACAAGTAACAAAAGATAAAATGTGGCCTTACTCAAATTTTAGCTTTGAATTTCAAACATCCACTGCCATCCAGGGCACAAGTTTCTCCCTGACAATGACACCTGATAACTATCCAAACAGAAAATGAGAAAAGGCTTTGAAAACCTGTATCATATCCATCTGTCAGAAACAGTTTGGATTCCATCTTGCCTAGAGGCATGAGAACAGACAACATGAATTCCAAAGTCATCCTGGTGTACTAGAAGCTCCACCCATTTGGTTAAAATTGTCTGAATCTCAGTTTTTTCATCTGTACAATGGAGAAAATTTTTAGGCTCTTGTAACTTGAAACACCCTTGGGCCTCACAGAGACTCACCAGATAATGACTGTGTTCTTCAGGGTGTGTGGGAATTTAGGGCAGAAAAAATCTTTGATTTCTGTTTGGGAGGTATGGTAGTAGTATTCTTAGCTAGAAAGGGGAAATATGTAATTTTAGGGAAATGAAAATTCACATACATAGAGTTAGTCACTTTAAAAATTTGGATTTTGAAAGACAAATCCTGAGTCTCCTGCTTGTTCGTTGTGTGACCTTGGGTGACCTCTCTGGTCCTCTGCTTCCTCCTCTAAAGACTGATAAATCTCTAAGGGAGGGGCTCTTTACCTTTGTTGTGTCATGGACCCCTTTATCATTCTGATGAAATCTTTGGCTCCTTCCTCAACATGATATTTTTTAATGCATACAATAAAATACATAGGATTATTATTGAATAATTATATTGAAATAGTTATCAATTTTTT
>CM053588.1:110494455-110532256 GCA_028646515.1 Pseudochirops corinnae
CTGGTCAAGTCCCTTAACCCTGTTTGCCTGATTTCCTCCTCTGTAAAATGTGCTGTAGAAAGAAATAACAAACCATTCCGGTATCTCTGCCAAGAAGACCCCAAATGGGGTCACAAAGAGTCAAAAATGACTGAAATGGCTGAACAAAACAAGGATCTCAGAGCTGATTGTGTCCATTCTTTCCTTTTACAGTTGAGGAAACTGAGGGCAAGACTTCAAATCTAAGCTTTGCCCCAGACGCCAGAACACGATTGGGCAGCACTCTGAGGGTCTGGCAGATTGATTGGTTATCATTCCTTTAAAAAAAAAAAAACCTGTCCTGGAATCTGTTCAGCACATTCAAAAACTTATTTGCTGTGCTCTATAGTTTGCTTCCTGGAATTTTTGTTTTATTTTAAAATAAAAATCCCAGGTCTGCTGCCTACCTACGACCTGTTTGGAAGATTTGGGATTTGAACTCGGGGCCTCTGACTTCAAATATAACATCCCACTGGAATTGTGTAGGTGGATTTAGGTGGGCCAGAGTAGTGGAAAATGGAGCCTGGGGAGCTGGGATAAGTCTGGAGACATATCATTAGCAGCCTTGCCTTAGGAGGTGGAAACACCATGAAGCCTTGTTCAGTACATCTTAAAGACTTCACACTCCCCTTGGCCTGACTTCCCAGCTGAAATGGACTTATATATTTTTAATACAGTCCATTTGAGGCAGTCATGTTTTCAAAGGCTGATGTACTTGTGAGTACTTCCCATGCTCTCAGGTACAAAAAAAAAATCCTTTTGTAGCTGAAATGCCGAACTCGGGGGGGACTTCACAGCCCCCTGCAGCTTTATCCAAGTGTCTGTGTGATCTGACTCCCACTTCGAAGAGCGAGATATTTAAAATGGTGACCTTAACAAATGTATTAGAGAGAAGGTGGGGAGCCCAGAGGAGGAGAGGTGAAAGGGGCCTTTTTCCCCCTTTGCTGTTTTTCCCTGTTAGAGTGTCAATGTAGTCATAGCTTTTAAACAGCATTACCCACACTTGTCGTCCAAGATAAAATGTTATTAAGATTAAGTGCCGAGCAGGGAACAGTATTGGACTTCCCACTGTCATATTTCAGAGGCAGTGAGTGATGGCATTTCAGTGGCCCTGGCTCCTGAGCAGGGAAACAGCGTTATTACCATTAATAAGCCTGTAATGGGGGAGAGAAATTATAAACATTCCTGCAAGGAGCAGCCCTCTAACATTAATATTTTATGAGCATGGGGAGAGGGCTGTGACTGAATCTAAATGACAGCATTATATGTAACAATAATGTAAACATCCGTAATTGCACTAGGTTAGGACAAAGAGAAGGTGGCTGAGGTTGGTGTTGGTGGGCAAGTGCACCATCCAATCTAACAAGCATTTATTAAGCTCCTGTTATTTACGGAGCACTGGACTTAATGTCAGAGTTGTGAAGGCAGATTAAACAAGGAAAAAATAGAACTTTTCCCTAGAGGAACTTGGGGAGTGGGGAAAAGGATTACAGCAAGTAAATAGATGCTCATCTCCATGATAATTTGAGGAGGGATTGAGTACCAAGACCTAGGGTCATATAAAAGTCCATCAACAGAGCCTTGAAGGAACCCAAGGATTCTGGGAGGCAGAGGTGAGGAAGGAGTTTGTTCTAGGCATAGGGGACATTGTGTGCAGTGGCATGAAGGTAGGAAACTGAACAATGTGTTCAGGGAACAGCAAATGAGGAATTAGGCTAGAACATAAAATGCACTAAGAGATGAAATACAAAATGAATCTGGAAAGGTAGATTGGCTTGAAATACCAAGCTGAGGAGTTGGTATTTTACCCTAAAAGCAAAAGGGACCCAGTGAAGATTCTTAGAAGACAGTGTGGAGAATGGAATGAAGAGAGCAGATGCAACTCAGGAGTTCACTTAGGCATCTGTTGTAGCACTCAGATGAGACGTGGCAAAGGTCAAAAGAAGGTGGAATCCTATGATTGGAGAAAGAGATGAGCTATCTTGTAGAGGTAAACGGACAGGATTTGGAAACTGAGGGAAAGGTAAAGACAACTTTAAAAATGCAAATTCCAAGGTGACCAGAAGGCTGAAGTTACCCCAACAGAATGAGAGAAATGAGAGGGGACATAGGAGACTGCCTAATGGATGCCCTGGACTCAGGTTTGTTATCTGTACAGTTATCCCTTCCACATCACACTCCTGTGATCTGGAAAATCCATGGAAACATTTTTTGGCCCTCCCTTCATACCAGAGAAGAAGTCTGAATTATTATGGAATTGAAAGATAAAATGCATTGATATTAAACACTACTATGCATATTTTATGCATTTCTTGTTTCTAATTTTTTTCTGTGTTTGCTGGCCTTTGTGTGTCATCTGTGACTTCTACAAAACTCCCCCCAAATTCCCATTTAATTTCTTATGTCAACTCGAGATATGTCAAAGCCACAATGGAGAAAGTCTCAATGTGGAGAGTCGTGATGTGGAAGGGATAGCTGTATGATCACCGATGGTTGCTAAGGTCCTTCCCAGCTCTCCCCTTCTGGGAGTTTGAGTCTGAGTCCTAAAACAGCTGGGCTAAATGCAAGGAACACACCCTGCTCAATCCCATCTCCACCTCCCTGGTCACAGGTCCCTTCCCTTACTCCCCAGGCCTTGATGAAGCCAAGTGGATCTCAGATGGAAGACTTACCCAGAAGTTTGACTTATTCTCATGACTACAGGGGACAGAATTAGGACCAGTGATGGGAAGATACAGAGAGGCAAATTTGGGCTTTACATAAAGACAAACTTTGTTACAATGAGAACTGTCCAGAAAAAGAATGGGCTACCTCAGGGGGTGTAGTGAGTTCTCCCCCCACTGGGGGTGTTTGGGCAGAGGCTGAGTTTCCCTGGGAAATTGCCTGGGATTCTGGGTGTGGCTGGGAGGCGAAGGTCCCTTCATCGTTCACTGAGATTCTGTGATGCTGGGCACTGAGAGCTGGGGCAGATAACTTCTAGAAGGCTCAAAAGCACCTTCTCTCTGAGCCAGCAGCTGTGAGTCTTCCCTCCCCCCCCCTTCCCTCTGCCTCCATGATTTCCCTTTCCCTCTTCTCCGATTCATTATTCCTCTCTGCAGGGATGTTATTATTGGTCTCAGCAAAGAGTTTCAGGGGTGTCGTTTGTCTGAACAGCATTACGCAGAATTAAGTTCTAGGGCAATTTCTGATGCAAATAGTTATCAGAGGAGAGAAGTTGTGAGGGAAGGCTAGCAAGCTCTGCTCTGTCCCCTCATTGGTAGCATTTGAACCCAGGTTCCCTTTTCTCTCCAGGAGCTTTTACAGTTGACTTTCCTTTGACTCTTAAGAATATAAGGAATGTGGAGAGTTCATCTTATCCATACTCTGCCTTTGTCAGTGCCTTGGAAAGTCCTAGGCCCATAGCAAGTTAATGTCAAAATCTCAGAAAGAGGAGAATGAATCTCATTTTTTAAGCCCCTCCTCACCTCTGCTCCCAGGAAGTTTCCACTAAGTTTTATGCATTAGCATCTTCTGTATAGCTTACATCCGTCCTGCTGCATAGGAAGGGATCAGAGCAAGACTGATTTACAAAACAAAGTTATGCTTTAGAAAACAACATTTAAAACAGCAAAAGCCAAGGAGGAGGAGCCAGGTGGTGCAGGGGGCAGAGCCCCGGCCATGGAGTCAGGAGGACCTGAGTTCAAATCCAGCCTCTGACAATTACTAGCTGTGCCACCTTGGGTTAGTCACTTAACCAACAACAGAAGATGAAAGAGTTCTCAGGTTTGAGAGTCCACCCTGATGTAGACAGTAAATATTTGGTCTCCAGTCTCCTCTCTCTTCCAGTCTCCATCTTTGGCCAGCTTGAAAACTGTCTAGTTTGAATTAGAAGACGCTGAAGGGGAGAGAAGCTCAGCTGTCGATGTTCAAGTTCAGCCTACGGCTTTTCCAGAGAAAGAGACTGGTCTCAGTGACCTCTGTGGTCCCCTCCTAGCACACACTGCAGTCAATGGCGCCTCATCTTGGGGCCAGAGGATCCTAGATTCTTGCCATCCGTGTCCAGGGACTGTAAGTCCTGGAGGTTCATCTATTAAACTAGAAAATTTTGAGTATGACCCAACAAGGAACAGCTTTCAGGGGTGGGGAACCTGCAGCCTTGAGGCCACGTTGGCCCTCTAAATCCCTGAGTGCGGCCTTTTGACTGAGTCCAGATTTTACAACAAATCCATTTATTAAGCAATTCATTCTGTGAAGTTTGGATTCAGTCAAAGGGCTATACTTGAGGACCCAGAGGCCACATGTAGCCTCCAGACCGAAGGTTCCCCACCCCTCCAACTCAGCTCATCACCAGAAGGCTGATTATAGAAGGATTTGTTTTTACAGCCACTGTAAGGAGTTCATGAACATTATGTTTGAAAGGAAAGAAGGAAACAAACATTTATTAAGTACCTACTATGTGCTAAGTGTTTTTCAAATAGCACCTCATTCGATCATCACAACAGCCCTGGGAGGTAGGTTATATCAATACATCTATTTTATGGTTAAAGAAATGGAGACAAACAGAGGTTAAGTGACTTACCCAGGTTCACACAGCTTGTAAGCATCTGAGGCTGGATTTGAACTCAGGTCTTCCTGACTGCAGGCTCAGTGTTCTACCCACTGTGCCAACTACTTGCTTCTATGGAGGTTAGGAGAGCTGGAATCTGTGTTGTGATAGAAATAGTCCCAGTTAAAGTCACGGTGCCCCAGGCAGCCTTGATCAGGGCCTAAGGTACAGATGACTCTTGGGCAGAATGAATGAGAAGGCCTGCCTAAATTGATTTAGGTTGTAAGGGGGCAGAATGAGGTAATGGAAAGCTCACTGGACTTGGAGTCAATCATGTCTGGACATTTAACAAAAGCCTTTAAAAATGACACATTACATTTATATAACACTTCTGTTCTTTACAAAATGTTCTTACCTATTTCAATTTAGTTCATTTCAACAAGCATAGTGTGTGTGTGTGTGTGTGTGTGTGTGTGTGTGTGTGTGTGTGCCAGGCACTAGTGGTATATATTTTCATTCAAACCTGTGAGCCCCACATTCCTAATTTGTTAAATGGGGCTAGTAGCTTAGATGTATGTGCTGTTTCAAGATTTACAAAGAACTTTCTTTCTGACAGCTGCCTAAGGTTAAGTACTTAATACAAGTTTATTGTTCCCTCATCTTTTAGAAGAGAAGACTGAGGCTCAGAGAGTTAAGTGACTCTCCCAAGGTCACACGAATATAAAATCAGGATTTGAACTCAAGCCTTTGGATTTTAAAACCAGGGCTCTTTCCAGAACATTGTGCTGCCTCAAATATTGTACTCTTTATGTGATGACTTTGAAAATATTACCAGATAATAAATGTGAAACTACCTTAAAATTGTTCATAGGGATTAGAGCCAGAGAGGTCTTTGGAAATCCTTTTATACATGAGGAAACTGAGGCCCTGGGAGTTAGTGCCTTGTCTGAGGACACACAGGTGGTATGCAGCAGAGCAGAGACTCAAACTGACTCCTGCGACTCCCAATCTAGGGCTTTTTCACAGTCCCATGCTATGTTATTCAAATGTCAGAGATGACTGTTGTCATTATGATTTATTGCAGCTTCATTCCTTGGACTTTGCTGGATCAGATTTCCCTCCTAGGTCCTCCCTTCTCTCCCTCCCTCCTCTTGTTCAGAAGGTTTAGGACCCTCTGTGAGGAAGATGGGAAGCAGGGGGTCAGGACTTCTGCAAAGTGAGCCAAGGCATCGGCATCCAGGCTGCGTGAGAAGGCCAGCGAATGAGCGGGCAGCCGGGAGACCCATCCTTCATGGATCAGGACGTCCCTCTTCCTCTGCCAGCTGCTAGTAGGGCTTTTCATGCCATACTCCCTGCCTTAGTCTTTGTTCTTCTCATAGACTCCCCCTCTACCCATCAGTCTCCAGTCTTCTTTATCTGGCTGTTTCCAAGGGTCCTGTTTTTTTTTTACCTCTCTGTCTCTTGTTACTTGGCTTTCTTTCTTCCAGGGAGGGTGTCTCAGATGGTCTTGTTTCCTTAGATGGGTTATTGAGAGATGGGGCTGGGTCAGCTTGGCTCCTTCCAGCTTTCTCTTGACCTTGTCCCAATCCCTTCACATCTCATGCAGACATAAGAGATGCCAATGCCTGCTTTGACCCACTGTGCATTTGGATAGGCATTCTATTTCTGAGAATATCATCAAGGGATCAACAGCAGCAAAGTTGGGTGAGATCATAGGATTTAGAACTGGAAGAGACTTTAGAAATTGTCCAGTCTCAAACCTCTCATCTTATAGATGAGAAACTGAGGCCTAGAAGGGTTAGGAGCAGGTAAGTGGCACAGAGAGAGTTTTGGCCCTAGAGTCAGGAAGACCCATCTTCCTGAATTCAAATCTGGCCTCAAACACTTACTAACTGTGTGACCCTGGGCGAGT
This sequence comes from Pseudochirops corinnae, assembly GCA_028646515.1. Lineage (NCBI taxonomy): Eukaryota > Metazoa > Chordata > Mammalia > Diprotodontia > Pseudocheiridae > Pseudochirops > Pseudochirops corinnae. The sequence goes on from CM053588.1 coordinate 110,500,911, forward strand.
CACTTACTTTTATTTGCCTCAGTTTCCTCATCTGTAAAATAAGCTGGAGAAGGAAATGACAAACTACTCCAGTAACTTTGGCAAGAAAACCCCCAATGGGGTTAGGGAGGGTCAGACATGACTGAAACAACTGAACAACAACCTCTTCTCAAATGCATCTCTGCCTCTGTCTTTATGTCTCTGTCTATTTGTCTGTCTGTCTCCCTCTCTCTCTCTTTCACACACACATACTATCTCTCTCTCTCACATACACACACGCTCTCTCTCTATTACACACACTCACACTCTCTCTGTCTCTCTCACACACAGACACACACACACACTCTCTCTCTCTGTCACTCTCTGTCTCTCTGTCTGTCTCTGTCTGTCTGTCTCTGTCTCTGTCTCTGTCTCTCACTCTATCTCTGTCTCTGTCTCTCTCTCTCATCTCATTAACATGGAGTAGAGTCAATTGGCCAAACTGGGGTGTTGCCAAGGAGGCAGCAGGTGCCTTTCAGAAGATGAGCCATACATACAGGAAGAGTAGGCAATGTGAGGCCATGAAAGAATGACTTGAATCTGAAGTCACAGGACTTGATTTTGAATTTCAGCCCTGCTACTTGGTGCCCATGTGACCTTGAAAAAGTCACTTAGGCTGGGTCTTAATTTCTTTATCTGTAAAAAGGATAGAGTTGGGCTGGATACCCTTTGAAGTCCCTTCCAACTCTAGACCTGTAATTCAATGGGTTATTTCACAAGCTTACCTCTATAAATTCAGGACTACACTGAAGTTCCTGCTACTTCCTTAAAATGCCTATCCCACACTCTGCTAATTCAGATATTCCAGAGTTAAAGCTTTATTCCTTTGGTTTGAGGTTTCGACACAAGGGGAGTAACACGTTAAACTGCTATCAATAACTTCCACTTCCCTTTTAATGACTTTATCAGATGCCTCTCTGAGGAGAGACAGGATCATAGGATCATCAGGGTTTTAGAGCCAGACCTTGGAGAGCTCATTTGTAAAATGAGGGAGTTGAACTAGATGATTTAAAAATATATATATATATTTGTATTTATTTCATGAAATATTTCCTAATTATATTTTTAAAAAATTTTAACATTCATTTAAAAATATTTAAAGTTCTGAATTCTCTCTTCCCCACCCTTTGAGGAAGCAAGCAATAGGATATTCATTATATATATGAAGTCATACACAACATATTTCCTTATTAGTCATGTTGTAAAAGAAAACACATTTTTAAAACCCCAACAAAAATAAAGTAAAAAAAAAAAAAGCATGCTTCAGCCTTCTCTCAGAGTTCATCACTTCTCTCTCTGGAGATAGGAAGCACTTTTCATCATGGGTCTTTTGGAATTGTCTTGGATCATTGTCCTGATCAAAGTTACTAAGTCTTTCACAGTTGAATATAGCTGTTACTGTGTACAGTTGAGCTGGATAACTTCTAAAGTCTCTTCTAGTTTTAAATCCATGATCCATGATCCATGATTCCATGAGACTGTGAAGATACTCTAATCCAGTGGTTCTCAACCTTCCTAATGCCAAGACCCCTTAATACTTAATCTAATTTATGTGGGCATATCTGGACATATCTGCATGTGAGCAGACCCACCTGGAGACCCATAGAGGAGCTGTGTCTCCGTTCCTAAGACTGTTGGAAATATGTGTTTTCCAATGGTCTTAGGTGACCCCTGTGAAAGGGTTGTTCAACCCCCAAAGGGATCATGACCTACAGGTTGAGAACCACTGCTCTAATCCATCTCCTTGACAGAAGTGAGAACATTGGCCCAAGAAGTCAAGTGACTTCTTCATCTCCCATAGGTAGCAAGTGGCAAACCTGGGATTCAAACCCAGATCATTTTATTTCAAGTCTCATATTCTTTCCATGGCAAGGTTTCTCAAGGAGAGATCTTGGGGACATGGGGTAATTTCAGGAAGTGTGAAAGATAGGGAAAGGTGCTGATTGGGGGATGGGGGGAGAAGGGGACTGAATGGGAAGAATTGGAGGGAGGCAGAAAAGACAATTCAATTCAACAAACATTCCTTAAGAGGCACCATACTAAGCATTAAGAATCCAAAGACAAAAACAAAAAAAGTCTCTTCCCTCAAGGAGTTTATATTCTATTGACCAAGACAGTTTATTTGAATTATGTTTTGTAGGGGATTAGGGAAGTGGTATAAACTGGCAAGGTAAAGACTGAGGAGGGAATCTGGTGTTTAACACCAGGCCCCCTGCAATTAAGCCTGCTGAGCCTTGGTCAGGGGCTGTACTAAGTCCTTCACAATCCCAGCAGTTCATCAATAGCACTAATGTATAGGAGCCTGAATTCCAGCTCAAGCTTAGCCCCTGCCTGCCCTGGTCTGGCTTTTTTTCTTCAGGGAAGGTGTTTGGGTATTGATCTGGGACAGTAGCCGAGAGACCTAACATCAGAAAAAGTGACTCAGATAGGTCAGTTGTGGTCTTGGCTCTATATGGAATTTCCTCCTCCCTTCTTTACTTCTGGCATATACTGTCCAACTCTTGGTTTGGAAGGTGCTGGGGGCTCATGTCTGGAGCATTTGGAGAGGAACCCTCACAAAGCACGATTTCGAATTCCCAGGATCCCAGGACACTAGTAGGCTGAGTAATAAGAAAAACCCATTAATTTAGTCTACTCTGGGATCACTCTTCCTAATGGAAGTTGGTTTTTTTCCCTTACATTAAGCCTTAAATCTTGTTATTCCATTTGGGGTTTTCTTGTTAAAGATACTAGAGTGATTTGCCATTTCCTTTTCCAGTTCATTTTACAGAGAAGGAAACTGAGACAAACAAGGTTAAGTGACTTGTCCAAGGTCACACAGCTAGTAAGTGGTTGAGGCCAGGTTTGGAATCAGGAAGATGAGTCTTCCTGACTCCAGGCCCTGCACTTTATCAACTTCACCACCTAGCAACCTCTACAATGTCTACAACTCTACAACTTCCATTCATCAATCCTACTTCTGCATTCTGTTACCAAATGGGAAAAAAATTCTGATCCCTTTTCCAAATGTCTACTTGTCAAAACTTGATGAGCCAACAGGTATAGTTCCTTCCTCCCAAATCCCTTCTCTTCTCTTTGCCAGGCTAAATGTCTGAGGTTCTTTCTGAAGGTCTTTGTATGGAGTGATCTCTCTGCCTTCCAACACCCTGGCTGCCTTTCTCAAGATCCACTCCATCTTATCAATATTCTTCCTAAAATGGGGCACCCATTGTCCATACAAAGCAGTACAGATGTGTCTAACAAGATGGACTATTCACCTGCCTTATTCTGGACACGATGTCTCTATTATTTCAGGACAAGAGTATTTTAATCTTTTTGGCTGCCATATCTCACTGCCAAATCATATTAACCTTGCACACCACTAGAAAGTCCAGATTGCTTTTTCAGATGATCTAGCTGTGTCTCCCCCGTATTTGTACATAGCTGTTTGCATGCTGTCTCCCTTCATTAGATTAGGAGCTTCCTGAAGTCAGAGACTATTCTTGCCTTTCTTTGTATCCCCAGTACTAGTATAAAAGATGTTTAATAGAGGCTTGTTGACTTGATTATATTTGTGATGTGTGTGTGTGTGTGTGTGTGTGTGTGTGTGTGTTAAGCAAGACTTTACCACTATCTTAAGTTCATTCTTACTTGATTTGCCCCAACATTCTACCCTCTGGAAATCTGTAAGGATCCTAACTCTGATCTGATCTGTTAGGGATTCCCATCTAGCTTCTCATTGTCAATACATTTGACAACCATGGTATCCATGCCTTGACCCAAGTCACCCATACCCTAGGGGCAAACATAGACCCTTGAGGCATTTCAATTCACAGTTATAAACTGATAATGAAGATTTGTTGGAAAAGCAAAAACAGTGTGGGGAAGGAGGGAGAAGATAGCATTAGATTTGGAGTCAGTTCAAGTTTCACCTGCAGGTTGACTTGGGAAGTGCCTCTCATTAAAAAGAGGGATTTGAGCAGATTAGGGGAGAGAACACATATAGAGCACTGGGAGGTCAAGTAGGAAAAGGTGTTTTGGTCTGAGAAGTCCCAAGTACGGGGAATAGAACAATAGAGTAGACAATTGGTAATGTTGATTTAATTAGAGTTCTCTGAGTAAAACAGACAAGGAACAGTTCCAAAGCTCCATTAGGGAATGGTCTCTGAAGGTCTAGTGGGAGGGCAGTAGCAGCAATAGCAGGTTGGAAAATGGCCAAAAGTTAAAAATTTTCTTCTTGTTTCTTCTGCTGACTCCTATGAAACCTTGAGCAGTCTAACATATTCTTTATGTTTTTTTGGTTTCTTCAGCTTTAAAATGGAAATGAGGCCAGGGATGATAGCAAATGCCTGTAGTCCCTGCTGCTGGAGGGCTGAGCCTGGTGGATTGCTTGAGATCAGGAGTTCTGAGCTGCAATAGGGTTAATTCTGATGGTGTTTTTTAAAACTAAATTTGGCATCAATATGGTGAACCTCTGAGAATGGAGGGCCAAAAGGACACCCAAGGAAGAGAGACCCAGCCCAGGTCAGAAAAACAGACAAGGTCAAAGCCTTTGTGTCAATCCGTACTTGGGATGGGCACTCAGTGGCCTTGGAACTTCTAGTCTGAAAGAGATAAGGGCTAGTCTCAAAAAAAAAATGTTTTTAAACAAAATAAGATACTTACTAGTTGTGAGACCCTGGGAAAGTCACTTAACCCTCTATACCTCAGTATCCTGTCTGAAAAATGAAGAGGCTGAATTCATGAACTTCTTAGGCTCTTTCAGGTGCTAAATCTGTGATATTCTGATTGACTATTTGTGAGAGGACTAAGCAGTCTATAAAGAAAACGTACACACTTTTCATCATATCCAGAAGAGCAAGAACACCAGCAGATATCTTGATAATTGAAATCACTCAATACTACTGTATCATGTCTCCACGCCAGGCCTGGGATCTGTTTTTCCAACTCTGTATAATGGGTGTAATAATGTTAGCACCCCTACCTCTTAGAGTTGTGATGAAGGAAGTACTTTGAAAGACCTTTAAGAGCTACACATAAGTCTATTATTTTTTGTTATCAACAAAAATCCCATCCTTGTGGGGGGTTTTTTGTCATTAAATATTTATTGCACATGCAGAGTACAAGGATTCTGCTAGAACTTTTGATGACTGAGTTGCTCCACCCCCACCCCCACCCCCACCCCAGACCTTTCCCTTCCAGAACTCATCCCTTTGTTCTTAGGGTCCTTCTCTTCCTGCTACAATCTCATGCTTAGCCTCAATAGCAGTTCTGTTCCCTAGCCCTGCTTGCAGAAACCAGATTCAGAAAAGGTGAATTCTAAAGTGCTTTTCTTTCTACTCGTTTAGCAACATAACAGGGACTCTCCTGGCCTTAGCTGATGGCTCAGAAGAGGCCCAGATGGGAGAAGGAAAGCCCAAGATCCTCCATTATCACCTACAAGAACCTCCTTCCTCTGCAGTCCCACCATCGCTCATGTTAGTGGACACTGCCAGGGCCCCAAAGACCACATTCATCTTCCCATCCTCACCAATTTGTAATATGTGAGCATAACTCCAGTGAGCCTTGCTCCAAGATGGAGATGCCCCCATCCTACTATAGCTTTCTTCTGACTAGGGCAGCTAGGTGGTCTAGTTGGTAGAGCACTGAGCCTGAGTTCAAATCCAGCTTCAGACACTTAGCTATGTGACTCTGGGCAAAAATCACCTAACCTCTGCCTACCTCAGTGTCCTCACGTGTCAAATGAAGATATTAACAGTATTTACCACCCAGGGTTGTTATAACGCTAAAATGAGATATATAAGTGTTTTGCAAACCTTAAAGTATATACATATGTACATTTAGTAAGATATATATATATATATATATATATACACATATATACATATGCACACACATCTATATACATGAATATATATATATATATATGCACATACATACAAATATATAATAAAATATTAGCTAGATGTAAGTGACTCATTGGGAAGAAGGTTGGCAGGAGGATCAGAAACACCTTCCCTTGAGCCCTGCCTGAGTGTGCCACAGACTAGCTATGTGATCTTAGCTAGAATACAAATTGAGGAAACTGGCCTAATAGATGATCTCTGGGGTTCCTTCCCTCTCCATGATTCTAGGAGTCTCTGATCATGATAGGCTCTGGGCAGAGGCAGGAAGGGGGCATATGACCTGAAGAGATTTTCAGCATTTAGAAAGGGAAGCAGCTGGTCACTAAGAACCCTCATTCAACCCTTCTTCAAGAACAGGTCATGTCAGACTAACCTTATTTCCTTTTTGACAAGGTCACTAGACTAATAAATCAGGGAATGCCATAAACAAAAGATACCTAGATTTCAGCACAGCATTTGACAAAGTTTCTTATGCCACCCTTGTGGGCAAGCTGGAGTGACGAGGGATCAATGATAATTTATATCCACAGAGAGGTGGATTTGGAATTGGTTAAACGATTGGACCTAAAGAGTGGTTTGGTGTCAGTATAGAAGGAAGTCCAGTATAGAAGGAAGCCCCAGAAATTTCTACTTGACCCAGTGCTGTTTGATATTTTCATCAATGACTTGCAGGAAAGTATTAGTGCATGTACAACAGATCTTCTGGTGATATGAAGCTGTGAAGATATTAACATACTGGATGACTTGTTTATCTTAAAACAAGAAAATGTTTTGGTTCAATCAATCAATAAGCATTTATTAAACACTTAATAAGTACTAGGCACTGAGGATACAAAGACAAAACTGGAACATGCCCTGTTATTAAGGAAACAAACCTAAAAAGTTGAAATTGAATTGGGATTTATTAACCCAAGTTCACTACCTGGATTCACAGTATGAACCATAGAAACATGATGTGAGATGAAGAGTTAGATAACAATTCCTGTGAAAAAGGTCTGGGAGTTTTAGTGAATCTCCAGGTCAGTAAATACAAGGAAACAGTGTGACGTAAGCAGCCTAAAAGAATTTAATTTGATTTAAAAAAAAAAACTTTGAGAGAGACATAGTGTCCAGAATAAGGGAAATCATAATCCCACTAGGCTCTGCCCTGGTTAGATCACATTGAGGTGCTGTGCTCAGTCCTAGGTATTGTGCTTTATTAGGAACATTGATAAAATGGAGACCATCCAGAGGAGAGTAACCAGGATGGTAAGGGACCTTAAGACTATACCCCTGAGGATTAATTAAATGAACTGAGGATGCTTAATCTGAAGAGGAAAAAACTTACGAGGAGGGAGTGCTGGTTTCTATCTTCAAGTATTTGAAGTCTTATCATGTGGAAATGTCATTTGATTTCTTCTTTTTGGCCCTCCAAGGAAAAAACCCAGACCAGTAGGTGGCAATTGAAGAAAGGCAGATTTTATTTGAATAAAATTTTATTCGAACAACAGAAAAACCACCCCAAAACAAAAACAAAACCTTCTACCAACTGGAATTGTTTACATGTAGAATGGACTTCCTCAGTTTTTCCCTTGTTAGAAGTCATCAAGCAATGAGTGGATGATCAATTGGAAATGTTGAAGAAAGGATCTCTATCCATGTGACAAATGGTTTCTGAAGTTCCTTCCAATTCTAAGAGTCTTTGGTTCTGTTTATATACATCCACCTCTATACATTTCTGTCTCTTTTCTGGGTAGATGCTTTTGAGATGACTAGTGAGATGACCATTCTTTATTACACATGCTAATAGAAGGGGGAAGATGTGAATAATTCAAAATAAAAGATTTGATTCACACACACACACACACACACACACACACACACACGCTACTTACATCCCCAAGTGACATGGCCTCAGACCCAGATATCAAATGGAAATGGCTTCACAGTAGAATATAGAATGGCCTAGGACCCTTCCATTCTCCTTCATCCTCCCAGAGGGGCTTTCCATCTGATGTTAGAGCTGCTGCCTCCAGTCACCCTCTCCTTGCTTCTGCCGAATTTCTGTCTCCACCTCTGAGCCATAGTGGTTTCAGACTCTTTCATCCAGGAGCTTGGCTGAAGAATGGCATCACTCAAAGTCAGTCCCTGGAAGACTTTAAAGAAAATGACAATCAGGATCCACTCTCTACCCCATTATTTCTTTGTTCTCATGCACACACGCACACACACACACACACACACACACACACATATGCAAAAATTACCCTTCAGTTTCATATCATTGGCTTAAAAGTGTTAACAATTCCATAAAGCATTTAAAAATACATGGACAGATTTTATCAGCAAAAAAAGAGGGAATTCAGAGATGTTACCCCCTCCCAAGGTTGATCTTTCTTTTCTTAATGAAACTCTTTCTTTCTCTCAATTCTTTGTTAACTTCTCTATGTCTCTGTGTGTAATTTAGTTAAATGGTATCAGTATGCTCCTATTTCCCCCCCCCCCTTTTTTCTTTCTCCCTTTTAATGAAATGTGCGAACAGTTTGTTCTCAACAGAAAACAAGAGCTGATCCATTTCATACCTTTCTGTGTGGGAGGGAGAGAGGTGAGTTCTAAAAGCAAGTTGGTTGGTGGGAAGGGGGTGGGAGCTGAAGGTGGGGAAGCAGGCAGAAAATGGAAAGCATCATATAAAAGTTAATGTGTGATCTTTTCCTCTTTTATTTTCACTATATGCAAAACACACTGAGCTCCTTTTGATCAGTAGAAGGGCACAAGGGTCCCTGTAGAGCCCCACCCCTTTGGGAAGAGAACTGGTACACTTGTGTATTGGGGGAAAGAGAGATGAAGTCATCAGTACTTTAATGGAAGAAAGACAAATTGCCAATGTTTTCATTCTTTATTAGCCATGCTAATAGAAGGGGTAAGATATGGATAATTCAAAACAAAAGATGTTCATACACACATATATGCTATTCATGTAATATAATGGTGGTCTAGACTTTATAAGTCTATAAAGTTTGTTCTGCCACGTGCAGTCCCCCGTGTGAACTTCCATAACATGGACAGGTATTCTATGACTATTTCCTATTTGCTTGCTGTGTATGACAAAAAGGGATCTTTTAGTATGCACACCCAGGTCCAGCTCAGAAGCCAATCAAAAGAGCCCCCTTAGACAAACTGTGAGTCAAAAGGAAATAGCCATAGAATGCCTCTGTGTCTTCTGACGTCCATGCAGGGGATCACATCAGTCAGAGCCTGGTGTGCATGCTCATGAGGACTGGGCTTTGGTTGGCCAGTCCTCACTATCTTTATATTTGGATTTTTAAAAATTTGTTGTTGTTGTTCAGTCGGGTCCAACTCTTCATGACCCCATGGGTCAACTGTCCATGGAGTTTTCTTGGCAAAGATACACAAGTGGTTTGCTATTTTTTTTCTCCAGTACTATATAGGCAGGAGTTAAGTGACTTGCCCAGAGTCACACAGCTAATAAGAGTCTGAGGTCATATTTGTACTCTGGTCTTTCTGGCCTAACTCCAAGCCCAGTGCTCTATCTACTATGCCACTAGAAGTCCTTTTGAAAACATATATGCATGTAAATGTATGCATAGCTCACTCTGCCCTTTCCAGCTTTCTATCCTAAAGAAAGCACCCTAAAACCCAGCTGAGAGGAGGAGATTATGGACAAGCAATCTCAGTTGGGAGTGCACTTGTGGACAAGGAAGAGCTGAGTTAGTTGAGGGCATTTTGCCAAGGCCCTTCTTCTCACTTCCACTCCAGAATGGGGGCTTGACCTCCTTCTCAAGGAGATCTTTTTCCTAAATCCCTAGGCTGACATACTGACTCCCCATGCACCTCTTCATGACAGAATAGCCTGGGAAGATGTTTTTTAGGTTGTTCATTGTTTGGAGGTGTTAGAACCAGGAAAAGAAAAAAGCCTCAAAAATCACATGTGTGGTTCCAGTGTGAAGAATCTCAAGTGGTATAAGCAGATTCCCATTGAGGCTGCCCCAAGCACTATCCTAGAGTCAAAGTCCTAGCATCATAGGTTTAAATCTGGAAAGGACCTTGGAAGACATCCAATCCAAACCCTTCATTTTACAAATGAGGAAACTGAGACCCAGAGAGGTCAAATGACACCAAATATACTAGCAATAAGCATCAGAGTCAGAATTCATACCCAGGTCCTCTGACTCCAAAGGAGCCTTTCACAGAATCTACACTCCCCTTATTTTATATATGGGGAAAAAGTGATCCCCATCGAGGAGAAGTGACTTGCCCATTGTTACAAAATGCTTAAGCAGTGAACTGGAACTCATACCCAGGACTCTTGACTCTCAAATCTAATGTTTTTCTTTCTTTTTCTACTATACCCCATTCACTATTCCCTAGCTACCTCCTTGTGGGTAGGGACTATGCCTTATCTAAACTGGATTTATCCCAGAGCTCCTAGCCCCATGCTCTGTCCATCATAGGGTGTCATCAATGTCTAAGGAATGAGGTTTTGTATCCCTAGGAGGTAAAGCAAGAATATTCCAAAGAGAAACTTAATAAATAAGTTTAAAAGCTTTGCTTATTAATGACATACATTCTCATTTGGGTTTTCTTTTGAAATGTGTAGAAAGTTAGTAGAGTGAGTGGGGGTGGAGGGAGAGGGTCCCAGGGGCAGGAGTGTTGGGGAAGCAGCTTGGTGCCCTTATCTCCTTGCATTCATCATGGCTCTCCTCTCCAAATTAAAAAAGCAGAAATTAAATAACAACTCCATCTGTCAAGAGATGCATCCCCAAGTTGGCATTTTTCAACCGGCTTTCTCTCATCACATTCTGTTCCCACTTGAGAGAAAGTCTTAGAATAGGTTGAAAGAAGCAAGAAGAATGTAATTGCTGGACAGAGGGAAGTCCCATACACCCATGCTCCTGGCCATGACTGAGCCCAGTTTGCAGGAAGTGGGCACCATATCTTGGGGAGGAAGGGATTATCTGTGAGCTTGCTGCTTATATCTCTTGAGCTCAGTCCAGCCTGCTTTTGAGGCACCTCAGATGTAGCTGGAATTGGGTGGGAGTTTATTTATTTGGGGTTTTTACCCTTAAGGACGAAAAGTTGTACTGAAATGATTTGAGAGAATGACAGTCAAGAAACTGGGGTCAAGAGAAAGATAACAATAATAATATCCTGTATTTATATGGCGTTCTTAGGTTTGCAAAGTACGTTATACATAGTGTCCTTATTTTGAGACCCAAAACAATCCTCAGAACTTGTCTGTGCTTTTGGCTATTATTACCTCTTTTCAATAGACATGGGCAGCTAAGTGGAGGTGTAGTGGAGAGAGCATCAGGCCTGGAGTCAGAAAGACATCTTCCTGAGTTCAATCAGGCCTCAGACACTTAGGAGCTGTGTGACCCTGGGCAAGTCACTTAACCCTCTTTGCCTCAGTTTCTTCATCTGTAAAATGAGAGCTGTGTGAACCTGGGCAAGTCACTTAACCCTCTTTGCCTCAGTTTCTTCATCTGTAAAATGAGCAGGAGAAGGAAATGGCAAACCACTCTAGAATCTCTGCCAAGAAAACCCCAAATGGGGTCATGAAGAGGCAGACACAAGTGAAAAATGACTGAACAATTGCAAATTTAACAGATAGGAAAACTCAGGCTTAAAGAGGCTAATTGACTTGACAGTGCTTTTCCTGACATTAAATTCTACACTATCCTCTCTAGAACACTAGTTGAGAGGCCTGAAAGGGCTCCCTGTTGTCCACAGTGAAGGATCAGCAAAGCCAGCAGGCCAAATCCTTCTACCAGTTAGCCTCTCAGGTGCCTTCAGTCTCTAAATCTGGGATCCAGATGAAGAAACTGAGAAGGAGAAATGTAAAATTTCCCCAAAATATCTCAGGTAGTTAGTGACAAGCTGAAACTAGAACCAGGCCTCCTGACTTGCAGCTTGGTGATCTTGTACCATTCTTTTTAATCATTCCTGCCAGCCCTCTGGGAAGAGTAGAAAATGTTGAAAACTCAGAGCTTGCTGCCTTTCCATCGATTTCTACTTTCTTTGAAGCAAATCTGAGACCTCTGCCTTTCTCCCTTCTCCTCTGCAAGCCTTGTCCCTATTCAGAAGGGTCAGAGAATCATTGATTTTTAGACCATGCATAGGGGGTCTTGAATGTGTGCCTCGTGGAGGGGAGGGGTAAAGCAGGAGGGAGCTCCCAGCGGGATCCCTCTAGGAGTCAGGGACATGAATGTCCGGGGAGTTGTCCCAAGATGTTCAACTGATTTATGCTCAGCAAAGCAGGAAGAGAGGAGGATTCAGCTCTGACCTTTGGAGAGCCAGGAAGAAAGCCAGAGCTGTAGTTACAAGCCCTGGTAATCCCACTGTTGAACTGGAGTGTGGATCAGCGAGAATGTGGCCTCCTTCTTGGCACGTGGTTGGCTTGTAAGGGGGATGAGTGTAAAAGCAGTGTTGTTAGCTGTCTTATTAAAGAGTCTGGCCAGAGTCAATATGCACATGTCCCAGGTGAATTTGTGCAGTAAGTTAGAAATCACCATGAGCCTCTATGTCCTCAATTTTGTAGAGAGCTTTCTGTTTTGGGCAGGAAACTTTTCCATAATTCCAACTTTCCTCTGTAGATGAATTTTAGATCTCCTCCAGCCTGAGAGCAGAAGAGATTTTAGCTTCATAAAGTGGGGAGGAACAGGCAATATGGTTTGTGGAAAGAGAAGCCAATATGGTTTGTGGAAAGAGAAGCCAATTTAGTGCCTGAAGATCTGAGTTCAAATTCTGGCTTTGTCACTTACTGACTATGACCTTGTGTAAGGGAGTTTTTCTGAATCTCCAGCTCAATTAATGTAATATAATCAGTATACGATCATAATGAAGGTCCAAATGTGTAGACATTATAGCTCATGACCTGTGATCTCTTTATAAGGCATGAACCTCTTTGATCAGGTCAAGAAGAGAATAATTGATTAGCTAATCAAACTAGTTAACAAGGTCTCTCTAGGATCCTTCAAGCCAAGAAGAATACTCTATGGACTTCATAATGGACTGTCTATAGACTCTATCTTGGACTCTATATAGTCTCTATAATATGGTTTCTTGCTGTCAAGCAGCAAGCTACACCTTATGATAAAGTTTTATAAAGATTCCACAAAGGACAAACAGGATTCTTAGTGCTAGGACTTATGTACTTCAGTTTTGAGCTTACTCTCCCCAGGGACCTTGTATGTGTAATGGGTAAGATGTTTTGTCCCAACTTTTAATGTTTATACCACTTTAATAAATGCCTTTGCTAAAAACTAATTGAGGCTGCTGTCTGATAATCAATGAGAAGCATACTAGTTGGGGCTCAGAAGGGATAGTACTAAAAACTCCATCACTTCAAGGTTACCATGAAAGGAGAACTAGTCGATTGTCCTCTGGGGACCCAGTTGCCAGTGTGAATGGGTGTTGGGGAAGTAGCCCTAGCAAGAGGTTTGTAACATCACTTTACCTCTCTAAACTCCAGCTTCCTTATTTATAAAATGGGGGAGCTGAACTAGATCCAAAATCCCTTCCAAAAGTACAATCCCTCTTCTCTTTCCTCCAGGATCAAATATAAAATCCTCCTTTTGGCTTTCAAAGCCCTTTATAACCTGGTCCCTCCCTACCCTTCCAATCTCCTTATACCTTAATCCTTCCCACATATTCTTCAATCCCGTTTCACAGGCCTCCTTGCTGTTTTATGCCTAAAACACTCCATCTCCTGACTGGGCATTTTCACTGGCTGTCCCTCAATGCCTAAGAATTCTCTGCCTCCTCATCACTGCCTCCTTAGCTTCCCTAAATTCCTTCAAATCCCAACTAAAAGTCCACATTCTATAAGAAGCCTCTCCTGATCTCTCTTAATGTTAATGTCTTCCATCTGTTGATTATCTCTAATTTATCATAGAGTGTGTGTGCATATATATATATATGTGTGAATATACACATAGATGATAAACATATCTTTATATAAGATACACACACACACACACACACACACATACACCCCTCTATGTATATATATCTTATCTGCACATAGCTGTTTGCATGTTGTCTCCCTCATTAGGGAGGGACTGGTTCTTGACTTTTTTTCCTCCCTAGTACTTATCTGGTATACAGTAGGCACTTAATAAATGCTTGTTTCCCTTCTTTCTTTCTATGGACGCCAACTGTGGCATATACTACTAGACACAGCGGTTGCATTGATTTGTTTCATTTGATTTTTATTCCTTGAAAAGGGACAGTTTTATTTTGTGAGTAGAAGAGGTGAACACCAGGAAATTTCTATGGCATAAAAATAAAAGACATCGATAAAACTTTAAAAAAAAAATAGCTCCCTTCTGCTTCCTACCCTGTAGGGATTGTTTCATTCTTTATATTTGTATCCTCAATGCCTAGCACAGTGCCTGACACATAGAAGTAAGTGCTTAAACAATGCTTAATTGAATTTTATGGGAACAGGATGAGAAAGAATCATATGTAGTAGAGTAAGCAGTGAACTGAAAAAGCATCATCTATTTGATCCAGTCCCCCTGATTTCAGGAAGGTAAGGTATTTTTATCCCCACTGGGTAGACAGAGCCCAGAAAATGTAAGTAACTTAGCTAGTGTCACAAAGCAATGAGAGAAACGATTATTAATAAACTAAAAATTTGGGGAGATACAGAGTTCTCCCCTTCTAAAGTCCTGAATTTAAAATGTTCAGTCTCTGGAAGGACATTGCTGATAATCAGATTGGACTAACTCTTCAAACCAAAGAAGTGGGAGTAGCCACTGTGTTCTGCTCATGCTTGGGTGGGGCATACGTTCTTTGAATAGATTGACCCAAGGCTGGGGATGGTCTGAGTATAGAAATGTTTCTCTGTCCAAGGGTGACATGGTGTCAACCTCTCATTGAACCTCTGCTCTTCCAAAGGGTATATAAACTGTGAGCCTGCCACCATGATTGTCTTTGGTCTAAGAGAAAGATGGCTAAAAAGGCCATTCTTTTATTAATAAAACACTGGTCTTATTAGGAAAATGATTAAGTTACCCAGAAACTACGTTTCTTGAACTTTTTAATTGTGGCAGCTAATATAGTGTGGCGCATGGTGAAGGGCAGGGATAAGATATGAAAAGTACTTGGAGTTCTTCTGAAGCAAGGTGCTATGTGAATCCAAGGGGCTATTGTTAATAATGTTACTTATGAGCATGATTATTGCTCTTGGTCTCTAGGGTACCTCAAGGAGGAGGGTGTAGTAAAATGAATTATAAACATTTAATAACTATTTTATGATGGTTTGTTCTCTGCTAGCTATTCCAACTACAAGCTCATCTGGAGAAAGTTAAAGAAACTTGGTTTTCCCCTCTTATATAAGGAAGTGAGTCAAATCCATTGGGGGAGCCTAGAGATTCCTGGTTTTACTACCACTGTGGAAAGATTTAGATTTAAAGTCAAAGGACCAGCATACCTATATTTAAATCCTAGCTCTGTCTTAAGCAAGTAAATTCTTGTCTCTTGGCTTCGGTTTCCTCATTTGTAAAGTGAGAGGGTTGGACTGGATGGCTTCAGAGGTCCCTTTGAGCTCTAGACCCATTGATTCTAGATTCCAGGGACATATTGTACAGATGACAGGAGAGCCTAGAAGTGGAGAGGGAGCTTTCGTGTTCAAATTAAGGCAAGGGAGAATGGGAGAAGAAGACATACTGAGTTAGGGATTTTGACTGATTGATTAGATTTGCCATCATTGGTGGTGGCTGGTTGGGGATAGGCAGGAGAGTGTTAGTAGAATGTAAGCCCCTTGAGAGCAGGTATTACTATTTTTTTGTCTTTGTATAGAATACTGCCTTGTGCTAGATGAATATTTGTTGAATTTGTTTTTGTAACCTCAGCACCTATATGGCACATTTCAGTTGCGCCTGACTCTTCATGACCCCATTTGGAGTTTTCTTGGCAAAGATACTGGAGTAGTTTGCCATTTCCTTCTCCATCTCATTTTTGAGACAAGGAAATTGAGGCACACAGGCTGAAATGACTTATCCAGGGTCACACCACTAGTAAGTGATTCGAACTCAGGAACATGAGTCCTCCTGACTGTAGGCCCCGTGGTCTATCATAAGCCGTGCCACCTAGCTGCCTTTATGTACCACAGAAAAGTCGCTTAATAAATTACTGAGGTATGGAGTTACTTTCGACTGAGTGGTTTCCCTGCATAGCCCTGTATTGGTGATGGCACAGGAAAAAGAAGGATCACAGATTAGAACCACAGAACATCAGAGGAGGAAGGTATTTCAGAGATCTACATAGATAATAGGTTTAGAACCAGAAGGTAATTTAGAGACCCTCTACCAGCGCTTCTCAAACTGTGGGTTGTAACCCCAAAACTTGGCAATAGGATAAGGTTTCTTAATGCTTAATGACCAAAAATTAATTCCAAATCAAACTCATAATGAATTGGAGGTGTTTGTGACAGTGCTTGCCTGTGTTGCAGCAAGTGACTTAACTGCAGCCTTGGTTCTGGACACACAGCATGTGCACTTTGCACTGTGAATGCCCTTAGGCCATACAACACCAACTAACCCAGCCAAAATGGGAAAAGGGGTCATAAGTGGAAAAAAAGTTTAAGTCCTGCTCTAGTCCAATTCCTCCCCCCCCTTTTTTTTACAGATAAAGGAACTGAGGCTCAGTTCAGTTATGTACTTTGCCCAAATGACCAGTTAGCAAGTGCCACAACTCCAACTGAAGACTTCTGATTTTTTTCCACATCTTTTTTCACATCTAACACAGTTTCTCAAGGTCTCTGCCCGGGGGCGGGGGGGGGGGGGGGGGCTGTGTCTCATTTATGTTTAAAACACATACATACCCCCTAAAAGTATACAGAATAGGTCTAATTAATAGAGTACAGACACTAAACATAAGTTTGCTAGTCCTTGTTTGGGAAGCAGTCTGAATTTGGAGTCATCAGATCACGGATTTAGAGCTTGAAGGGACTTTCAGAAGCTAGCTAGGCCAGTCCTCTCATTTTCCAGATGAGGAAAGTGAGGCTCATAAATTTACACAGGTAGTTTAGTGCTTAAGGCAGGACTTGAACTTGGGCCATCTGTCTCCAGAGCCAGTCACCCATTCTACTTATTACTCATGTAACCTTTGGCAGGTTAATTTAATTGAATTCAATAAATATTAATTAAGTACCTAACAAAGCCTGTCTATGTGCTAGGCTCTAAGGATACAAAGACAGAAAAAGAAAGAGTCCCTGCTCTCAAGGAGCTTACATTAACCTCTTCGGTCTCAGTTTTCTCAACTCCAAAATGAGGGTTTTGCACTGGATGGTCCTGTAGGTTTTTGCAGCTTTGGATCCTTGATCTCCCCCTTTGTTAGCACCTCTAATACTATGGAGGCTCCTTCCTCCCTCTGCCCTAGCTGATAATAACTGGGTAGGGAATGAGCAGGTAGCTTTAGCTCCATTTACAGTATGGCCTTAAGTCTGTTTTCAGCCTGGTAACAGTGTGGCTCCTGGGCCCAAGGGATGCTGGTTGTTTTGTGCATCACGCTGTGGGATGGTGGATTGGATGCACCAGTGCCATCTGGTCCTGTGAAACGAAGCTCACATCCACTGTCTCCCAGCAGCTGAGGCTCTCTGTGCCTATTTGGGGAAGCTTTCCCTGGAGCAGCCATCAACCCCTTCTCCACAGGATGGAATTGGGACAGGAAGTACCAGTCTCCTGGAGATGGCAAATAGGTAGAGAGTCATTACAGGAACAATTCCCTCTAACCCTCCTGCCCTTTGTCCTTCAGACCTCCTTGGAAGGCAATGGTATCCTAGTCTGTGACTTAGAAATTTGTAAGCTTTACCTATTGAGGAGTAAAGAAATCCTACGAGTTAGTGCTGTAAGGGACCTTAGAAATCATCTACCTTACAAGTTCTTAACCTTTTTTTGTATCATAAATCCTTTTGTTCATCTAGGGAAGTCTATGGATCCCTTCTCAGAATGGTGTTTTCAAATGCATATAATAAAATACACAGGATTACCGAGGAAAACAATTATTTTAATTATAGTTCTCAAAATACTTGTAAAAACCAAGTTCACACACCCTAGGTTAAAAGCTTTTGATTCTAAATCAAACCTTCTCATTTTACAGAGGGGTCTTGCAGGTGGAATTTGGAATTCAAACCCAGATGTTCCACACTGAGTGTTTATCACATTAGGCTCAGCATGGTGATGGGATAAAAATGGGACGGGGAGGGCGAGGCCTCACTGCCACCCAAACCTTATCTTCCCTGCATCCCAGACCACAGAGGAAGGGTTTGCCTTCAGAGGAAAGCCTAAAAATATTGACTCCAAGAAAAACTTGGCCTTTCTCCTTCACTGCCCTCTTATAAAGGCAAAGGAAAGAACTAGACCTACATCTTCCAGAAAGGGCTTTTCAGTCAACCAATCAATATTTCTTAAACATCTGTTATGTGCCAAGATTTCGTGCTCTCCTCAGGCCCTGCGGTATGTGTGTGTCTGTGTGTAAAATATATACATATATATACATACATACATATTGCTATCTGTATAATGGATATGGCTAGGACTGAAGTGGATAAAGTGCTGGACCTAGAGTCAGGAAGACCTGAGTTCAAATCCTTCCCTAAACACTTATTTACAATGTGACCCTGGACAAGTCACTTGACCTCTCCAAGCCCCATTTCCTTTGACTGTAAAATGAGAATCATAACAGTACTTACCTCCTAGGGCTAGTTTGAGGATCAGATGAGATAACATATGCAAAATACTTTGTAAGCCTTAAGATCAAACAGCTGGTAAGTCTCATCATAGACTTAGGTTGTGATCTGGGTTTTCAGCCGCACAGCAGGATTCTTCCACATTAAAAAAATCTCAGACTCTCCTGTGCTCACATATATCATCTACCCTTCCTCTGGACTATTGTAATAACCTTCTAATTGGGCTCCCTGCCTTCAATATCTCTCCCTCCTTAATTCATCCTCCATTAAGGAGAGGAGAAGGAGGAGGAAGAGGAAGAGAGAGAGAAGAGGAGGGGAGGGGAAGGAAGAACAGGGGAGGGGAAGGAGTGGGAGAGAGAGGGAGGAAGGAGGGAGAAAGAGGAGGGAGAGAGAGAGAGAGGAGAGAGAGATTTTGTGGGTAGAAGGGGTGAATACCAGGATATTTCTGTGGCATAAAAATAAAAGACATCAATAAAACTTTAAAAAAAAATTAGTCCCAGCTTATTCTCTCTATAAATATTAGCTACTATTCTATATACTTACCTTTACAATTCAACATTCACCAAACACCTATGTGTCAAGCACTATGTAGACATGGGAGTGGAGGGGCAGAGATATAAAGACAAGAACAAAGTAGTCTCTGCGCTCCAGGTAAGTATGTTTCCAAGTAAAGACATACAAAGTATATGCAAAGTAAAACTGCGTAGTTCAGAAGAAGGAAGCACTCACTAATAAGGATTAGGGATGCTGAGGAGGGGCCTCTGCAGAAGGTGCCGGGTGAGCCGTGTTTTCACTGAAGCCAGAGGTGGCCAAACATTCACTGAATGGACCTTCACCGAAGCAGGAAATGAAAAAGTCATAATGGGGGTTGGAGGAAGGGGGTCACTTTGACTGGAATGGACAGTACTTGAAGGGGGATAGTTGAAAATAAGATTAGAAAGGTCGATGGGAACCCGATCGTGGAGGGCTTCGAATGCCCAGTGAGGAATTTGTATTCGATTCTAAAGCCAGCAGTCATTGAAGACTTTTTTTTGGTGGGAGGGGGCTGTGATATGGATAGATTTGTGTTTTAGGATTATCCATGTGGCAGCTGAGCGAAGGATGAGTTAAGAAGGGGGAGATACTGAAGGTAGGGAGCCCAATTAGAAGGTTGTTACAATAGTCCAGGGGAAGGATATATGTGAGCATGGCAGAGTGAGATTTTGTTAATGTGGAAGAATCCTGCTGTGAGGCTGAAAATCCAGATCACAACCTGTCTACGATGAGACTTACCAGCTGTTAGATCCTAAGTAATTTAATTTCTCTGAGTTTCAATTTCTTCATCTGTAAAATGGGAAGGATAATAGCACCTACCTCCCAGGGTTGTTGTAAGGATCAGGTGTTTCAGAGGCAAGAGGTGAACCCAAGACTTCCAGACTCTAAGCCCAATACTCCAATCCACTACACCTAGCTTTCTGTGTGTGTCCGTCTGTCTCTGTCTCTTTCCCTCCCCTCCCTCTTTTCCTTGTCTCTTTCTTTGTCTTTCTGTCTCCCTCCTCTTCCTTCTCTTTCTCTCTCTCTCTCTCTCTCTCTCTCTCTCTCTCTCTCTCTTTCCTCCCTCCCCCACCTCTTCTCCTTTTCTCTGTCTCTCTCTCCCCCCCTCCCTCTTCTCCTCTCTTTCTGTCTTTCTGTCTTTCTCTCTCTCCCTTTCTTCCCTCCTCCCTTCCTTCTCTTTCCCCTTCGGTCTCCCTCTCTCCATAAAGAAGTCTGTTTTCTATCACATGTCCATGTCCCCACTATCTTTTATAATATTCCTATTTATATTGATATTACTGTTACTCTAACTGGTCTTCCATGTCTCTATTTCCCTCACAGTAATGAACTTTTTAGGAAAATATCTGGCAGACCCTGACAGTCTCTTGGTTGAATCACAGCCTGAGGGTCCTTCCTCCTCCCTTTCCTCTCTTCCTCTTTCCCCCTTCCCCCTTCCCCCTTCCCCTTCCCCTTAATAAAAACTCTGCCCCAGGAGCCAGAGCTACTAAAAAGAGCATCATAATCAGGTCTGGGAGCCGCTCGATACAGTTTGCATTTTAGCAGGAGGAAATATTGATAAGACAGAGGCTGAAGTGGCCAGTGGAGAGTTTGTGGATTAAATTCTGTTCCGGTGGTAGATGAAGTATGAGAACAGATGTCAATACCTGATCTTTCTCTAAAATGGGGAACATTTTATGTCCAAGTTTCTTTTACTCCAATCTCTTCTGGGGAAGGCTAGGAGGTGGGTGACGGCTTTCTAAGCAGGGTGCTTTCTCTCTGCTGATCCCTTCTCACCTTATTTCTTCCTCTACCTATCTACTAGTCATAAACAACAGAACCAGTTCTAGGATGGAGAGTATCTGCCCAGTAAGAGGGGTGAGTTTAAAACTTATAGCAAGTTTAGTATGCCCTGAAGTTAAAAAGCGTTTCTTACAGAGGATGATTGGAATCAAGGAAGGGAGTAAATAATATATTTGGAAAGGTTGGTGATATAAAAACAAAAGATGAAGAGTAAGAAAAAACAAAATTTAAGAATGTCACTCTGAGATAGTCCCATCTACACTGGCAAACATGTTAATACAGAACAGGCTATATGGTTTAATGGTAAAAGCCCTGGAAAGAGACTCAGAGGGTCTAGGTTCAAACCCAAGTTCTACTACTTCCTAATTGTGTTACTAATTCCTAGAGAAAATCATTTCCCCTTTCCAGGCTTCAGTTTTGTCATCCATCAAATGGAGGAGTTGGGCTAAATGATTACTAAGTTTTCATGTAGCTATAAATCAGGTAACATTGAGATAGATGAAATAAAGTTAGATCTATGAATATGACCCTTTCCTTTTACTGTGGGGCTCAACCATCTACTTATTTGTGGGTCATTGCTCCTTAGAGAAGAGCTAATGGAGACGGCTTCTTCTTACTCAAGGGGTAGTTTGGGGAATCTGTATTTGAGGAAGGAAGATGTATAATGAGATCACCGTCTTCATATTCTGATGACCTCTTCCCACTGCACTTCACTTGAATACATGGCCCTGAATTGATATTGATTGACATAGAACATGGAGAAGCAAGAGCATATCATTTGGGGTACTCTCAAGTTGTCGTTCAGTCTTTTTTAAAGTGATCCCATTTGGCAAAGATACTAGGGTGGTTTGTAATTTCCTTCTTGGGCTCATTTCATAGATGAGGAAAATGAGGCAAACAGGGTTAAGTGACTTGCCCAGGGTCACATAGCTAGCAAGTATCTGGGGCTGGATTTGAACTCTTAAATCTTCCTGACTCCAGGCCCAGCACTCTATGCATGTACCACCTAGCTGCCCAGTGTACTCATGCCCTTCCCCTAATGCCTTCATCCTTTCACTCCAGTACCACCAGGTGCTGAAGGGCTGAGTGGACCAGGCTACAGGGGAACCCTTTCCCTATGTTCTAGCCTGTGTCCTGCTTAGATACTACTGGGATCTCCCCTTCCTAAGGGTCTTCTGCCCAGGGCCACTCCAGGCTAGGGTAGGACACGGTCCTTTACATGGTCCATTTCAATGAGCAGAGAGTCTCCAACTACAATTCTTTCAGTAAGTTGGAGGACCAGCAGGCCTTTCCCTCTGCCCTAGAGCTCAAACCTTCTCTGTGTGTTTCCTCTTCAAATTAGAATGTAATCTCCTTGGGAGAAGGAACTGTCTTGATTTTCTGTTTGTATCATTAGCACTTTGCACAGGACTTGGCACATGACATGCACTTAATAAATGCTTTTGAATTCATTCCCTTGTGCATGGATTTGTTTATTCATGGAAGTGATATCTGGGCCATCACAAATATCCTTTGTCTCAGGACCACCTGCCTGATCACAGATTGTTTAACCCTTCCCTGCTTCGTGCTTATGCCCTTTTCTTCGCCGCCACCCCCCTTACCTCCCCACCATTACTAGGAAAGTGCAGAAAAAGACGTAGCCTCAGAGTTAGGCACTGAGGAATTTAGTCCTGGATCTGCCACTAACTGGCTGTGTGATCTCAGCATGTCACTTCACATCTGCAGGCTTGTTTCCATCTCTGTAAAATGGGGAGACTGGACTAGACAGAGATAGGACTAGGATTTTTTATTTTATTTATTTTTTACTTAGAGCAAAAATAGCTGACAACAATGATTTAGAGGAGAGGACAGTCAGGTGGAGAGTGCAGTGATGCCCAGAGAGATGCCTTTCTGGGCAGGAAGGCCTAGGGACAACTGCAGTGACATATTAGGGCTGAGAGAGGACCTCCACTTTGGGAGGAATTTGGGTAGAAAGTAGCATCTCCCCCTGGATGGCAGTACCCTGGCAGCTGGGTGGCATTGTAGATAGAGCACTAAGCCTGCAGTCAGGAAGACCTAAATTCAAATCCAGGCTCAGATATTTACTAACTGGGTAACCCTGGGCAAGTCATTTAACCTTTGCCTCAGTTTCTTCATTTGTAAATCAGGATAACAGTAGCGCCTCCCTCCCAGGGCTTTTGTGAGGACCAAGTGAGAGAATGTAAAGCACTCAATAGTGCCTGGTAGTTTAATGAAGATGTTTAATAAATGCTTAGTTCCTTCCTTCTCTGATTAAGGGGTAAATTTGGTTAGGGGCTCCAGGTCGGGCTGAGGGAGAAGAGAACAAGCATTTATTCCTTCCACCTTTCGTTCCAGGCTCTTGGGACTCGACGGCCTCTAAGTACTAAGTAAAAGTCTATAATTCTGTGATTCTATCACATAAGCCCGAGAGCTTGCTGTCCCTACAACCAGGACAGCTCAGTAAACCTCATGAAGGATGAAGCGGAAGGCAAGAGTGGATGGCGACAGAATTGGCTTCTCATCCAAACATAAATATTTGAAGGTATAACACAAAGAACACAGATTAGTATTGGCAAAGTAAATTGGTTTTGGTACAAATGTGTCTTTCTTTCTCCAGTGAAAGGAGTTACTATGGAGAATGAGAGTGAGGGGTTAGGCAGTCTTGAGCCAAAAGGAAAAAAAAAGAGGGAGGAGCTATCGGGAGAGAAGAAGGGGCAGGTGTACTTTGCGCTGTCTATTTCTCAACTGGGTCCTCTCCAGACCAAATCTCATCTGCATGAGAGCTCGAGAATAAGGGAGAAAAATAAATAGAAACAGTGAGTTCCAAGACAGTCTAAAAGGTTGGGGAAATGAATCGATGTTTTCCCCAGCAGCTGTCCGGCATGAAGTGTAATAGTTAATAAAGGCTGATTGTGCACACACACAGCTGGTGCCAGGGAAGGGAGCAAGCGCAGGGTGAGTAGGCTAATCCTTCTCCAAGACGAACCGTCTCTCCCCTTTTCCCCCCCTCCCCCAGTTATCTCAGGCCGATTAAATCAGACTTTGAGGAGACAGATCCAATTAGAGTGGGTGCAGGAGGCTCGGACATTACCAGTAGCTACACTCGTCTGGTTTGCTCCTTAATCTCTCTCAGTCCCTGGCCAAGCACGCGCTGGGATGGAGGGCCCAGGGTTCTGGACGAGAGCCAGACCCAGGGCGAATGTGTGGTTGCTCAGTCAGTCAACACCAAGGTACAAATGAGGGTAAAAAGCCCTGGACTGAGCAGCGTAAGGAGAAAAAGAGGAGAGAAGACATGGCCCCCGGCCCCTGTCCCTGGGGAGCTTATAGTTCACTAGAGGAGGCAGCGCACTGATGTAGGTATACCTACGTGAGAAATAGACTCCAGTGAGCCTAATCCAGATGTCATTGAATTGGGCTGTGAATCCATTTCTGATCATTCTCCTAACGGAATTACCCATCTACCTAGTGCTTTCTGGTTTAAACAAATAATATAATTAGTTTGGCTTTCTTGATCCCTCAGTGACTAAAGGAGAGAGAAAGTGGCTGAAAGCGGCAATTGAGGCTTACATCTTTGTTGTAGACCAAGAATTGCAGGCTTTTAAGGAGGAAGGACCAAGTTCTTTCATTGTCCTAGTTCATACCTCAAGGGAATGTGCCCCTGGGGGCCCTAAAGCTCCTAGTCTGGGTAAAGCAGCCCTAAATTTAGAAACAGTCGCAGAGAGGGAAAGTCAACAAGTCTAGTCAACATGCACTTAAGAAACCTTTACTGAAACCAAGCACGTTGCTAAGGTCTGGATCCCGTCAAGACCATCCTTCTCTTTTCACTCGTTTCTTTTCTTACTATTAGGAGACACCTTGTCGTTTTCCAGAGCTAAGGCCCAGCATGCAAGCTGTGCCTTGAGCTTCGTATAACAACCATAAGGGGTCTCCTAATAGTTAGAAAAGACAAGCGTGCTCTTGGCTTGGGGGTTCTGACATTAAACACAGGGGATATAAATCTAAGCAGAAAGATAGTGTAAGATAACATACAAATGGAAGGGGTGTGGGGTGGGAATCAAGGCAAATGAAGGGACCCTCTTATAGGCAGCCTAAATGGGGTAAATGATAGTGAGCAGGACCTGCAGTCTGGAAGACTCCTCTTCTGAGTTCAGATCTGGTCTCAGACACTTGCTAGCTGTGTGACCCTGGACAAGTCCCTTACCTGTTTGCCTCACTTTCCTCCTCTGGAAAATGAAATGGCAAACCACTCCAGTATCTTTGCTAAGAAAACCCTCAGAAAGGATCACGAGAAGTTGTACGTGATTGAACAACAATAACAACAAAGGGGGCATTATAGAGAAAGTCTGGGAGAAGAGTCTGAAGTGTAGCCAGGAGAGAGGAATTGTGTGACTTGGGATTACTCCCTAAAAAGGAGGCTCTAGGAATCTGTATTTTAAAAAACACAACAAAGGTATACAGGAAGGTAGTACAAAGTCTAAGTTGAAGATAATTTTTTTTGTTGTTGACTAAAAATAATTTGATTTGTTTGTGGAAATAACATCCTCTGAAAAGCTATTTTTAGCTCTTCTAATACTGAGTTTCAGTTACTTGCTTAGTAGTATCCTACTAAAAACTTAATGTCAGAATATTATCCCCCATGATACCCTGGTATCAGTGAACTCATTCCTAGGAAATCACCTGGACATTTCTAGGGAATTATGTACCAAGAAGGAAATTTCAATATGTTTTGTACTTCTGATTAAAGTTTTGCTAAGTATTTTTTAAAAAGAGAGAGATAGAGACTCTGGGAGGAACCAATCAATCAGAAGGAGAGGCTGTGGGGGTGGAGGAGACTTCCAATTTGTCAAGTCGGAGGCTGAAGGGTGAAGTTGGGGGGGGGGAGGGATTGGAAAAGGACTAGGAGAGGCAGGCATGCAACCTGGAGAGGAATGAAGGAAAAAAAGGAGGAGGAAAAAAGAAAGAAAGAAGGAGGGAAGGAAGGAGGAAAGGAGGGAAGGAAGCAAGAAAGGGAAAGAAAGAGAGATGGAGGTAGGAAAGGAGGAAGGGAAGACAGGAAGAAGAGAGGAAGGAAGGAAGGAGATAGAGAAAGAGAGAGAAAAATGAAAGAAAGAAATTAAGAAATTGAGAAAATTAAGAAAGAAAGAAAGAAAGAAAGAGATCAGGAGAATGGATGAGTGAGTTGTTAGGAGCAAATTCAGTACTGAAGGGGATATGCAGTCAGAGGCAGAGTTCCAGAAAAGCTAAGTGCATTGCCCAACTGAACAGGCTAAGAGCATCCACTGCAGACCCAGCTACCAAGACCAAGAATTACACAGGGTAGATCTAGAGGGGTGTGTGGCCATGACCCCTGACCCTTTCGATCTTGCCTGTTTTCTTCTATTTATTCCCCTCCACATACCCTATACAGCACAAGCTTCTTATTGTTCCAACATGCCTTCTCACCTATGCCTTCTGGTTTCCCTGGCTTTCTTCGTGACTCAGGTCCAATACCACCTTCTGTTATAGGCCTTTCCCAGTCTCCCAGCTTCTAATGCAGGGAATAGATTGCTGGGCCTGGAGTCAGGGAGCACTGAGTTCCAATTCAGCCTCAGACACTTAACTGTGTGGCCCTGAGCAGGTCACTTAACTTCTATTTTTTTTCAGTTTCCACCTCTGCAAAATAGGAGTAATAACACTTACTTTGTAAGGTTGTTGTGAGGATCAAATAAGAAGATATTTGTAAAGCACTCAGCAGGGGGTCTGGTATACAGTAGGCACTAAGTAAATGCTTAATCCCTTTCCTTAAGGCCTTCCCTCTAAGATTACTTCCCTTTTACCTGGTATATATGTTGTTTGTGGATAGTTGTTTGCATTTTGTCTCTCCCTCATTAGAATGTGAGCTCCTTGAAGACTGGAACTGGTTTTTTCCTTTCTTTGTTTCTCCAGAATCAATGATTTCATGAGTGTAGGTACTTTCTCCATCAATACAGATCACAACCCTTATACACCTTACTAGATCCATTCATCGATCAATCAATAAGCATATATTAATTACCTATGTGCCAGGTACTGTTCTAGGCCTTGGAAATACTCAAACAAAACAGGAGCTTTCATTCTATCAACATGAACACGTAAAAGTACATATCAAATATTTGCAAATTAAATATAAAGTAATATTGGAAGTAGGGCCCTAGCAGTTGTGTGTGTCAATAGTTGCTATTGTTGAGGTCAGGTTCGTGCATGAAAGAATTCACTTAGACTTCTCTTTTCACCATTGGGAGCTTCATTACATGAAATCACAACATGGATCTTTTTACTGTGGCCACAGGGCTGAGTGAAAGGCTACTGATACTTGGGGAACTGGGCTTCTATAGAGGTTTCAGAATGATGTAATTTTAGGGTTTCTTATAGGGATTGAAGATTGGGGAAGGTTGTTTACAAGATAAGGAGAAATTTCATGATACAGAATGAGGAAGAAGGTTGATGGGATAAGAAGGACAGGATTACTTGGGATAAGGAAGAAAAAAACAATTCTTTTGGTCTTACAAGAAAAGGAGGAGTCTTATGGTATTTCAAGATAGAGGGGAAAGGACTTTAGGATGCCCTCAAGTTACAGAATCCTCAGAAGGATCTTCACAAAGCACTGGGAAAGCAACTGGACTCTGTTGGCTGGAAGACACTGGTTCTGGGGAGATTGGGTCTGGAGGAAACAGGGGAAGAAGCATGATAGCTCTAGGAAGGACAGTTACCAATTGGAGACAATAATGAACGTGAAAAGACCCCAAGGAGAACTGTCCTGTGTTTGGAAGG
This sequence comes from Pseudochirops corinnae, assembly GCA_028646515.1. Taxonomy (NCBI): domain Eukaryota; kingdom Metazoa; phylum Chordata; class Mammalia; order Diprotodontia; family Pseudocheiridae; genus Pseudochirops; species Pseudochirops corinnae. The sequence goes on from CM053588.1 coordinate 110,528,610, forward strand.
AGAGGTGGATGGAGAAGCAGGGTTCAGATTTTCAAGAAAACTCTAGGTCTGAGTTCTACTCCTTTCCAAGGCTATTGAAGCATTGTTTCTAGTTAAGGACATTGTTTATTAATTACTGAGTCAGCATGCATTCAGATTTTTGTTTGTTTTTTTATTAAAAAAAAGATGTTTACAAATGTTCCAAGAGCAAGGGTGTGTTCTGGAGCTTCTGGTGGCCCACCCTTGCCACACATAATCTTTGGGTTGGAGATAATTAAATGTAATTATATAATTAAAAGATAATTAAAAAATAATTAAAAAAGATAATTAAAGCTGCCTGCCTAGGTGCAGAGCAACAAAGTCTGAGAACAGTGGGGAAACTGAACAGGAACAGATGAGACTCCAGAGAGACTAGTGAAGGGTGGTGAACCTGCGACCTCGAGGCCACATGTGATCCTCTAGGTCCTCAAGAGCGACCCTTTGACAGAATCCAAATCCCCTTAATAAAAGGATTTGTTCTGTAAAACTTGGACTTGGTCAGAAGGCCCCTCCTGAGGACCTAGAAGGCATCATGTGCGCTCAAGGCCGAAGTTCCCCACCCCTGGACTAGGTGCTGTCAGGGCAGGCAGGTCTGGGGAGCCTTCTGGGCTTTCCTGATCCCCTTTGTTACTACTGTGTTTCCTCTTTTGATGATCTCCAGTTTCCCCTGTACATACCTTCTATGTACATGGTTATTGGAAGGCTGTCTCCCCCATTAGACTTCGAGCTCCTTGAGAGCAGGGACCGTATTTTGGCTCTTTGTATCCTGAGTGCCTAGCATGGTGTCTGGCACATTTGTGGTTCAGTTGTTTTTCAGTCATGTCTGACTCTCTGTGACCCCATTTGGGGTTTTCTTGGCAGAGATACTGGAATGGTTTTTACCATTTCCTTCTTCCAACTCATTTTCCAGATGAGGACATTGAGGTAAACAGGATTAAATGACTTGCCCAGAGTCACACAGCTAACAAGTGCCTGAGGCTTTCTTGGAATAAGTGACTTTTTTTTTCTGTGTCTTAAGGAAAGACAAACTTTCAGAGAGGAAAAGAGGCTGGGCATTGAGTAATGGTGACATCACTGGGAGTAGATGCCACTAGGAAGGGTAACAAACACTCATTTACATATGGATATTCTGCTTAAGTATATGCAAAAATCAGTTGGTGACCTTGGTGACACCTCTTGGGGACTGATCACCATAACCGATGTGTGTACAGCACTTTAAGGTTGGCAAAGCACACAGATTCCTTCCATCTTCACAACCTCGCTGTGAGGTAACTGCTAAAATTCTTATTATGAGTGCATCATTCAGCATTCCAAAGTCAAACTCATCATCCTCTACTATAAGGTACAGCACGAAGGAAAAAAACATGTGGAGTCGGAGAACCTGGGTTCAAATCCTGAATCTGCCACTCTGTTCCCTGTGCGTCCCCTGGTCAGCTCACAACCTTCCTGGATCTGTTTCCTTTTTCATAAAATGAGCAAGTCCAGCTAGGTGACCTCTAAGGCCAATGTATTCTGGCTCTGCTTATTTTTTTTTTTTTTTTGCTTTTTTTGGAGGGCAATTGTGGCTAAGTGACTTGCCCAAGGTCACATGGCTAGGTTTTTGTGTTAAGCATCTGAGGTCCGATTTGAACTCAAGTCCTCCTAACTCCGGGGACAGTGCTCTATTCACAGCGCCACCAAGCCACCTAGCCACCCCCTGTATTCTGGCTCTGAATCTATAATACTATAAAGGACAAAACTCAGTCACTGAGAGGTTAACTGACTTTGGGTGACTGAGCTAGTAAGAGTAGGAGCGTTCTCGTCAGGGGCGTGCTAGAGTCTCTGATTCTTAAATTTTCAGTATGAGTATTTATATTTTGAAAACCAGCAAAATGCCACAAATCAGGACTCGGTGGATTGTTTTGTGGATTGTCTAGTAGTATTTTTAAAAACTGATGGAGAAAATGTTAGTGCTGTGGGTTAAGCTTAGAAGCGGGTCCCAGGTGCTTTTTTGGGAAGAAAAGGGAGTCAGACGTAAAACACTTACCAGCGCCCAACCCACCCATTCCAACCGTGTTCTTAAGTCTAAGACCATCACTATCCGTTCCACTATCTTAAGGTGATTTTATTTCATGACTGTTAGATGTTTCCCATTGATTGACAAGTTACACTAGAATGACTGTTTTTGCATTCTATCCACACCTGGCTTGTAAGCATAGTAATAATATGCCTGTGGTGGCACAGCGGATAAGGGTTTTTGGAGTCAGGAAGACTCATTTTCCTTAGTTCATCATCTGGTCTCAGACATTTACGAGATGTGTGACCTTGGGCAAGTCACAAACTCTGTCTCAGTTTCCTCATTGGTAAAATGAGCTGGAGAAGGAAATGGCAAACCACTCCAGTGTCTCTGCCAAGAAAACCCCAAATGGGGTCCCAGAGAGTCTGACACAACTGGAAGGACTAACAAAACAGCAAAAAACATTCAATAAACGCTCCTTAACCCAACTTTGTACAGTCAGGGCCTCCCAAGGTGCCTTGAACTGGCACATTCTCAATCAGTGCTTGTTGAATCAAATTGGGAATGGGAATAGCCCTTGGGAATCTGGGAATGGAGAGAGTGGGGAAAGTAAGAAGAGAGCCAAAGCAAACCTCATCAGTCTCTTAGGCCTGGCCCCTGTGATGCTAAAAATTTTTTTTAAAAGGGAGAGTAACACCCCCTGGAGCTGCATGTGGGTGGAACAAAGGAGCAGACTGACAGGTGGCCAGCTTCTCCCACCATTGCTTCTCAGCAACTTCCCGCTCTTAAAAGAGTGAAAATGACTTTTCCCAAACAGGTTTGACCTAAATCATTCTTGGGAAAGTCGTCCTGATTCCAGCCAGTTACTTTCTGGTGTCTCCTGAACTCTGTGGCTTCTTCCTCCTTTCTCTGAAACTGTTGGCAAACGGTCCCTATTTTTATTCCTTCCAATGCCTCATGAACAGAACAACGCTTCTGACTGACTGTACATGTAATAGAATTTGTACTTTCTCAAAATTTAATTACTAGCAGTAAATGATCAATCAATCCATTGATTAACTACTATTGATTCCCCCTGACAAGATTCTGAGACAGTTAGGCTGCATTCTGAATACAATCCACTAGTAATTGGCTTATCCCTCCCCTGAGAGCTGCCTCTGCTGAGAGATCTTAGGGTCTTGGCAAATGGCATTTTTTCTGTGTATTTATTTCTCAGAAATTGGCACTACCATTGGAGGTGGAGGGTATATGCTGCCTTTGGGGAGTAAGCCACAAGAAGTTCAAATGTGATAAAAGTGGGTGAATAAGGAGAAAATTCAACTATTTGTTGGGTAACTGGGCAAATCATCTCTCTGAGTTTCTCCTCTTCCTCCCCCTCCTCTTCCTCCTCCTCCCCCTCCTCCTCTTCCTCCTCCTCCTCCTCTTTCTCCTCCTCCTCCATTTTCTTCTTCTTCTTCTTCTTCTTCTTCTTCTTCTTCTTCTTCTTCTTCTTCTTCTTCTTCTTCTTCTTCTTCTTCTTCTTCTCCTTCTCCTTCTTCTCCTTCTTCTTCTTCTCCTTCTCCTTCTTCTTCTTCTTCTCCTTCTTCTTCTTCTCCTTCTTCTTCTTCTTCTCCTTCTTCTTCTTCTTCTCCTT
>CM053588.1:110532756-110591912 GCA_028646515.1 Pseudochirops corinnae
CAAAGGTGGATTAGATCATCTCGAAGGTCTTTTTCCAGCTCAATATATGATTCCATAATTCTAACTAGGTCTCCCGTTTGCACATACAGCCCAGATTGGAAGGCTAAAAAATTTACATATCAAACATCCTGGCTGGTACAGGCTGCCCAAACTGGATTACTCTCAAAAATCTCAAGGGGAAGATGTGGACACCATGAAAGCTTTGAAGCTTAAACATTAGGTGTATGACTTATGCCAAGCACAGGACTGTAGAGAATTGCTTTCCTAGTTTCCAAATATAAATTGCTTTGAAAATATATCTGGTTCTCAGTTATCCACATGTGTATTGTGTTCAGCAAATGATTCATCCCCAGCCTAGCTCCCTTCTGCCTGCCACCCAGGGCTCTTCTGAGCTGCTTCCCCTTACCGGTACGTGCTAAAGGACTGCGAATTTGTGCTCACGACCACTTTCTAAGCCATCGTGGACTGCTGACTGTTCCATGTCTTCCTGTCCTGTCCTCCCCATCTCCCATGCAAAGTCTGGGCCTCCTGTTTTGCTCGATCACACTCAGTCTTTAGTGGAAATCATTCTCTTCCTTTCCAAGCTTGGGTTGCTCTTTCTTCTGTGATGCCTCGACCAAAATCCCAGCTGAAAGTGGTAGCTCCCTCCTCAGATTTTCTGAAAGCTCTGTCTTTGCCCCATCCCAGTCTACTCTGTATGGTAGACAAATAAGCAAGCAAGGTCTTCCAAGTACATCGGATGCTACCATGAACATCTCTGAACAGACAGCTCTTGGATTGTTATTGTTTTTTTAATGAAAATAGAAACTACATGGGTTTGGCTGCTGGTATTGACGGTCAATGTCGAGTTTCTAATAAAGCATTTAATAAAGAAAAAATGATGGAATTAAGTGAGGCAGTGTCCAACAGTGGAAAGGGCTGGATTTAGAAGGGTAATAATCTATTTGTTTTGCCTCCCCCCTAAAGGGCAGAAGGAGGAAGAAGAGTGGGTAGCCGTAGCCAAGAAACAAATTTGCATGCAAGAGAAAATGTAGAGCAGCCCCTAAGTGGAATTGGTGCCTATGTGTTGTAGAGGATATTCTAGTTCCAGAATGGATCAGACTCAGCTCTCTGAAGTCCCTTCTAACTCAAAGGCTCTGTGATTCTGTTCATTCTTTCTAGCTGTATACCCTCCAGTCAGGCACTGAACCTCTCTGAGCCTCAATTTTCTCATCCGAAAAATGGGACAATACTTTTTGCACTATCACACAAGAGTGTTGTGAAGAAAGCGTTTCATAAAATACTGTGTTTTATCCCCTTCCCCTCTCCTCAGTAAATTAACCAACCCTTCGAGAGCAGGGGGCTGGTATTTATCTGTCTGTGCTTGGTGTCCTGCACATGGTGCTTAGTGAATGTTTGTTGAATTGATCATGTCTTTCCCTTGCAAAAAACCAATTTTTTTAAAGAAATCATGTGATATATTCCAGATTAAATTAACACCCATTTATCAAGCAATTACTACATTCAAAGCAGTGGGCTATGGTGATGTACGGGTAAATAAGACATCATTTACCTTACACATTCACAGCTGAAGAATTTTTATATTATCTGTTGGTTTGTATCATCTGGTCAATTCCCTCCCACCCCTTTATTGTATGAATGAATAGATGGATAGATTGAGCGATGGGCGGATAAATGGATGGATAGAAAGTATTAAGTCCCTACTGTATAGCACTTTATTAAACATTGAGAGACGATACCCTGCTTATTACAGGACGGTTATATGTAGTAGCATCTCACATAGCTGGATAGGGCCAGGCAAGATCACTGTTGTGGTTTGTCCTTCACTCTGGAAAAAAGGTGATGCCATAACAATCAAGTGAATTGGATTTAAGTGAGGGAGGGCTGTGCAAAGTCACCTGCCTCACCTTCTCCTCCAGAACCATCTGTATCCAGTGTCGGATACAGACCAGGATGACTGGAGATGGCCCAGGATGCAGCAGGAGACTTTGACCTTTTTAAGCTCCTTGGAAAAAGCCTTCTCTGATCCACCTAGCTGAGAGGCTTCTTCTTTCAGATTTATAACAATTGATAATAATAATAATAATAATAGCTATCATGTATTTGGTACTTTAAGGTTTGCAAAGCACTGTACATGTATTATCTCACTTGATCCTCACCACCACTCTGTGAAGTATATGCTGTTGTTATTATTATTCCCATTTTACAGATGAAGAAACTAAGGCCAGGGGAGGCTAAATGGATTACTCAGGGTCACGTAGTAGTAAGTGTCTGAGATAGCATTTGAACTCAGGACTTGGACACTCTTTAGTCCAACATTCGATCTCCTGTGGAGAGGTTTTTACCCACTTAGAGGGTTAGGGTTGCCTGAGACCCCAAAATACCAACACACCGGGTCCTGCTGAAAGAATTCAACTCAAGTCTTCTCAGCCAAAGAAATGTAGAGTTTTTTGAAAGTTCGCCATATTGGGTAGACTCTTAAAGAGCCTGGGTATCTGTGATGAGTCTGTGCTAAGCCATTCTAGGGCGCTCTCACGAAGCGAGTCTGTGCTAGAAAACTCTATGGAAGGGAGATGGGATTCTTATATACAGAGGAATCTAAGGGTGGTCTAGAGGAGGAGCTTGGGGAGGGTCTTCAGGAGGAGTTAATGAGATCAATGCAAGAGTGGATTGATGTTTTGATAGGCTCAAGGGTGGGAAGCAGATGGACAATGGAGGGCCAGGCTAGTAACAGAGGTTTGGGCCCAGCCACAATGAAATACTTATGCCTCTGCAAATGCCTCATCAAGTGGGAAGATTCAATCAGACTTCAAGGGGTTTCCCAGAGCCTGTACCTCAAAGATTCAAGGAGAACCCAAGGGGGGTCCCAGAGCCTACACCTCATTGGTGCCACTCAGCTGCTTAATGAATAACTACTGATGAACGATCTTGGCTCTTAAGAATGGACAATCTCCTTCCTCTCAGTAGATACACACTAGACTTGGTTATTATTTATATTTCTGTTGTCTCTTGGAATTTCCATTTCTATTGATTTATTAAAAATGTCTTTTTTTTTTTTTTTTTGCTTTTTGGAGGGCAGTTTGGGTTAAGTGACTTGCCCAAAGTCACATGGCTAGTAAGTGTGTCAAGCATCTGAGGCCAAATTTGAACTCAGGTCCTCCTGACTCCAGAGCTGGTGCTCTATTCACGGTGCCACCTAGCCCTCTGAGTCTATCTTTTTTAACAAGGGAAATTTTTAAGGGAGGGTAGGATGGGGGAAGAACAGGATGATAGAAAGGAAATTTATTTGGGAAATGACTACATTGTAAAAACAAAGGAGCGTGATAAAATTTTTTAAAAATTAATTTAAGTAAAATGAATATCTATTTTCTTTTCCTCAAATTTTCCTGGAGTGCTTTGTCTAGTTCTCCTCTCATCTTTGGTTGTATTTTACCTCCTAGCCGAAGCTATAGGCATCTAGGTATCATAGAGGTGAACCTGGAGTCTGGAAAACCTGAGTTCAAATTCAGCCTTAAGATACTTAATAGTTATATAAATCTCTTATCCTCTGTCTTCCTCAATTTCCCCTTCAGTAAAATGGATATATAATAGCTCTTATCTCCCAGAGTTATGAGGATTTAATAAGATAATATTTGTAACACTCTTTGCAAACCTTAAAACACTATATAAATCCTAGCTATTATTATAATTATGCCCCCACCCACCCACCCAAACTGTAGTCTCCATAAGGGAAGAAACCTTTCCATTGCTGACACTGTATCCCTGGCACCAAACATAACCCTTGGTGAGCCAGAAAGAATTCCTCCTGCAAAGATGGTTAAGCTTAGATTCTGGAAGACCTGGATTCAAATTCTGCCTCTGACATTTACTATCTGTGTTAGCACGGGCGAGTCACTTAGTCTGTTTGCCTTAGTTTCCTCATCTGTAGAATGGGGATAATAATAATATAATGTAATATATATTATTACATATAATTATACTTATACTTATAAATATATAATATAGAAATTATATAATTATAAATATATTATAATATATTATTATATAATAATATAATAATAATAACATCTGCCTCCTAGGGTTGTCATCAGGATCATAGGGAGCAATATGTGTGAAGCACTTAGCTCAATGCTTGGCACATAGTAAATGCTATGTGAAAATTAGCTATTATAAGTATTTTGGTGGCACAGTGAATAGAGCACTGGGCCTGGAGTCAGGAAGATCTGAGTTCAAAGCCAACTCCAAATAATAGCTGTGTGACCCTGGGCAAGTCACTTAACCCTGTTTGCCTCAGTTTCCTCATCTGTAAAATGAGCTGGGGAAGGAAATGGCAAACCATGCTAGTATCTTTGCTAAGAAAACGCCAAATGGGGTCATGAAGAGTCAGACATAACTGAAAACAACTAACCCACCACCACCATTATGAACTATTATTAAAGAGATATCCAAGACATCCCCTTTCCCATCTCATTCCACCCTTGGCGTGGCTCTTTCTGGCCTCTCATCCAGGTAGGCTTCTCCTGGTGGTAAAGAATCTTCCAGGGAAGGAGCCAGGGCCCCAGCAGAGGGAGAAAAGGTGGAGGCCTGGGCAGAGGTCCTGGTAGGCCTATAGGGGAGCTGTGCGAGTCCTGCAGTAATTCCATTGACCTTGAGGCAGTCCTTGAATGAAAGGCTGGCTTTGGGGGTCTTATGTTCCCCAGCGGGCAGCCCTCTGGCTTTCTCCTTTTATGGGAAATGTTTGCGGCTGGATTGTCTGTAATTGTTGGATTTGCATTTCACACACCTGCAGCAAGAGGCCCCCAGGGCAATGAGCGGCCTTTGGAAATCAATGGGAATAAACAAACAAATAATGTTCTCAAGAGCTGGAAGGGAGGGGGCGTGATTGCTGGGAGCTGGAAAGGGTTGCAGTCTCGGAAGCTCGCCCTGGAAGACCTCCCTCCTCCCTCCCCGTACTTCCCTTCCCCATCCCTTCCCGGCAGATCAGCTCACGGAACTCTGTGCCAAAGTACAACACTTTATATCACTAACAATGAAACCTAAACTGTAATTTCCGTCTTAGCCTGAATGGGTTCACTTCTTTTTATTAGCTTCAGTGCTGGGGTTTGAGGAAAACTGGCTATTGTTAGAGCCAAATTCATCTAGTCTGCCTCAGAATTACAGAATTTTAGAGCTGGAGGGGATTTTAAGGATTACTTAGTCTGGCCCCTGCTTGTTTTTACTATTGGAAAATCGAACCCTTGAGACAGAAAGTGACTGGTCCAAGGTCATTTACTAAATAAGTAGCAGGACCCAAATTGAAATGAGTAGAATGTAAGCTCCTTTAGGGCAGGGTCTGGCATTGTATATTTTGACTGCTTCACAACACTTAACCCCGAACAAATCCTTAATTAATGCTTGCCTAATTGAATTAAATTTAATTGAACCAAGGTCTTCTGATTCCAAGTACAGATGTCTGGTAATGAGAACATTCTCTACTGTCCCACCTAGTAGCAGGTACCTGTAGGGATGGAGCTGAGTTCAGATGCAGGCTTAGTTAGAAGATGAGTTGCCCTACATATAGTTGGGAAGGGAGATGTAGTAGATGTGACTTAGGGCTGTGGTATAGGGCTCCCATCAACATGCACAGTGGAAAGTTCTGAATTTAGGACCAAGGGTACTTTTGCTACTCATTAGCTCTGTGTACCACCCTGGGCTTTGGGTCTCTGCAAAATGAGAGAACAGGATTAAATGAGTCTGCTCACACTCCAGATGTTCTCTGACCCTTTGAAGTGACCAGTCTTCATTCCCTTCTCCCATAGGATCATCTTGCAAACAGCCATTCTGCCCATTGCTCATAATGGAAGACTGGATGGCTATTTGTCAGGGAAGTTGGGGTCCTAAGAGCATCACAGTGTTGTAGAATGTTACAACTAGAAGAATTCCTGCTCAGGTAGAGAAAAGTTGGACTATATGACCTGTAGTTATGAATTCCATCTTCCATAATGACCTAAAAGTCCCTATTTATCTTTGGAGCTATCTTTCACCTCGCCCCCTAGAGTGTAAGCATCTTGAGGTCTGGGACTGCCTTTTCATTGTTGCCTGTCTTAAGCAACTAGCTTGATGTTCTGCAAACTGTATGAGGGCTCATTAAATTCTTATTAACATAAAAAAACACCCTTGCATTAATAAGAATATCAATTCACCATTTTTTTTAAGCCTCCTCTTCCTAAATTGTCAACACTGTTGATTCGACAGCTAGTCTGCTACATCCTTTGACTCACCTCAGGCCTGGGACTGTCTATATAAGCTTGCTGTAATGTGTGGTCTATAGGTCATTCTTAATATGTTCCAGGGCTTTTCTTTTCTTCTTGTCCAGATCATCCTGCCAGGCAAGCTGCTGGATCCAGCCTGTCCCCTCCTGAATCCTGAGTTCCTGACCTTCCCCCATGACTCTTAGCTGCCGCATTTCCTGGTCCCCATCCTCCATCCATGCCTTGGTCTATGATTTCATCTCCTTCCTGCTTCCATGAGTGCACCACAGTGTTTCCCAGGGTGCTTTGTTGTGTATCAAATGTTTGGTGTTTGCGCTGAGTGGTACAGAACCGGCGTGTGGCCTCTGTGTGCCTGTTACAGCTCAGTGGAAACACCAATGCCGATACCGTCGGAAGAGCAGGGGAGGAATAAATGTTTCAGTCACGCTATAAATAATGAAGCGGGGAAAGATGTTGTGTAAGTGGTGCTCTGGGTTTTGCCAGGAGATATGTTTTCTTTCTTTCCCCTTTCCCGGCCCCCTTTTATTCAGTCCGATACAGAACGCTCACACTAGGGATCAGAGGAAAACAACTCTACTTCAAGGGAAGGAAAAAATTAAACTGTGGAGCCCAGACACAGCAATTTCCTTCATGAGGGGTCCCCAACCTGGCTATGAACCAAGCAGTTGTTTGGGCACCAGAGCAGCCAGGGTCTTGTTCTTTGGGAGGTGGTAAGGCATAGGAGAAAGGGAATGGTGAGAAAAAGGAAGAGATAGAGATAAATTTGTTGGGCTTTATACCACTCTCAGAGGTTTCAGAGTCTCAGCAAGTCAAGACCTATCTGCTCCTTACTGTTATATCCTGGAGCAAGTAAAATTTAAAAAAAGAATAAGAAAGAATAGGGATCTCTACATCCCCTTCCCTCTCTAGACTTATGCTCTAATGACTGGGTGATCTCTTTGATGTTTTAGTTGTTTGGTGGGGAGAAGGAGATCATAGAATGCTCATGTTGGAAGATACATCTAAGACAATAGGACTTACCCAAGTTTTCATAGCTAGATAATGAGATAAGATGCAGGAGTGGGGAACCTGTGGCCTTCTAGGTCCTTGGGTGTGGCCTTTTGAGTGAGACCAAGTTTTAGAGAACAGATCATTTCATTAAGGGGATTTGTTCTAGGAAGTTTTGATTCAATCAAAGGGCCACACTTGAGGACCTAGAGAGCCACATGTAGCCTGGAGCCTGCAGGTTCCCCACCCCTGAATCTCAGAACATGAGTCTTCTGCCTGCATTGTGCCACACTTTCTTTGCTTTACCCGAGATGAAGCTCAGTTAGAAGGAGATTTGGTTTACTATTCTTAGGAGGTCATTGAAGCCTGGATTACAGTCATACTTATTTCCTCTTCTCCTTAGTCATGCAATCTTAGAATGATGAAATCAAAGAGTATATTAGAAGCCTACTGGTCCAGCTTTCCAGCCAATGGAAGAATCTCATGCATTTAACCTTTTTTCTTGAATATTTAGACTGATAGGAAACTTACTACCTTACAAAAATCACTCTATGCCATGACTTCAAGATTATTAGAAAGTTCTTGCTTATATTAAGTCAAATTGGTCCCAATTCTTTTTTTTGAAGCTAAATGTCCTAATATCATTTCATTCTTCTCCATGTGACATTGTTCCCAGACCCTCTACCATCGTCGTAACTTGGATGTGCTATAATTTATCAATGACTTTCTGAAAATGCATCATTCAGAACTTTACACTGTACTCCAAGTGTGGTCCCATCATTATGGAGTACAATGGGTTTGTCACTTCTAGTGATTCAATATCATCGGTGCAGTATAAGAAAAGTATGGCTCCAGGAGCCCAGAGACCTGGGTTTCAGATCTAGCTCTGTCACTTACGGGACAGAGGGATTTAGACAAGTTAAATTCTCTGAGTCCAAATTTTCTCATCAGAAAACAGAATAATAATTTTATAAATACTTACCTAACTCATAGACGTGGGAAGGACTTTCAAAGGTCATCTAGTCCAAAGCATCATTTTACAGATGAGATACTGGTCCCAAAAGGATCACACAGGTAGCCAGAGGGAGATCCAGGATTTGAATGTAGGTCCCTAACTCCAAATCGGCACTCTGAGGAGGAGGAGATCGAATTAAATAGGCTTCGAAAACGGTAAAGGGTTCTAAGCAGGGAGAGGACATCACAGTCATTGCCATAGCTGTTATTTTCCTTTTTCTGGTAATGAACAGTTTAAGAGTTATTTGAAAATGTACATCTTTTATTTTCTGTTAATTGTAACATTGAACATTGTCCTGATTAATGCATCAGCTCTTTGGTTGATGCTTTTCCCACCTTGACTGGAGGGGAAAACCCAGTTACGATTAGCAATGGTGGTATCTTATCTCCTTTTTAGACTGTAAGCTCTAAGAGGGAGGGCTTATATTTTATCTAACAATTCTCCACCAACAATATTTGCTTAATAAATTTTTGTTGTGTTTGTATTATATTGTTAAAGATAGTGGAAACCATTTGTGTCAAAGCAGGGAAATCTAATATGGCTGAGGGACTCAGCACTTCCAACCCTCATAGTATCCTTGAGCCTCACTGCCCCAAAGACACTCTTTTCTTCAAAGCTCCTCCATAACCATATTTGATCAAGGAGGAAATTTTAAGTCAACACCAGTCAACAGGTGGGACTATGCCCTGTTAGGCTGAAGCTAAGAATTGCTTATACTTTATTCATGTCCTTTTCCCAATATGGTCCATTGAACTATAGATTCAAAGCTGGCAGGGATCAATCATCACTTTACAGATGAGGAAACCTTAGAGATCATCTCTTTCGATCTTCTCACTTTACAGTTGAGGAAACTGAGACCCAGAGATGAAGTGACTTGCCCAAGATTGAACAGGAAATAAATAGCAAAGTCAGTATTTAAACCAAGATCAATCAATCAGCCAGCATTTAAATGATTACTCTGTGCTGAGCACTGGGCTCAGTGCTAAGAATACAAACACAGAAATGGAATAGTTTTTGTATTTAGGGAACTCCCATTCTAATGATGGAGACACCAGGTACACACACACACACACACACACACACACACACACACACACAGAGTTTTTATATTCACATATATGTATACATTTATGTATTCATGTAACATATATTTGCATATGTTGTGCATGGTGATTGCAAGCTAGTTTGGGTGCTTGCAGCTATCAAGGGGGTTAGGGCTTCATGTAGAGAGTAGTATTTGTATATTCAAGGAAACCAGGTATTCCCAGACATCGTGGTAAGGAGGGAATACATTCCAGGAATGCCAGTACAAAAGGCACAGAAACAGGAAATTTAGATCCTCTCATTTCAAATCTAACAGTCTTTCTACCACTGGTTTCTATTCCCATCAGGCACCACTCTTCCCTATTCCTCTTCTTTCCCCACCCCCAACTCCCAGGAAACTCCAAGACAAAAGATGCTCATTAGCAGGAAGAGGAAATGAGAGCGATGGATGGATGGAGAGAGGCTGGCACACACAGACAGCCTATCTCTCTACATGGTGTTTGGCATTCCAGAGCTATTCCATTCAGAGTCATGGATGTGGAGTAGGGGACCAAGATAGAACCAGCAGCAAGCCATGATTGAGCAGGGCAGCATTTGGGACTGATTGGGGGAAAGAGAGGGTGGGGAGGCCTCATTATAATAATTGTATCCTTCCCCTGTAGTTACTGACTCGAAAATGTAACTTGTAATGAGACGTAATTAGACAATCACCCAAAGTTCCAACGAGTAGAGCAAACCAGAAGCTGATGAGAGGAAGGGAGGCATTCCCTTTCCTAGGATGTTGGCTTGTGTGTGCCAACCCAGGTGTCTGTAGCAATTTCACAGCTCTGAGAAACCCTTTAGTTTCCTATTCATTCAGTTTTGACCTGGTATGGATTAGGGGGACCTTAGAGGTACCTACATACAGTTTCATAAACATCTTTTTTTTCTTCTTCTTTGACTTTGATCCATTAGAGAAAGTGGCCTTCCTGGGAAGTATTATCTCTGCTAGAGGTGGGGCACCTTCCCAAGAGTATCCTAATTTCCCTGAGCAAAATGTCTACTGGCTCCCAGGCCATTACTTTTTCTGGCCCCTGTAATGTGCCAACCATATAGGCTAGGAATGGCTGCCACTCACTGGATAGGATTTGAACAGCTGGCTGTGTGTTCTGCAGCATCATTTTTTTTTCGACAAGTTCAGATTTTTCCAAATGCAAGACTATTATTAAAATGCTTCAGGTACCTATCACGGCATCTGTGTGTCTATTCCTAATACCAATGCTGATCACAATCCTTCCTGCAACTCAATAGATGGTCACTTAGAGTAGCTAGGGCCAAAAAAAAAAAAAAGACCATCACATGATAGTTAACATGGTCATGATGAACTTCTTCAGATTTAGCCAAGCTGGTCTTTGGGTAACAGACATACAGTTCATAACAAGGTCTTTCTTCCTTAGTAGGACTTGTCAGAGCTTATAGAATAAAGAATAATTAAAAGTGCTACTTAAATAGCAGCTCTTGCCTTCCTTTTCCAATAACACAAGAGTTCCTCATGGGAAGTTTGGGACATGATTAAAAAGCACTTGGCTCTCATATCAAACACTCTCATCTTTTTTCCAAATGAACTAACTAGCTGTATGACCTTGGACAAAGCATTTAACTTTCTGGTCCTCAACTTCTTCATTTGCAAAATGAAGGGAATTGTACTAAAGTTTCTTCTAGTTCTAACACCCTATGGTCTATGGTCTTATGTCTGCTAATAGAAATTATATCATGTTATGTTTTTTGTTTTCATCCCTTCTTTTTCCTCATGGGCTTGTAGAATTTTAAAGTCCATATTTTATTTTATAGATACACACCACACACACACACACACACACACACACACATATTTATGGATAAAGAAACTGAGATTGAGGATAGTAAATTGGATTTCTCAAAGTCATATAGTGAGTTACTGGCAGAGATGAGATATGAACCCAGGCCTCCTGACTCCATTGATAATTGTAGAGAGGACTGACTTCCTAGACCTTCCTCCACTGTAGTTGTTAATGTTACCTTGTATTGTGGTATTTACTAGCAATAGGGGATAATCACCCAACCCAAAGAAATTACTCTTAATGATAAAATTTCAGGCATTAGAGAAGTGGTGGAGATGTCAGTCAGGAGATGAAGCAGTGAGTTAAGAATCTGGGAGTAGGGAAGTCATTGACAAAAAATAAAGACTCCATAGACACAAAAATATTTCTAGTAGCACTTTTTTGAGAATTGAAAACAAAGTAGATGCCCCTTGATTAGGGAATGGCCAAACAAAATGTGGTACCTAAATGTAATGGGGATGTGAACTATACAGAGAAGCATGAAAAAACATGTATGAACTGATGTGGAATGAAGTAAGCAGCTTCAGAAATTCAGAGTATACTCAATGACAGCAACAATTGTAAATGGAAAGAACAGCAACTACAAAACAATAAAAACAATGTTACAAAATTATAAAGACCAATTTTGGCCTTCAAAAAGAGATGAGAACACCCCCAGTTCTTCTGGCAGATAGTGGGAATCATTGCACATAAGGGCAGATTTTTTTTCAACGTGTTGTTTTTGCTGAATTGTTTCTTCTCCTCCTCCTTCTACTTCTTCCTCTTCCTCCCTTTTATTCTTCCTTCTTTCTTTCTTTCCTTCCTTCATTCCTTCCTTCTCCTCCTTCCTCCTTTCTTCTTCTTCCCTTCCTTCTCCTCTCCTGCTCCTTCTTCCTTTTCCTTCCCTCTTCTTTTCCCTAATCCTAAAATCTTTGTTATAAGGGCTGGTTCTCAGAAAGGGGAGAAAGAAGGAATGCAGGGGGAAATGTAGGCGATGTAAAAATTATGTATGTATGTATGTGTATATATAGATGTATGTATGTATGTATATAAAGAGTCATTTAAAAAGCTTTGGGAAGGATAGGAGACTTTCATGGTTCTACTCAAGTCCTACTCCTAGGAGGAACTCCTACTTCCCCTCCAAGTTAAGGCCAGCCCTGTTCCAGAGTCCCGACAGAACACAGCTTCCTCTCCTCTCCATTTCTGTGTTTCATTCAAATGAGGCACCCTAATGGTATTTCTCGTTGACCCCATAAACAGGGCACCTGTTAATGGTAATGATGGTGAGTGGTGCCCTAGACCCTTCCAGCAGCTGCCTCCTGCTCCCAGGGAGGGACAGAGTTTGAGTGTTTACAGCATTTACATTTTAATTAAAATCGCTTTTGGACTCTTCTGAGTTTCCTGTGAATTTTTTACTCCTGGCTACAGTCTCCTTACCACCTCTCCCCCTCAAATTCAACAAATGAAGGTCTTTTCCCTATTTATTACAAAATCATTATAGATGGCAGAGTCAACTTTTAGATTCTGCCGTGGGGGCTGCTGGCCAGTGTAGCCATCTTTCCCTAGCATGATCTTTAAGGTGGAGTGGCAAGGGGGGAGGGGGAGAAGGGAGATGGGGGCAGATTTATTTTTCTGGAATTTGTGCTTTTTCCACAATAAATGTCTTTCTGGAAAGGAGCCTTTGACTTTGAAGAAATTGAATGGAGCCTTCTGAAGAACTCTACAGGTTATGTGTCACAAGCTGTGACTCCTCTAGACAGCCTTGGGGCAGGGATGGGGGTGGAGGGTGAAGGTGAGGGAGGGAGAGATAGATGGAAAGATAGATAGATAGATATACAGACAGACAGATGGATAGATAGATAGACAGACGGACAGATATATAGGGCCTTGATGGAGGGTAGACTTGGAGAAGAGGAAAGGATGGAGGGATCCTAGGACTGATCATGATGAAAAGTACTAACAAAGGAACTTCTAAGTAATTCTCCAAAGCCAAACCCTACAAGCCAGCAGCCCTGGCTTCCCTGGGGAGTTAGCTAGTTAGCTTTAGAAAGCAGCTACTATTTTACCTTGAATGGTCCCCATGCTTAGGTAATAAGTGTGTCTTGCTGAATATCTTGGTTGGCCATCTTGTTTTAGAAGACACTCCACATTGCTTCAGTGATGATCCCTCAGCAGCCAACTTTAGTTTATGAGGACTCTCTTCGCTTATATCTCTCCTCACCCCCACCCCAATACACAGATATGTAAGTGTGGATTGAATTATTTTGCCTGTAATTTTCTTTTCTTGTCAGCTCTTTGAAGATAAGAACTGTTTCTTTTTACGTCTGTTTCCCCAAAGGCTAACACAGTGCTCAACTCATAGTAGGTACTTAATCATGTTCTTTTTGAATTGAATTGAAAGAAAGAAAACTTTAGTATTTTATAATATCAGTGGTAACAGAAATTGTGTCCCATTAGGAATAAATGAACCTCTACTCTGAGAAATATTAGGGGTACAAACGATCGTTAAACAAACTTTGATTAAGCACTACATGCCAGTCGCTGTGCTGGGCACTAGACAGTGGCCCTCCAGAGAGCATTTCTGGTAACCAGGGATATCTTCTTATAGAAAGACAACAAAATGTGAGGATGAGATACTGGGAGAAAAGAACTCTTAGGATCTCTTCCTAGATCTGCTTTTGATTCCTCCAGGACCCACCTCTCCCTCTCTCTGCAGCTTTCCATTCCTGTAAGACCTTAGAGATTTACTAGGGAGTGTAACTGAGAAAATTGGAGCAATTACCTTGAGTCAATCATGGAATCAAGAAATATTGATTGAACACCTACCATTTACCTGGCTATCATTATTTCTATAATTCCTTACCTGTGCTTACCATAACAACCCTGTGATATGGATAATGTCTTCATTATACAGATGAAGAAACTGAGGCTTAGAAAGATCTAGTGAGTTATTATGAGTTTTTTTTAGCTAGCAAATGGCAGAGCCCCAACTCAAGCCCAAGAGCAGAACTCTTTCCACTGTACCAAATCACCTCTGTAGAAGAGGGATAGAATGTTATGAAGACCTGACACAGTTCCTATCCTCAAGGGGTTTAAAGATTAGTTAAAGATTCCTGAAGGAAACAAGTATGATAAAATTTCAAGGAGGAGAAAAATCAGTGTGGATTTGGATTAACTAGAAAAGGCTTAACTTAAGAGGTTGCCTATGAACTGTTCCCCCCCCCCCCCCCCAAAAAATGAGTGGGATTTGGACGGGAGAAAAGGAAGAGAAGAGGATTTCTAGGTAGGGATAATAGTATGAACAAAGACCTAGAAGTGGGAAACTTTTCTGAGCTTTCTTTTTTTTTTTTTAAATGGGGATAATAATCTTTGTACCAATCACCTTATAGAATGGTTGTTGAGCAAAGTAAAATTAAGTATCCCTAAAAGTGCTCTGGAAAATGACAATCCAGATGTATATAAAATATTTTGTTTCATAGTTTTCCATGGTACATCATGAATTCCAACATGGCGACATCAGTGAAAAAACTCTTGGGGAGACTTGAAGTTTCCTGTCCACTAAAAGGAGCATTGTTTTTAGTCCTTGAACTTTCTTTCCCCAAGGACAGCAAACTCTCTATCATCCAGCATACTCATAACCAGAATCCAATTTTTGGCACTTCCACACATCTGCAGTGGTAATTGATGTTGATAATGATAACTGTGAGGCATGGTAAGGCCCTGAAGTACCTTCTGAGTCATCAGAGAAGGATTCAATTATGTTTGTGGTAGCTTTAGTGCTAAGTGTATTTTATTCTCTCCTAATTATGTGGAAATTGGTCATTTGTGTATGGTATATATGGTAGCTCTCCATTAACCATAAACATGGGACTCACCCTGATTCCTCCTACCCAGCTATATTAAATAATAAAGTGCTGTATTTGACTGAGAACATTTTAGCAATGGAAAGGTAGAGCATCCCACATCCTCTCTAGAACAGGAAGGAATTTATCCAGGGGACTTTGGGGAACCTTTTATTTTTGTATAATTCTTCCCAACTCTGGAAGGAATTGGGATCGGGAATTGGGATCAGGAATTGGCAAGAAAATGGCTTGAGGGTAAGTATTCATAAGGACTTTGCCTTTCTTCCATTGGTGTTTGTTCTGTGTGGTTGAGTACACTGGTTAGGACTTGTTCACAGCTGGTGTTTTCCTTATAATGACTGAGTAATTTGGGGGTGGCAGAGGGTGGGAATAGGGAGGAGAAGAGGGATATATATACAAGGCAAACGTAGGATGATATGGGGCCTAGTATTATTTCTAAGGGATTGTGTATTCTAGGGCCATCCTTAGGGATGGAATGGGGCCCAAGACCATCCCTTGAGATATATAGGACCCAAGATTACTAGGGAGAAGTAGGACCTTTGATCATCCCTATCAATTAACCATTAGGCATTTATTATTAGGTGATATACTGGGAATAAAAATATGGAAGTGAAAGAATCTGTGCATGCTCTCAAGGAGTTTACTTGGAAGAGGTTGGGGAAAGGGAAAGGGGAGATGAAACTTACATGTAGATAAGTAAATTTAAGATCTAGGGATAAGGATAGGCAGGACCCATGGTTTATTTGATATAGAAAACTCCTGGTAGAGGGAGTTTCTTCTTTCTATGTAGGTCATTACTTTCTCTACAACATGTTGTCTCACACTACCCATATAGGTGAGCATATAATCTTACAGAGTTCTCTGCAGGGCTTCTTAAATTCTTTCTACTGGAGACCCCTTCAGCAGTTCTTAAAATGTAGATCGAGACCACAAAAGAGAGTAACTGACTTTTCCAGGGTCATACAGCCAGCATGTGCTAGAGTTAGGAAATGAAGCTAGATTTTCCTGGCTTTAAGGTAAGCTTTCTATCCACTACACCACATGTGCCTCCTAAATACAAGATATAGGTTATATAAATTCAAAGTGATTGAAGTGGGGATTGGTGGCAAAGAACAGCTAAAATTGTTAAAAATCAAGAAAACTCCATTAAAAGAGGGAGCACTGAGTTGAGCCTTAAAGGGCACTAACAGGTTCTATGAGGAAGGAGAGAATTTCAGGCATGGTAGACAGTCAGGTGCAGAGGAAGGAGATGGGACAGTGTACAACAGAAACAACAAGACTTGTTTGGTAGGAGTCTAGAGTTTGTGGGAGGGAGTAATTAATGGGTAGTTGGCCTGGAAACGGTGGAGGAGAAAGAGACTGTGGAACTTTTGAGAGAGAGAGAGAGGATAGGATCATCCAGTGTGTGGAGTCTACTGGCATTCACTAAGGAGAAATAGTCTTGTTGCTGAATCTTCATCTCCAGAAGCTTAGAGGATGCCTAAGGCTCCAGAATATGGATTCTGGTTTTCAGGTCCTAGCTAGGCCCCCTGGAATTAGAAAGTATTTATACTGTGTCAGCAATTTCCTAACCAGTATTATGGACTAGTGGTTTTTCTCAGCTGTAACATACCCCACAAGGTAGACACCCAGAAAGTACAAGGCAGCCCTCCATGACTCAGTCTGAATTCTTCCTGCACACATTGACACTGCCAGCAAGGGCATCCAAGATGGCCCCTGGGGAAGAAAGAGCCTTTGTACATTGGAGAGGTGCCTAATGGTTGTTGGAAAGCATACAACAGGTACACATTGCCTCTGCTTTGGGTTGAGCACTCCAGGTACAGGAGAAAGGGAGAATGTTGGGAGAAACTTAAGCATCTAATCCCCTGGCATTTCAAGCTAAAAGGCTAGAGCAAGAGGAAGGATGTTTATTTGTCTGTTTTTTGGTTTCCCCTGGAGAGAGAGACTATTGTATTCCACTTTAGATCTATACAGGGGTGCAGGTTAGAGAGAAATAAGATTCCAGCTGGCCCTATCAGGGTGCCTAAGGTCAGTCACTTCTGGCTCCAGGTGTCATCAAAGGCAGCAGCCTAGAATTCTTCATGCACTAGATACTCAATAAACAAGCATGATAAGGAAAAAATAGCCCAACCTTTGTGGGTGGGAGGTGCAGAGGCCTATATGGCTGAACAAGTATGGACCCTGGCTGGGTTCCCGATCAAGTTAAGGAAGACCCAGTTTCCGTGAATAATAATATCTCAATAGTAAATCAGGCTTATTGAAATCCATCCTGTTTCCTAAAGTAGAAGATGGGAGTTTGTTGACCTCTCAGTTATCCTCAAGCAAGGATTCTTCTTAACCCTGTCTTATCCATGAGCCAACAAGGGCATACAGAAGTTAAGTGATTTTCCCTAAGCTTTTTTCTATTTTTCTTTTTTATTTTTTCTTTGTGTTTTCACCACTTAGTATAGTCCCTGGCACAAAGTAGGGACTTCATAAATGCTTGTTGAATGATTTGGAATCAGAATATCTCCATTTGAATATAAACTCTGCCACTTATTACCTATGTGACAACATGTTACTGACCACATAGTCACCCATATAGGCTTCAGTTTCCTTATCTGTACAATGATAAGTTTGGACTAGTAGATTCTTGGGCTCCCTTCCAGCACAAAATCTATGAGACCATTACTTCTGTAAGTCTAGAGATAATGTCTTATCTAAGCTTTGTATCTCTTCTAGTTCCAGGCGCAGGCCTAGGCATATACTTAGAACCAGAGGATTTGAGGCTAGAAGGGATTAGAAATCATTGATGCCAACTGTCCCATTTTATAGATGAAGAACACAAGGTCCAGAGGAGTAAAGAATAACTTTCCCATGAGAGCCGGGATTCAAACCCGGCTCTCCTAATTCCCAATATAGTGCCCTTTCCACTTAGGATCATAAGCTCATAGATTTAGAGATCCTTGGAAGTCATCTAGTCCAAACCCCTAATTTTACAGATAAAGAGCCTGAGGCTCTAGGAAGATTAAATGGTTTTCCCAAGGTCACATAGATTGTAAGTCAAATAGCTGAGATTTAATTCCAAGTCCTTTGATTCCAAATCTAGTGCTCTACCCCAAGGGCCAATAATTTAATTTGTGATTTTATTTTCATTCCATTTGTTCCAAGGCTGCAAACTATAACCCTTTCTCCATTTCAGTAACTGACTTAAGACGTGCTCCCCACTATGGGTTGGTGGTCAGCCCTTGGGTGATTACAAAGTAAAAGTGTAATGCAGAATGTTGTGGGTCTCACCCAAAGTCACCTTGAAGATCAGTGGTGAGAGCTAAACCTTAAACCTTAAACCTAAACCTCCTTCGATCAATCAACCAACAAACTTTTTGTTAAGTACCTACTATGTAACAAGACACAGTGGACAGAACACTGGTTCTAGAATCAGAGAACCCTGAGTTCAAGTACCACCTCTGCCACTTAGTGTCTATGAGACCTTGGGCAGCACCCTGAGTTTAAATTCCCTGAGACTCAGTTTCTTCATCTATAAAATGAGGGAGTTGGGCTTCACTACTCTAAGGTCCCTTCCAGCTCTAAATATCCTTTGCCAAGTCTCTCTGTGCACGTAGAGGGCACCTATCAGAAGGTAAAAGTCAAGTGGGAATGAAAGTAAGGGATCTTGGGAAGATGCAAACTGTGCATGCACCATTGTGCATGGAGAGCTCCTGGCTTCAGTTTTCCCAAAGTGACCCTTTTGACAAGTTCCACCAAACACTGCAGTTCCACTCTCCTGGAGCAGGATGCAAGAGTCTGGCAGAAAGCAGCTATGCAAGAAAATGAAGTGCAGTTAAGCAGCATAAGAAGACAACTGATGGGGACTAGAGTTCTGGGCAACTGAGAGGAGATGAAAATGGGCCCAAAGAGCATTTGTTGGGTCCAGACTGGGGGAGGGCCGAACTACACAGTTTCCTTGAAAGGAGCATCACTCAGGGAATATCTGATAAGGCCTTCTTGATGTTCAGTGTTTGGGAATGGCTCAGATGTTTGTTGGGAAACCCTGGATTCAATAGGCTGCTGGGATAGGAATCAGTGTCCTTAGATTCGCCCCTCACAGCCTCCTATATAAGATCCAAGAGCCCTAGTTCTTTTTCCTAATATAGGCCTACTTGGGGATTAACTCTACAGACGTAAGGAACCAGCCTAAGGTCAAAAATTCCCTAAACAAATAGATTTGATGGTGGATATGCATGTCAGGGACAAAGGCCCCTAAGGAGCACTACACTACTACATTGGGTTTGGAGTCCAAAGATCTGAGCTCAGAGACTGAGAGACCTGGGTTTGAATTCTGCCTCTAGCAATTATTAGCAAGTCACTTAGCTAAGTAGGCCTCAGTTTCCTCATCTGTAAAATAAGGGAGTGGCCTTCTGATGGGCTCTGAGGTCCTTTCTAGATCTGGATTTAGGATCCCCCGAGGCAGACACAACCTATCTAGGAGGAATCAATAAATTATTCTTGCTTGAGAAGTCCTAGGAAGTTGCCAAGGGTCACACAGTCCTTACATACCAGAGGCAAGCTTCAAACTCAGATCTTCCTACCTTCAATAATAATACTAGTTAGCAGTTATATATCACTCTAAGCCTTAGAATCTAAGAGTTTTTTTTTTGGGGGGGGGGGGGTGGAGAGGCAATTAGGGTTAAGTGACTTGCCCAGGGTCACACAGCTGGTAAATGGTAAGTGTCTGAGACTGGATTTGAACTCAGGTCCTCCTGACTCCAAGACCCACATTGTATCTCCTGCACCACCCAGCTGCCCGTCACTTTAAGGTTTTCAAAGCACTTTACGTAAGTTTTCTCATTTGATCCTCATGACAAACCCTGGGAATTGTCCCTGTACCCAGGGAACACTTGAGAGATGCTATTATTACTCCCTTATACAGATGTTGAAACTGAGGCTGAGAAATTAAACGACTTGGCCTAGCATCACATCCATCCATGCCAAGCACTCAATTCCCTGCCATCCTGCCTCTGGCATTAATCGTTAAATAAATACAAATAAAAAATAAAATAATCCTAAATAAACAATGTGAGTAAGAGCTAGTTTATGTCGCCCTCTGACGCATTTATCTTTGTGATTTGCAAAGCACTTTGCCTGTATTATGCCAGTTGAGTGTGGGGTAGGGGATATTACTATCACCTTTTTACAGAGGAGGAAGCTGAGACAGAGTGAAATCCAAGTGACTTGTCCAAAGTCGCGCAGCCAGGACATGTCTAAGGCAGAATTTCAGTTTGGGGTTTCCTGACTGCTGTTCCATCATTCTGTTCACCTTGCCGCATAGCTGGTAATAGCAGTATACATTTCTGTAGTGGGTTAGGGTTTCTGAGGTCGTTACCATTCCTTATCTCATTTGAGCCTTTTGATAACCCAAAGAGGTTGCCTGGACGGCTATTCTTAGCCCTATTTTTCCTTAGCCCTTCACCTACAGATAAGGAAACCAAGCATCAGAACAGTGACTTGTCCTTGGTAAAAGAAGTTACAAGTGGTGGCCTCTGGTTCCAGGTCTGGCATGCTTTCCAGTCCTCCAGATGATTTTTGAGACAAGGTGAGAAGAAGGGGAAAAACCTGCCCCCAGAAGCCTGGTCCCTGGGAGATGCTCAGCCAAGCCTGTTCATTGCCTTCACTCCCAGTGGAGCTGGGAAGCAGCCCCCTCCCCCAGACAGCCAGCTTAGTCATCTCTTCAAAGGAAACCCCATGTCAGTCACTCTAGTGCCTGAGCTACGCAGGTCCCAGCTGGGAATGGTTTTTTCCTAGGGCTCTAATGATAAGAGCTCTGAAATGCAAATGCTTCAGGAGAGGAAGTGGGAGTGGGGGCAGCAGTGCCAAGCTAATGATCTTTTGGCATCTTATGTTTGGGAGAAAGATGACGGCTTCGGATACCAGCCCCCACCATTCTCCAGGCACAAGTTGACACTGAGGAATGCCTGTCTTAAAAAGAACATTAACTTTTTTTTCTTTAGAGTCAGAATCTTTGAGCTGGAACGGACCGTACATAGATCTCTCACTTCACCAATGGGGAAACTGAGGCCAGGAGAGGTCAAAGGACTTGTCCACAGCAATTTGATTAGTTAGTGGCACAGTCGGGGCTCAAACTCAGGTTTTCTGACTCCCAGTCTAGTGGCTTTTTAATGATGCTGTGTAGATGCAGGGCAGAGGGGTTGGAGTTTAAATCCAAATCAGTTGTCTACATCAGTGCCAGATAACCAATTGAGTTCAAGGAGTAGGGAGAGAGCAATGAGTTAGCCTAGCATTAGATGTCCAAAGAATGGGGCAGGCTTGAGCTGAGATCACTGGGTGGCGTTCCATTGTTCTATTTCTTTTGTTACCCATGAGCCTCCCCTTCACCCCTCATGGCCTTCCTGCATTAGCTTCAGCTGGACAGCTTTTTGTCTCTTTCCTTTGGGGAGAATGGCCAAAGGATGATAGATTTAAATCCTGAAGCACCTTAGAGTCCAGCTGGTCCAACTCCATTCTTTTCCAGGTGAGGAATCTAAAGCAAAGAAAGGTTAAGTAACTTGGTCATAGTTGTATAGCTGGTGTATGAAGTAATATTTGAAGCAAGCTCTCCCTGTATAGTACTCTGTCCAGTGTGCCCTACCCACTGCCCCATACTTCTTGTCAAAAATTGAGAACTTGAAGAGACCCTAGAAGTCATCAAATTCAACCCTCTCATTTTTACAGATAGGGAAACTGAGGTTGAGAGGCTAGAATACTGAAGTGCCTATGCTCAAGATGATTATGATCATGTTTGGGGGACAGACTTGTACAGATTAAATTCAGAGCAGAGAGTACAAGGTCTTGTTCTGATGTGCAGCTGATGCGTTTGGAATAGCTATGCCCAGGGACAAGCCTAGGGATTAAGTGCCTGTCCGCTGTCTGAGGACCAGCTGTGCTGGCTTAGATGAAGCTTGATGAATTTTTCCAGAGCAATTCTGCAGGATTGCTGGCTGAGCCATGGAGGGGCTGCATTCAGCATGGGGGGAAGGAGTATACACCGAAGAGATTCTAGAGCCTTTGAAGTACTGAACAGAATGCATGGTCAAGCTCAAGGTGATGGGGTACAGGGGACAAGTACTCCAGGGGTTCATAGAAGGGAGAGGTTGATGTGGACTGGAGGGTTAGGAAAGGCTTCCTGGAGGACATGGGCCACAAATGGACCTTGAAGGATGGGTAGGATTTGAATATGTGGAGAAGTGCAACTACAGCATTAAAAGTGGGAGAAATGGTATGAACAAAAGTGTGGAGGGGGGAAATCAGCCACTCAATGTGCATTTATTAAACCCCTATTATTATGTGTCAGGCACTGTGGATACAAAGGATGACCAAGACATGATCCCCGCCCTCACAAAGCTCCCATTCAAGAGGGGGAGATAACAGGGGGAGATAACTGTAAACAGCTCTGTGTATGCTTAGATACAAGATATGTACAAAGTCTAAGGAAGCATTCCCTGGTGGAAGGCATTGGGTGGGGGAGTGAGGAGGAACTGGGAAAAGCCTCTCATAGAAGATGGGACTGAATTTTGAGAGCCTTGTAAGGATTTCCCATAAATGTTATTTCACCAATTGAGTTTGGAATAGACTCAATTGAGTACTAGTCCCTCTTTGGTTTGCAGTGACATAGATTTGGAGTCAAAGGACCTGGGTTCAAATTATGACTGGTATTTCTGTCAGTAAATTGATCTTGGATAAGGAACTTCTGGGCCTCAATTTACTCATCTGTAAAATAGTGGGATTGGGTTTATTGATATGTAAAGATAATTCTGTGTAAGATGATTCTGTAACATCTAAGGCCCCTCCTAGCTGTAAATACAGAGTGCTTTGACCCTAGGGCACCCCCTAGCACTATGCCTATAGTGGGAAATGGAGAAGAAGGGTAAGGGACTGCTCTCAGACTAAATAAAGGATTCTGAGCAGAAGCCTCCTCTCCAGGACTGGGAGAGAACACCTCAGTCTAGCAATGGAACCAGAAGAGCTGCTACTCTAACAGAGACAAAAGGCTTCGTTTCCATTAGGCCCAAGGGATACAAGTGGATCCTAAGGGAGGGCAGGGCTCCCTGGAGCCCCCGACACTCCACCCTTACCCTGGCCTCCCCGCCTGGCCTCCTGCTCTTTGCTACCTCTAAGCTGTTTGGCTTGTTAGCCACTTTGTTGGAGACAAACAACTGTTATAGGATAAGTGGATTACCCTGAAGCTTTCTCAGACTTGGTAAGTCTCAGGACTAGACCTGATTCTTGGTGTCCTGGGGACCTGGCCATGGCTAAACCTAGGGCTCAGACAGCTAAGCAGATGGAGAGCAGAAGGTGAGCTGAAGAATTAATAGGTGGGAAGAGGTCAGGTGAAGTGGGAGGTCCCTGGCCAGAAGGCACTGGGGCTGCTGCTGTTCTTGCTGCCCATGTGTTATTCTCTTAACCTGTAGTTTATTTCTCCAAGGGGGATAGAAGTTGGTGGGGGTAGGCATGGGAAGTTGCTATCACTGTCCAGTGTTATCTTGTTCATGGCAGTTCCAGATCATTCCACTTTAGTATCTAACATGAACCTATATGGAGAAGTCACCCAGGGGCCTTATCTTTCACCTTCTCCCTTGAGGCCGAGGATATAGAATATTCAAGGAGTATACATCATCCAATTTAACAAACAATTATTGAGTGCCTACTGTGTGCAGAATATGATGTAAAGGCCTTTGGTGACATCTTTTTTGGAGCTTAAGGTCTAGTCCTAAAACTAGAACACAAAATAATAGGTGACGAGTACATTTTTGATAGAGAGGGAAGCAGGACCCAGTGTTCCATCAGGTGCTGACAGAGGAAGGAGCTTGGTTGAATAGAGACCAAGGGGTCATCTTGGCCCTTGCTTTGGTGACTGTCCTCTTAACTTTTCTTTGGTGAAATGCAGGCGCCTCATTCTGAACTGATCTCCCACCAAGTGCACTGAGTTGACAGGTGGGAGTCAGTCCAGTCTCTTGCTAGGCCCTCATCCAAGCCCATCTGGAGTTTTCCATTCAATTCTAGGCATCGCAGTCTAGGAAAGGGATTGATAAGCTAGTTAACATCTAAAGGAGAGCAACCAGAATGTTGTTGACAACCAGTCTATAGAACTGAGAATATTTATTCTTTTGTTGTGATGGTGGTGGTTGTTTTTGGAGGCGATCAGAGTTAAGTTGCCCAGGGCCACACAGCTAGTAAGCCTCAAGTATTGGAGGCCAGATTTGCATGCAGGTCCTCCTGACTCCAGACCTGTTGCTTTATCCACTGCGCCACCTCACTGCCCCAAGAATATTTATTCTTGAGAAGGTTCAGTGGGAACCAGAGCAGATTTCAATAATAGCTAATGATAATAATAAGTATATAGTGCTTTAAGGACTGCAAACTGCTTTACAAATATCATCTTGTTTTGTCCTCACAACAAATCCGGGAGGTAAATGCTATTATTCCCATTTTACAGATGAGGAAACTGAGGCAGGTGGTAGTTGTCACTTCCCCAGGATCATACAGCTAGTAAGGATAGGAGGCTGGAATTTGCATCTAGGTCTTCCTGACCGCAAGTCCAGCACTGTCCACTGTGTCACCCAGCTGCCTTCAAGAATGTGAAGGGGTTGCCACAAAAAAGAGGGGTTAAAATTATCCTATTTGGCTCCAGGGGCTAGAACTAAGAGATGGGGAAAAAATACAAAAAGTCGAATTTAAATCTGTTGCCAGATAACTTGAGGAGTAAAACAGGATGTCTGAGGAATTGGTCGGTTCCCCATTTGTTTGAAGATGACACCTTGTTAGGTACCTTGTAGTGAGAATTCTTTTTTGGTTAGCCTAGGGAGCCAATGAGTCCCCTTCAAACTCTGAGTCTGTGATTCTGTATTGATGATCCCTGCTAGAACCTATGGCTGCTACTTTGCTGCTTTTTAAGTGGGGAGGTGTAGAGCTTGGCTTCTCCAAAGGGCCTTTCTCTAGTAGCCTCTGGGGAAACTTCCACATTAGGTGGTACAATAATGGTCTAAGTACTTGGGCAGTATGAGTGAATGACCTTCACCTGATCTGCTCTGGGGAAAGGGACAAGGAGGCAAGGGGTTGCCTTGACAGCATGGTAATGTCTAGACTTAGCATCCAAAGACCTGGCTCTCATTCTTGACTCTAACATAAACTCCGTGACTTTTCAAGCCTTACTTTGCTCCTCTGTAAAGTAAGGGATTAGGATACTTGCACTTTCTGCCTCATGCAACTACAGTGAGCAAAGTGATTTGTGAGCTCAAAAACACTATAATGATTACTTATTCACATCAGTCTTCTTCATACTGCATTAGTTACAGCTTTGCAGCTCAGACACTCACTAGCTGTGTGACTTT
This sequence comes from Pseudochirops corinnae, assembly GCA_028646515.1. Classification (NCBI taxonomy): domain Eukaryota; kingdom Metazoa; phylum Chordata; class Mammalia; order Diprotodontia; family Pseudocheiridae; genus Pseudochirops; species Pseudochirops corinnae. Next base: position 110,558,119 of record CM053588.1, read on the forward strand.
GGACAAGTCACTTACCCTCTGTCTGCTTCAACTATAAAACAGGGATCATAACAGGAACTGGGGCCACATAGCCAGAGTAAAAGGGGGGCACAGTTGGTAAAACTGGCACTGAGTCATTCTACATAATCCTATTAAAATTCATTTTAACAAGCAATTATTAAGTACCTACTTAATGAGGGCATTGGGCCTTGGAAAATGTTTACAAAAAAACAAAGCAGAATTGAAACTGATTTTGGCTAATTGACGTTGGACAATATCAGACTTACTAGGTAATGTGACTGACATTTGGGCATGTAAAAATAGTAATTAATAATAATTGTTGTTATTAATAGCTCAAATTTACTTGTCACTTTAAGGGTTTACAAAGTTCTCATTTGAACCTCATAATCTCTCTGTGAAATAGGCACTAAGGATAGTTTAGGATTGCCAATTCAAAGCACTCAGTGCACAGACCCCACTTACCATGAGGTGGTAGGGTGCCCCAGGCTCTTTTATGGTTTTCTGTTTAATTTTCTTTAAAAAATAAATCTTTAAGGGGCAGCTAGGTGGCACAGTAAATAAAGCACTGGCCCTGGAGTCAGGAGGACCCTAGTTCAAATCCAGCCTCAGACACTAGACACTTAACTAACTGTGTGACCTTGGGCAACTCATTTAACCCCAATTGCCTTGTCTTTCCCCCTCCCAAAAAAATTTAATTGATTGATTAATTAATTAATCTTTGGGGGTGAGGAGAAGGAAGAATCTTCTAGATGCTAAAATCAGTCCTTTCCAAGGTCCAATCATTGATTCAAGAGACATCTATTGAGGGTCTACTATATGAAAAAGTATATCATGCTAGATGCTTCAGGAGATATAAGAAGGTAGAGGACATATGAGTGTCAAAAATTAAGTAGAATTATCACAATGCACAGTATTTAATAGAATGTTAGAGACAGTAAGTTCAGTGGTGGCAGAGATTACTGTGGCTTGGGTTGGCCAAGGAAGTTTTCATAGAGAAGGTTGGATTTGAGTGAGACTTTAAGTATAGATAAGGCAGCCTGATGGGGTAGTGGATAGAGTGTGGGGCCTAGAGTCAAGAAGACTCTTCTTCCTGAATTCAAATCTGGCCTCAGATACTTACTGGCTGTGTGACTCTGGGGAAGTCACTTAATCCTGTTTCCTTATCTGTCAAATGAGCTAGAGAAGGAAATGGCAGACCACTCCAGTATCTTTGCCAAGAAAACCCAAATGGGGTCACAGAGAATCAGACAGGACTGAACAACGACAACAACACAATTCAGAGGGCATTTCAGCCTGGGATAACAAAGGCATGGAAGAGAGCATTAGAAGACAGATCTTTCCCTTCAGTGGGGAAATTGTGAGAGATTCAGTTAGATAAATTTATTTGGACCAGAAGTCAAAAGGCTTTGGATTCCAGAAAGGAGAATTTGAACTTGGGGTTGGTTTGTTGTTTTTTTTTTTGCTTTTTTTGTTTTTTGGAGAGAATTAGAACTTGCACTTACAATAATAAGTTTCCTTCAAGACTCAGCTAATGTCTCACCCTCTGCAAAAAGTCTTTCTCAGTCTTCCTTAAAGTTAATTCCTTCCGGCTGAGATCATCCCCAATTTGTCTTGTTTGTACGTAGTCATTTGTAGGTTCTCTCCCCTATTAGACTGAGCTATTAGAGGACAGACTGTCTTTTGCTTTTATTTGAATTCCAACACTTAGTAAGTTCTAAATAAATTGCTACTTGACTGATTTGGGGGAAAAGATGATGACTTTTATTTTACCACAGATCTCAGCCAACAAACGTTTATTGAGGGCATACTATGCGCAAGACTCTGTGATAAGCTCTGGGGATACAAAAGTCAATAGAGAAGAATGGTGGGGATGGGGTAGAACAGGACAGTGCTGAAGGATCAACACAAAGAAGAGGGATTAGGCTCATTCCATGAGGTTCTAGAGGGCAGAATGGGTGGAAACTGCAGAGAAGCAGATTGAGGCTTGATGGAAGGGATACTTCCTGGCAACTCACGTGATCCCAAAGCAGGATGGGTCGCCTCTCACTGGAGTTCCTCGAAAGTGATAATGAGTTGGGTGGTTGTTGAGGTCCTTGTTTGGATGTGAAGATGGCCCCTGAGGTCCCTTCCAAGGCTGGGTTTCTGTGATTCTAGAACATTAATAGGTGTTAGGGGAGAGAAGGCTCATGGCAGTGGAATGTCTTTGCTCTGCTACTGTCATTCTGTATGGGCTGCCAGGGCAAAGGGAAAGGCCGCCCATGCAACCTTGAACCCTATCAGGGAAGCTGGGACAGCACTTCCTCTCCTTCTGCTGTGCATTCCCCTCTCCCTGTTTCCAGAGTGGAAGTAATTCACCCCAAGGACACACAGCTGGACAGAGAAACCTGGGCCCCTGCTTTCCAGGTCATCTCCCTTTCTCCTAGGCCAGATAGATTGGGAAGGATGGTGAGTGGGGGTGAGATGGTGACTCTGTGTGTGTGTGTGTGGTCACCATCTTCCTTGGACTGTCACCAGTGATCAAAGTCTGGAGTGAGATGGCTACTGGGGCCACCAGGCCTGCTTCAGCCCTCAAAGGTGCTAGGGCTGACACCCCTTCCCTTGTGAGCTATGCCAGCTAAGTTGGAAGGCTCAGCAGGATTTGCACCTCAGTCAGGCAGAAACACTTGAGCTCAGCCATGGCTGCCTGGTGTCCCTGGTACTCTTTACAAGGGATGGACAAGGAGGCTTCCACCACTCAGGCAGGGATGGGAAAGGTTTGGGAGGAGCAGTTCTCTTCCTCAGTTTCTTTCTCCTATCTCCCCTTCCTCTCAGCACATCTCTTCCCCAATCCCTATCTCCTTCTTATCTGTTCTCATTTCTTCTCCCCCTTCCCCATTCTTTTTCTGTTCCCATCCTTTCTCCTTTGTTTTCCTCCCTCTTCCTCTTTTTCTCTCTTATTCTTAGCCCACTATTTTTCTCTCTTCTCTTCATTCCTCTCCCTCTCCCTCTCTCTTTCTGTTTTTGGTTTTATGTAAAAGTCAGGCTCTATACAGTCACCCCAGCTTCCCTCCTGCTGAATGAACTCTAGTCACAAATGTCGGACTACAAAGGGGATGGAACCCAGTGCAACAAATTATGCAAGGTGTGTGAGCATGGTGTGTGTGTGTGTGTGTGTGTGTGTGCACATGCATGTGCACGAGCTAACCAAGTATTTATTGAATAGGAGGATCATAGAACTTGAGCTGAAAGAATCCTTGGAGGTCATCTAGTACAATCCCCACACCCCATTTTATAGCTAAGTAGACTGAGACCCAAAGAGATGATGGTCACCCAGGTACTAAGTAGCAGAGCTGAGATTAGAACCCAAGCCCCAACTCCAATTGCAATACATTTTTTTTTCCATTATACAATATGCTTAGCACTTTACTGTGAAGGTGTGTGTGTGTGTGTGTCTTGCAAGGGAGCATAGATTATCATGGTTTATGCATTGTGCACTCACTTCAACAAACATTTTTAAGCACTTATTGCTTGCAGGGCACATATGTTCCCTTCTGTCCCATAAACACACCTACCTTGTTCCCACCCTTAATTCTCATTTGATCTAAATCTTCCCCATCATCCCAGGTTGACCTCAAATCCTGCCTCCTCAATGAGGCCTTTCTTGACCACCCCAGCCTATCAAGACCTCACCCTGGCCCTTTTCATCTCTACAGCATATTTCATATTAATTCAATGGCAATCTGTATTATTATTTGGTATGGTGTGCGTCTCATCTTCCCGGATAGATTGTGACAACAATTGGTTTTCCACTGCATGGAGTACCATCCAGGGCCTTCTGGGGGTGGGGTGATGAAAAGGGAGATCCCAGAGAAGCAGTTTGGTCCCTGACCTTGGGAGAAGAAACACTCTCCTAGGGGAGGAGGATGCTTGCAGGGCCACATGGCAGGAGGTAGGAACATGGTGCCCCCTTGAAATGGAAAATCCATGTAAAATTTTTTGGCCCTCCCTTTGCACCAGAGAAGAAGTCTGAATTTTTGCTTTTTCTTTTGTAGGGTACTTACAATACCTTATTGTAAAGTTTGGGTTGAATATTTTGTTATAGGCTCCATGTCATCAACCAGCCTTTGTATGTCTGCAGCTTCTGCAAAACTCCAAAAAAATTCCCATTTAATTTCTTATGCCAGCCCTCAATATAGTGAAACCTCAGTGGGAAAAGGCATGATGTGGAAGGAGGAACTATATTAGCAAGCATAATATAATGTATGTAGCATAAACTGAACACAGAACTACTTGAAGCACCCAATATAAATGTGGTTATAAAGGGATGGGGGAAATTCAGGCTTTGCTTTCTTCTTTTCCTTCCTGAGATCCTGAAAGTAAAGCCAGAGTGAATACAGAGCAAGCTGCTAAATTCGACAATTCAGAGCATTTTTATTGGGAGCCTTCTATGACCTGGTTATTGTGGAGAGTATGGCATAGTCCTGCCCTCAAAGAGCTTTCACTCTAATTTATCCATTTATCGATATTTAATCATTTTGGAGGGTTTGTTTTCTCACCTATAAAGGTAGAAACTCTAGATTGGGAGGCAGAAGGTCTGTGTTATCTTGGACATGTCACTTGTCCAGCTGCCAGTCTGCCCAGGTAGAGGGACTTTTCTCATGTGGGACTTCCCTATACCAAGGAATCAGAGGTCCACTGCCTTTCTCTAAGTCATTAAACCTTCCTGGGCCTCAGCATCTTCATCTATGAAATGAGGGCATGTACTCAATGATCTTTGAAATCCCTTCCAACTCTAAACCTATGATAGGACATGTTCATAGATAGTTATAATACAAGGCAAAATGTCAAAGCGGAAAGGGAAGTGATACGGGACTTCTTAGGAGGGGGAGGTCAGTTCTGACTTGAATAAAAGAAGACAGTGTGGTGCAATATTTAGAGAGCTGACCTCAGAGCCAGGAAGGTCTGGGTTCAAGCCCTGCCTCTGCCATACTAGCTGTGTGAACCCTTGACAATTTTCTTAATGTCTCAGTGTTCATGTTCTGATTTACCTGGTAGAGGGTATTTCCTCATCTCTGACCTCTCTATTCAAATAAAATCGTAAGTTTAGTCTTTATCCCCATTTCTTCTTTTTTAATGTCTTTTTTTTTTTTTGCTTTTTGGAGGGAGGAAGGTAGAGCAATTGGAGTTAAGTGACTTGCCCAAGGTCACATGGCTAGTAAGTGTTAAGTGTCTGAGGCCAGATTTGAACTCAGGTCCTTCTGAGTCCAGGGCTGGTGCTCTATTCACTGCACCACCTAGCTGCCCTCTCCATTTCTTTAATGGGATTTATCACATGCTCTTCACCTGTGTCCTCGTTGTTTAAGTAACTGACATGTAACTATCATAGACATATCACATGTCATTAGGATACACATTCTGGAAATTTAATTTTTTAATATAATTTTTTATTTAATTTTATTTTTTTGCTTTTTGGAAGTCAGGGCAATTGGGGTTAAGTGACTTGCCCAAGGTCACATGGCTAGTAAGTGTTAATTGTCTGAGGTCGGATTTGAACTCAAGTCCTCCTGACTCCAGCGCCGGTGCTCTATTCACTGCACCACCTAGCCGCCCCAAGAAATTTAAATTTTTTAAGATCAACGTTTATTGAAGAGTCATTCATAAAGGACACTATTTTATTCACCAAATTAAACTAAAATTAATTTTTAAATTAGTAGCTAAGATGCTTAAATATTCTTTGTTATTTGGGATGACTGTCTGCAGGGAATAGAGAAGGATACAAGGGGAAATTTGGGTGATATAAAAACAAAGGTATCAATAAAAATTTATTTAAAAAATACAAATGATTGGGTGGCTAGGTGACACAGTGAATAGAACACCGGCCCTGGAGTCAGGAGGACCTGAGTTCAAATCTGGCCTCAGACATTTAACACAAAAGCTAACCATGTGACCTTGGGCAAGTTACTTAACCCCAGTTGCCCTGCCTTCCCCCCTCAAAAAAAAAATACGAAGTTCAGGCATGAGACACAAAATAAAAAATATATCAGGTTTTGTCTGGACATACCTAGTATACTCTAAACATATGCTAATGATAGAGATGCTAAGATGGAGGCTGGAGATGGAATGGACCTTAAATCTATTCACAGCCTCCTGGGAAGCAGAGAGATTAAGTGATTTGCTTAAAGAATCACCAGCTAATGGGAGGGTCAAGGCCAGAACCCAGGTCTTCTGATTATAGACCCAGTATTTCCACTATATCCATTGTGGTTTGGGATTTATCCCACTTGGACCTAGGCAAGACTTTAGCAATCATGACTAATTCCTTCATTTTATAGATGAGGAAGCTGATGCCCAGATATAGAGACGGGCCATTTAGTGACCTGTGTAAAGTCATATAAATGGTCAACTCAAGTTTTCAGACACCAAATCCAGTGTTCTTTCCACTATTTCAAAGAGGATTTGAAAAAATATAGACATATTAATTCCTTTCCTAGATATCCCCTCATCTGTGTTAAGTTGAATCAATACAGTGGATTTATGCTAATTTTTCAGGCAATGTCTTGGGGAGAGGGGAGAGCTGTGCGTATTTGTCCTGTGTTTCAGGCTGTTTGTAGAGGGCTCAAGCAAGGAGAGGCCTTCTCCCTCTTTGAGCACACATTTATCCCTTGCCAACTTAGTTGGTCTACCTCGTTTGAGCAAATAGAAGCGGAGCTTTGCTAGAAAGACCTTTGCAAATTTCTCTCCCAATTGTCTCTGGGGAGGGGGGGGGGGGTGGCAGCTTAGGAAACGGATGTACTTTTGAATGTTGACACTGTTCCACCAGAAAGGATGGTTCTTGGCTCACTTCATGAAAAGACCAAAGCAAAAAGCCCTGAATGGGGGGAAAGGCTAGAGGCATAGGATAGAGGCTAGATGGCCACCAGGGCTTCCATCCTCCTTTTCAGTTTCTAAATGCTGACAGCTACAAATAGGCTATTGATTGTATTTAATAAAGTCTCAGAAAGGAGTTATTGCAAGGCTTGCCTCTGCCGAGGAAAGTGATTGATATCTTCAGTGAGTTGAAAAAAAAAAAAAAAAGGAGTCCAATTTGGGAGAGAAGTCTGAGTAGGGAGTTTTGTTTTGTTTTTAAGAGAAATGCATATGTGTGTATGTGTGCATGCACAGTGTTTATACCAGTGAGGACTGCCTCAGTCGGACAGATGCTCCTTTCTAGATCTCACTACAAAGTAGAATATTTGGGGCCTTAGGTCACTGCTACTTTTTCCTCTATTCTTGGAAAAATCATTAACATATAAAAGTTGCAGATTAATCCACAGGCCACTGAAAAAATGTCTCACTTCTTCCTTGTGAATCCTCTGTCCAACACACACATACACACACACACACACACACACAATATTGTATCTGTCAATCAATCAATTGACATTTGTCAAGTACTACTATGTGCCAAGCACGGGCCTGCATGTGGCTACTAAAAAACAAAAGAGGCAGCTCCTGCCTCCAGGACTCAACTTTGGAGGAGAGATAGCACCTATTCAAAGATACATACAGGACATACGCAAAATAAATAGCCAGTGATTTGGCCATTTAGTTGCTGGGGGAATAGGGAAAGGCCTTTTAAAGAAGGTGTCTTTATACCTGAGCCTTGCAGGGTGGGTGAGTGAGGAAGATTAGCATTCGGGGCATGGGGCTCAGCCTGCACAAAGCCGCTAAGGCAGGAGGTGCAATGTTGTACATGTATATGAAGAAGTACAGACAGGGCCCATGTGGCTGAAGTGTACAATGAGACTGTAAAGGGAGAGAAATGTATCACCAGCCTGGAAGGCAGACCAGACCATGATTGCCCAGGGCCTTAAGAAGCAAATAGAAGAGTTTGTCTTTTATCCTAGAGGCAATGGGGAGCCACCAAAGCACTTGCTTCTCTTCCTCCTCCTCCTCCACTTCCTCCACCTCCTCCTCCTCCTCCTCCTCTTCCTCTTCTTTTTCTTCCATATTATCTTTTTTTTAAGCAAGAAAAATGAAGTGAAAAAATGTTTCAATTTGTACTCAGAGTTCATCAGTTCTCTATGAAGGTGGAGAGCCTGTTTCATCACAAAACCTTTGGAATTTTTGTGAATCATTGTATTCATCGCAGTACCTAAGTCTTTCACAGTTGATTGTTGTTACTATATCACTGTTACTGTGTACAGTGTTCTCTTAGTTCTGCTCACTTCACTTTGCATTTCATTTAGTTCATGTAAGTCTTCCCAGGTTTTTCTGAAACCGTTCCTGGTCATCATTTCTTACAGCGCAATAGTATTCCATCACAATCATATGCCACAACTTGTTCAGTCATTCCCCAGCTGATGAGGCATCCCCTCAGTCTCCAATTCTTCACCACCACAAAAAGAGCTGCTCCAAATATTTTCCCCTTTTTATGATCTCTTTGGGATATAGACCTAGTCCACTAAAGTGTCTTAAGCAGTAGCATGGTCAGACCTGTGTGTAGCCCTTTTTCCTATGGGATTCAGTATCTCAGCTCACATTCACACTGAGAAACTGGGTATCCCAGAGCAGGATAAGCTATACCTACCTTCTCAGGATTCTAGAAGTAACCATTATGGGGTTTTCTTCTCTAATGATACTGACTTAAGCCCCCATTCTGGCATCTTCTCAGTCTTGATTATGAAATAAAGTGAGTATCTCCCTCCTACTATCAATATCTTCCAGTACCAAACACCCCATGATCATTTAGTCAACTTACATCAAGCAGATTTCACAAAAGGATGCTTTCTAAGAAAATATAGCAAGACCAGAAAAACAAACCACAGGCTATATTAGCCCTGGCTGGGTTGGGCCTGAGGCCTCTCCCCACCTAGAGGTTTACAGCATGTCTTCTTCACTTGAAGCAGCCAGACAGGAAAGACAAATCCTTGTGTGTTCATACTTGTTTGGAATACATGCTTGGTTCTGGCTCAGCAACCAATCCAAAGTCTGTTTCTTCAACACTTGGTTAGCAGACCAGAAATAGTACTAGCTGTGAACGCTCTCGAGTCCAAGTGAGGGTTACATCACCTAGGCACATTGGATAAATTCATAAGGGGTGGGCATGACCAATACCCTGACATACATTTTTCCAATATTCCTTTGCATCCTAAACATAAGTTCAAGGAAACTACCATGGTCATGATATGTCTTTCCTTCTCTTAGAAGATTCATAGCTAGAGGAAATAATCTAGTTCGTCCCCTTGTTTTACAGATAAGGAAACTGAGGCCCATGAAGGGAGCCAACATTACAACTAGAATTCATACCTAGGGCCTCTGATTCCAGAGCTAACACTGTTTCCACTATACCATGCTGGGCGGTAGCCTACTTCTCTTCTGTTACCCCTCCAGGATGAAAATGTTTCTGCTATCAGAGAGCAGAATTTCCTCAGAGATCTCTTAAATTAGTTTTGTTTTAAATCCTAAGGAGGAACATTTTGTTTCCATCTTTGCTCCCTCCTTCATCTTGCCAAAGCTGGGGGTGATGACTCTAATAGAAAAGGATCTCAGTCTTGGGTCTGGGTAACGAGAAACCCAGAACCTCTATTATATCCCATGCAGATGGAAGAGTTCTCATTGTCCCCAGAATCTCCAGGCCATGCTGTGTAGATGGAGGAGTTATACTTGTCCAGGACATTTGGATAAATGTGCAGAATAGACAGAGAATAGAGCAAGGGAACATGACCATCACCAGGGTGTTCTGTGGATCCCATGCGAGGTGCTTAGCCCCTTCACTCACAGTAAGCTAGAGACTGCTAAAGTATATTCCTTGGGGCAAGACCCCTGGCTCTGAGTTGGGAGAACTAGGTTCCTGTCCCAACTCTAACATTTACTAACTGGTGACCTTGTGCAAATTCTTTAATAGTAATAGTAATAATACGAACGATAATTAATAATTGACATTGGTGTAGTACTCTCCAGTTTGCTCATATTGATAGAGCACTTTGTAGCAAATCTCCCAATAATGATGATAGCTGACACTGACACTATCCTGTGATTTACATGCATGATCTCATTTGATTTTCCTAACAACCTGATGAAAGTAGGGTCCTATCAGCCTTTTACTGATGAAAAAAACAAAGGCTTGGAGAGGGGATATGATTTGCCTGGGTACAAAGAGCTACTAATCATCCAAGGCAAGAACTGAATTCAGATCTTCCTCACCTCAGATCCAGAAATCCACTACGCCTTTACATCTCTGAGATTTAATTTGCCCATCTGCAAAATTGGAGTAATAGGACTCATATGTAGAAAAATATTTGTAGCGGCTCTTTTTGTGGTAGCAAAGAAATGGAAGCTGAGGGGAATGCCCATCAATTGGGAAATGACTGAACAAGTTATGGCACATTAATATGATAATAGACTATTGTGCTTTAAGAAATGATGAAGGAGATAATTTCAGAAAAACCTGGGAAGACCTGTATGAACTGATGCAAAGTGAAGTGAGCAGAACCAGGAGAATAATCTATACAGTATTAACAATATTCTAAAGATGGTCAACTTTGAAAGACTTAGGTAACTCTGATCAATACAATGACCCACCACAGTTCTGAAAGACTCATGATGAAACATACTATTTGTCAGCAGATAGGGAATTGATGGACTCAAAGTACAGAGTGAACCATATATTTTTCTTTTTTTCTTTTTCTTGGTTTTTAAAAACATGATTAACGGAGAAATTTGTTTTGTGTGACTCTAGATATTTATAATAAATTTTGTTTTGCTTGCTTCAGTGTGTGAGGGAAAGGGAAAGGAAGAGAGAGAACTTGGAACTAAAAAAAGAAAAAGTCTCTATGCTTGAAAAATAAACAATCCTTTAAAATGGGGGTGATAAGGCTTGCTTGTTGTGATAATCAAATGAGATGATGTATTTATGAAACCATGAAGGTCTATGTCCACATGGATAATGGTTTATAGTTGCAAAGTATATCCTGTTCTATACCCCATGTAGCATCTCCTCAGATGATCATAAGAACCCATGGAAATAGGGCATGAGTTATTTCCTCCACTGTAAAACTGAGGAATTTGGAGCTGAAAGAGGGAACATGAATGTTCCAGTATCTCAGATGTAGCAGAGTTGAGACTTAAAGTCAATGCTGACTGTAGGTCTGTTGTTTCTTCCAATACAACCCTATGGAGTATATCTAAATTCATGAACGTGTGATTTCATCATTATGGGCAGCTCCCAGTCTTCAAGCTCAATTCACTGAAGCAGGTTGCCACCATCTATCAACAATTATTAAGCATCTATTAGATAAATCAGAGAATTATAGATATAAAATTGAAGGGACCTCAGAGGTCATCTAGTCCAGCACTTTTTAAACTATTTGGCAACAGTAAAAGGTTTTTGAATGCATAACAACCAAAAATTAAAAATCAAGCACAAAATGAATCTGGCAGCCCTTTGCTGGGGCAACCCCACTGCAGCCTTGGTTCTGAACACAAAGCATTCACACTTTGTACTACACATACCCTCAGGTCATGAAACACTAAGTAAGGCTGTGGAAAATAGAAACACTGATCTGGTATACCACCCTCAATTTATAGATGGGGCAGCTGAGTTCCAGGAAGACTGAGTAATTTGCCCATGATCCAACAGGTGGCAAATGATCAGGAATAGGTTTTCAATTCCAGACCTCTGATTCCAGTATCAGGCAACTTTTCCCCAAGCCCTGTTGCCTCCCTAGGGCTTGAGATACATAACACACAGACATTCAATGGCAAAGCCAGAATGTAAAGTCAGACTTCAAGCCCAGTTCCCTATGCACCAGGCCAAGCTGCCTAGCTAGTAACTGTCAAATGAGGAAATCAGTATGAGCTGAACATTACTAAATGGAGTAAGAAGCTAGGTTTCCAAAGGTTGGTTTTGTTGTGTTGTTGTTGTTTTTAATAAACTAGTACAAGCAAAGGAAGGTGGAATCAGATATGGGGATAGATTGATAGAATTAAGAGAGATCTGAGCAGATCAGACCTTGAATGGGAGGGCTCAATCCCACCAGTCTGAGGCCTTTCTCTTTGTGGCAAAAGAAGCTGGGGTCCCAATGTGCTGAGGGCAGAGGGTTGGGAGTAGACACCTCCTTTATATCTGCTTTGGCTCTCAACCATCAGTTTGCCTGGGGTAGATATAAGGATAAAGCCCAGCTGGCCAAGCCCTCCTGTCTCTGCTCAGTGCCCCATGACCCTTGTGTGTCTTGGAGCAGCTCCTCTCCAAACTGTAGGCCCCTTTCTATGAATGCCACATGTCTCTTCTGGCACAGTGGCCCTCGCTATTGCTGCCTATCCCCTGTCCAGCAACTTCCTTTGTGGTTTCTGGAACCCCCTGGTCCATCTGGCCTTCCCTCTCAACCCCACCACTTGGCAGCAGGACTTGTCTTTTCATTCCTCTCCTTGCCCTGGAAGAAGGGGTCTGCTAGGCTGAACTGGGCTGCTTCCAGAAGAGTCCAGGCAGCTTCTATTGCTAGTCTGGGTTAGTTCGTCATGCCCGCCTCATGGTCACTGCCTTTGAGGCTCAGTGCCTCAGAAAGGACTGGCTCCTCCCTTTCTGCCTCTGATTAGCATTGGCTGGGGCACCAGAGCTTGCTTCTGAGGGGCCTGGGGACCCTCTGCTGTGTGAACTCCTCTCACCAAGGTGACCAGTTTTTTATATTCAGGCAGCGGACAATGACAGCCTTCTACCAAATGTACAGTGTCAAGGAGAAAAAAGAAAGAGGTACTAATTTGCATGTTGTTTTGCATATAACTCAAAGAGTTTTCAAATGTCCAAATGCAGGGATGGTTTCCAAGGCTCTGCTCCTTCCCCTGCAGAGCTTGAACTGCCTGCTGAGCCTACACTGGGCTTGCTCAGTCTAGAAAAATAATTGTTTGGGCACAGGTAAAGAAGCCTAATGTGGATTAGTCCAAATAGATATCACATTTCTCCTCATGCAAACTCCCTTCCTCCACCCCCCAGAAGAAAGAAAACTGAATAGAGCCTGGAATCATACGCCAATGGAAGAAAGATGCTGACATGCGCATGGAGAGGAGAGTACTTCTTCATTTCTCCTTTGTCCATCTTACACTCTACCTTGTATAAGACTTATTCATGCACCAGACATAATCATAGGCAGCTAAGTGGCTCAGTGGCTAGATCATTAGACCTGGAGTCGGGAAACCTGAGTTTGGAACTGGCTTCAGACACTGTGTGACCCTGGGCAAGTCACTTAACCTCTGTTTGCCTCGGTTTTCTCATCTGTGAAATGGGGATGATAATAATAATAGCACTAACTTCCCAAAGTTATGTGAGGATCAAACAAGATAATATTTGTGAGCCTTAATGTGCTATGTCAATGCTAGCTACCATTATTGTAGTTCCCTTATTTGATTAGGAGCCCGAGAGGACTCACCATCTCTCAACTTCATGTTTCTTCTACCTTTCACAGCAGCTTTCCTGTGGTAAGCATTTAACAAATGCTTGTTGAGTTTAACCGAATTAAATTGAAGTCATTATTGGGTTGTTTGGGTCATTTCAATTGTGTCTCATTCCTTGTGATCTCCTTTAGAGGTTTCCTTGGTATTGATACTGGAGTGGTTTGTCATTTCCTTCTCTAGCTCCTTTTACAGATGAGAAAACTGAGGCAAAAAGGGTTAAGTGACTCGTCCAGGGTCACACAGCTAGGAAGTGTCTGAGGTTGGATTTGAACTCAGGTCTTCCTGACTCCAGGTTCAGTGCTCTATCCACTGTGTCAGAAGAAAAGCAGTATTAGGGAAAACCAATTTTTTTTTTTTGCTTTTTGGAGAAGGGAAGGTAGGGCAATGGAGTACCAATTTATTTGAGTTGGATGAAATGTCCAAAAACCTTTCATAGCAAATAGAGGCTTTTAATAATAGCCATGGGGCTCAAGTAGGTAAAAAGAAGGAACAGGGGAAGGGATAGAGAAGGCTCTGTTTTTCCCTCCTACCATTGAAATCCTATATATATCATTTAAAGCATGTCTTCAGTGCTTCTTCCTCTAGGAAGCTTTCACTGATTTCCCCAGTCAGTAATGATGTCTCTCCCCTTCTGATCATACATGGCACTTGGCCTGGATCTTTCTTTGGCATGTATTTTGGGTACATGTATGTGTTGTATCTTCAAATTATGGGTAAGTACCATTAAGACAAAATAAAAGTCATGTCTTAACTATATTTCTTCTAGCACTTAACACAATTCTCTATGCCCAGTTGATATTTGATAACTGTCTGCCAAATGAATGCCCCCAGAATTCTATATGTTATTTCATGGATTATGGATATTTAGGACCGAAAGGGACCTTAGAAGTCATAGGACCATAGATTAAGAGTTCAAGGTGACCTTTAGAGGCCTTCTGGGCCAACTCCTGATTTTACAGGGGAAGAAACTGAGGCCCAAGGACATTAAATCTCTTGCCAAAACTTGCCCAAGTTTACCTGCATAGCACATGTTGTTAGTAGCAGAGTTGAGGTATGAACTTAGCTGCTCTCCCTCCAGATCCATCTTTGTATCGTGTTGCCTCCCCCACTTTCCCTTTGCATATTCCTCAGAGCTTTACAGATCATATTTTCTGAACCAAAAAACGAGGGCACAAGAACTGGTGGAGGATATTACTTTTGCAAGGGCTCATTAAAAGTCTACTCTTTTCTTTAAATCAAGGCTATCCTAGAAAATCCAGGGCATCCAGTTGTCATGCACTTAGAACCAAACTGGGTTTTTAGCAGCGGAAAAATATATGCTTTCTAGATCATTGTAAGAAAGCACAAGGATGTTATTGAAATTTTGAATAACAGGAGGCCAGAGTCAGGGATTCCATCCATGACCCTTCCTGACTGCCTTGTGAAGCTGATCCATGTGTTTCATAGTCTAAGTTAAGCCCAACCTTCTTCTCTGGAAATAAGGCTCCTGACTGCCTGTGTAATAGAAGTCATCTTCTTTCTATTGAATGATGTCACCTCCCTACCTCTCCCTCCCACCTTCACCAAATTCAACATTGCCATGTACCCAGTTGAGCTCCATGTAAACGCCACAACTTGCCCTAACAGAGAGCTAACCCAGAATCATAAGCTCAATGGCTATGTGAAGTATCCAATAGAGAGTAAGCTTTCTGAGTGCAGGGACTACTTTCCATTTTATCTTCAGATCCCTGGTACTTTGCACACAGTAGGTGCATCATCAATGCTCATGTGATTGAATTGTCCACCATAAAATCTGACTGATTTTATGTCCCTCCATCTTGACCACAGAATAACTCTGCAGTTGACAAGCCTGATGATTTCCTTAGTACAATTCCTCCTGCAGAGCCTTCTCTTGTCCAACATGTTGTGGCTCTGGCTCTTCCATTTGTTCACTGAATTTATCATTTTGAAGGGCTTTGAATTAATCATTTGTTTCACAAGTATTTAGTGAATGCTTCCCTTGTGCCCACCTAGGCCCTATCAGACATGCAAAATGGTGTCCTTGCCCATAAGAAACTTATAATGTGCTTGAGAAAAAGAAATCTAACACGATGAAAAAATTGGTGAACAATATAGTGTATAATAAGGTGATCAGTGGTAAAGTTTGAATTGTTGAGGCAACAGGAGTTCAAGAAAAAGAGAGATTCATAGGAATCAGAATAATTGTGGAAAGGTTCAAGGAGAATGTGGCATTTGGCTTGGCCCTTAAAAGAGGTGTAGATAGGAGAACAGTGGCATCATTACGTTGGTAATGGGTGCTTAATCCCATAGATATTCAGTTAGAGCTGGAAGTGAGCCTTAGGGACCATCTATTTCAACTAGATTTTGTCAATGAGATAACTAAGTTCTAGAGAGGCCAAGTGCTTCTCCAGCATGAAAGAGCCTCCTCTTTCTATTTGATGGGTCCCCCCTCTTAAGCCTGGACTCAGATGCCACCTCCAATCCAGTCCAACAATCCTCTTCCCTGAAACCACCCCTCCCCCTCACCTTTTCCCCAGTCTCTTCTTAAATTTCTCATAAAGCTTCATTAGACTTCTCTTTTGTACTTGCCACATTCTGCTTCATATCAAACTTAATTGTTTACAACTATGATTCCATCTGATAGACTGAAGACTTCCAGAGGGCAGGGATTATTTGTCCAAGATTTCATCCTTGTCACTTCGAAGCCTAGCACAAGACTCTGCACACAAGAGGTGCTTAATATATGTCTAATGGAAATGAGTTGTTGGAAGGTATCATGCCCCTAGATCATAGGTACTAGGAAGCATTTGGTGGTGCTCTCTATTTCTGTGACCCTGCTTCCTGCCACTTAGTTTTACCATCCACTGAGTTGGACATTATGCTGCCCAGGGTCTAAAAAGGTTCTGATCTGTTACTCCAAAGGGAGGAAAAGAAGAGGAAGTTTGCCTGCACCCCTATCAATCCCTATTTCCCCCACAGGCAGTTTTTAAAAATATCTCTTTTATGGCCCAGCATCATATAAAAAAATTGGTCCAGTCATATGATTGAACAGGAGCATTTCTGAATGGCCACATGTATATGTGTGTTTGTACACATTTGTCTGTGTGTGTGTGTGTGTGTGTGTTTGTGTGTGAGCGAGAGAGAGAGAGAGAGGAGGGGAGAGGGGGAGAGAAAGAGGAGAGAGGGAGGGAGAAGACAGACAGAGACAGACAGAAACAGGGAGGGAGGGGAGTGGTAGAGAAAGAGGAGAGGAGAGGAGAGAAAGGGAGGGAGGAAAGGACGGAGGGAGAAAAAGGAGACAGAAGAGAAAGGAGGGCAGAGAGAGACACAGGAAGTGAGAAAGAGAGGAAAGAAGGAAGGAGGAAGGGAGAAAGAGGAGAGAGGGGAGAGAGAGGAGGGAGGACAGAGAGAGGGAGAGAGGGAGGGAGGGAGGGGAAAAGGAGAGAGAGAAGAGAAAGGAAAGGAGAAAGAGAGGTAGGGAGGAAAAGAGAAAGAAGAGAGAGGGGGCAGAGAGAGAGAGACACTAGGGAGGTCATTATATTCTCATCGTGGAAGCAGACAACTAACCATAAGAGGCCCCCTTTTCCTAATGGATCGCAGAGGATGTTAAAATCAGACTGGAAAGACAAAGAGCGGGAAGGCAGGGGTGGGACGGGGGCTGCCGTCTCCAGCAGCCTCCTGGGTGGTCAGGCTTAGCTGCGAAGAGGGAATTTTGTCATCGGCAGAGAGGTCTGTCACAGGAGGCCACAGCTTGGTACTCCTGGGACAGCTGGATATTTGGATCCAGTCTGGCGACTTGGCAAACAGACTGGGGAATTCGCGATGCGGCATTTACCTCATTGCAGACATGTAATCTTATCACGCCAGTTGGAGTGACTCTAACTAGATTTGTTACAAAATGGAATCTGTTTTTTTCTTCTTTATTTTCTTTTTATTTTAAAGGAGTCGACTACATGGTTGGATGTTTTGTCATGTGTTGTGGCTCTGTGCCTGGCACTTGTGTTTTTTTGGTGAATGTTGTACAAACACACATATGCCTACATACACAGAATCACATCAGCACACACTGGTTCATTCGATCAATTGGCAGCATGTATTCCAAGCCTGCCATGTATCCAGCCCCGTTCAGGGGACTGTGTCAGTTTCAGGGCAAGAATAAGACTTGGGTCCTGCCCTCATGGAGTTTTTAGTCTAATTGTTTGACCTCTTCATTTCCTGCTTACATTTGATTCCCTTCTTGTCAGAGCTCAAGTTTCCTTGCACATGAGAAGCAGAAAGGTTGGTACAGTTGAAAGAATGCTGGATTTCAAATGCTAGATTTTCCACTAACTAGCTGGGTGATTTAGTTGTTGTTAATGTTACTCAGTCATGTCCGACTCTTTGTGACCCCATTTGGGGTTTTCTTGGTGAAGATACTAGAGTAGTTCGCTACTTCACTCTATGACTCATTTTTACCGATGAGGAAAATGAGGCAAACAGGGTTAAGTGATCAGGTTTCTTCTTGGCATAGATACCGGAGGCCTTTGCCATTTCCTTCTGCAGCTCATTTTACAGATGAGGAAAATGAGGCAAACAGGAATAAGCGACTTGCCCAGAGTCACACAGATAGTAAGTGTCTGAGGCCAAATTTGAGCTCAGGTCTTCCTGATTCCAGGTCCAAGGCTCTAATATGCTTAGTATTTCAAAGAGCCAATTCTTTTCAAAAAATATTTTTATTGATGTCTATCCACTGTGCTGCCTAGCTGCTGTGGTTGACCTTGGGCAAGAGGCTAAACATTGAATAGGATAAGATGACCTCTAAGGTCCCTTCCAACTCTGGATCTATGATTCTATGATCCGGGAGATCTCTTCGCCCAGAAATGCAGCTGCCTCGCAGCATTCACTGATCCAATTCTCTACTGGGTGCCTAGCAAGGAGAGGCTCTCTTGCCCTGGTGCTGACTACTCACCTGTTTCTCACTTTTAGAAGACACTCATTTCTGCCTACAATCTCATGTGATCTCTAATCCTTCATCCCTTCCCCACCAAGGAGCTAGCTTTGTATACAGGGAGTGATCGAGACCAAAAAGGACCAGGAAATAGATAAAACATGGAGAGAAATCTCAGTCTTCTTCCTTCTTTCTCATGGAAAAAGAACAGACCATTTGTTCAATGAGAAGAGATCATAGGTAGCATGCTGAGATAGCTCTAATATGCTTAGTATTTCAAAGAGCGAATTCTTTTCAAAAAATATTTTTATTGACATCTTCATATTACTGTAATTTTCTACCCACTCCCAAACTCAGTCTTCTATTATGACAAAGAAAAACAATTAAGCAAAAACAACCAATAGAGAAATTTTACCTGACGATGCATTCAATAGTCTGTTGTAGTTGTCCTCTGCCTCTCTGCTGTGAAGGAGGAGATATGTTACATTATCTCTTCTCCGGGGCCGTCACTGTCCCCCTGCCCCAGCCCCCATTACTCAGAACTCAGCTTATCACCAGTAATCTTTTTTCCATTTGCCTTGTTGTAGTTGTTGTGGATAGCCTTCTCATGTTCCTACTCATTTGGCAGACAGGTCACAAGTATTTATGTGAAGGACTTACTATATGCTAGACCTTGATTAAATCCAAGCAAAAAGAAAGATGGACCCTGACCTCAAGGAGCTTATATTTGAAGGAGGGAAGGAAATAACCAGAAAGGAGCTAAAAATAGGGACAGTACTCATGCACAACTCATGGTGTTGAAGCCTAGAGAAGCCCCAGGAAGAACTCATCAGTGGAAGCAGGTGATCAGAATGGTGGACATTCCTGGGCACCAAGGGAGATTCCAGGGTGAGACAGCATTTGAGATATAGGGGCAACGATCTGAAAAAGGGAGACCTATTTTTAACCCACTATGCATTGGCTTTACTGTGATCATTGGGTATACCCTATTCTTGGCTCCTGCTTCTTTCTCCCTTTCGGTTCATATATATCTTCCCCTGTCTCTCTGAATGCCTTATATATGGCCCATTGCATTCTGCCCTTCTGTGTACTCTATTAGAATCCTTCGCTTCTGTCAATGCATTTAATTCAAGTGCCACCTCCTACCAGTAGACTTTAACTGTCTCACTAGGGGGTAGTGCTCCCTCCTTCCTTAGATGATTTTATATTTAGTTATATGTGTACATATTGTATCTGCTCAATAGAACAGGAACTTTTTTTAAACTTGTTTTTGTATCCATGGTAGCCAGGTAATACAGTAAAAAGAACACTGGACCTAGAGTCAAGAAGACCTAGATTTAAATCTAGCCTCAGATACTCCCTAGTTGTGTGACCCTGGTTGAGTCATTTAACTTCTATTTGCCTCAGTTTCCCCCCCTGTAAAATGGGAACAATAATTATACCATCTATCTCCCAGGGTTGTTGTGAGGATCAAATGAGATATTTGTAAAGCACTTAGCACAGTGTCTGGCACATAGTGTTAAGAAAGTCTTGCTGATTGTTGACTGACTGACACAGATAAATTAATACAAGATGATTTGAGGAGGAAGAGAATACCAACAGTTAAGTGAATCAGGGTATACAGTATGAACTAGGGAGGAAGGTAAGGATTCTAAGAAGCAGGGTGTGTGAAGGAGCTGAACATGGTGGGATTGAATATGATGAATTAGGAAAAACATGGGAAAACATGTATAAATTCCTTTCTATGATACGCCTATGTGCGACTTGTATGATTCTGGGCTTCTCCACTTGGTCACTAGATTTCCACTTTTAAGCCCAATTTAATTAAATTGTCACTTGGCCAGTGTTTACTCAGTACCTGCATTGTGTCTATTCTCCACATGGGTTTAGCTTAGACAAAAAGCCCACTTTGGCTATGAGTGATCCTTAGAGGAAACAGTGGAGGAGTTTACACTGTGTTCTGCTGGGAGGTTTCCTGCCTTTCCCATCAGAAAACAATCATAGGCATGTCATATTTTGTAGGATGGGGGTTGGGTAAAGGAAGAAGAAATGTGGTTGGCTAATCTGCAAGGAACAGTGAATTTTCCTCAAATGAACTACAAGAGCTAAGTAACAATACTTATGACAAAAGCATGGAGGCATCTAAACAAGACTTGATGCTTCCTGGGCTGGCACAGAGCACTACGTGCCCCCTTGTTACAGATTAGCAGAAGCCAAGGTCCACTACTGTCTGTCAATTAGGGGGCTGTGGGAGGAGAGATCTCTGAAGACTGAATTATTCCCCACCATTCAGATGTTGCTTTCTAATAAAGAATAAATGTGGTATGTGCCTACAGAGCATAGAAGACAGCAGTCTCTAAAGAAGGGAAAAACATATCACAGATGGCAATGGAGAGGGGCATGGTGGCTGTGTGAGGGCCACCACATATGACCACAGAGGAACTTGGCAGGACAAGAGTGAAAAGTGTCAAGAGGGAAATGTGTGATAGAAAAAGAAGGTGCCGTAGTCACAAGGTAAGGGTGAGAGATGGCAGATGGAGATTCTGAGTGCTCCATTGGTACACTTGTGATGTCAACAGAAATTGAGGAAAACTGCCAACCCATTGAGTAGGCTCCCTGTGGCAAAACTGTATTTCAACATGGATAATAATTGTGTAGGATGAGCAGGCATTGATAGATTGAGATCTGTATCATTGAAGGGAACCTCCAAATTGGTGAGATCACAGAACCACTTGAATATATGGAAATATATTGTAACTCTTAGCCCTATCCTAAAGTGGAATGGGCTACTTTAGTTGGAAGGAAGGAAACAAACATTTAATTAAGCACCTACTATATTCCAGGCACTATAATAAGCTAATAACAGTCACTGTTACAAATGTCATCTCATTTGATCCTCACCACAACCTTGAGGGGTAGATAGTGTTATAATCCCCATGTTACAGCTTAGGAAACTGAGGCAAACAGGTGAAAAAACTTGCCCTGGGTCATACAGTTAGTATCTGAGGGTACCTCTAGCTGTATGGGAAAAAAAGCACAACTCTATGAGTCAGCAGAAACTATTGAAGTTTTATTTCTACTAAAACTAGCCATGTAGCTTTAGACAAGTTCAATGTAGTATTCATGATCCTCAGTTTTGTCCTGACAAAGGGGTTGAACTAGAGATCTCTAAGATTCTTCCAGCTTTGACTTTCCAAAATCACCCTCCAATCAATAAACTACAGTGGCTCCCTATTGCCTGCAGGATCAAATATAAAATGCCATGTCTGGCATTCAAATCCCTTCATAGCCCAGTCCCAACACTGACTCTTCCATCCAATGACACTGGCCTCTTGGCTGTTCCATGAACAAGATAATGCATTTCTCAGTTCCAGGCATTTTCTCTCTTTCTTGTGTCTGGAACACTCTCCTTTCTCTGCTCTGACCGACATTTTAGATTTCCTTTAAGTCCCAACTAAAATCTCATTTTACTGGAAGTCTTCTCCAACCCCTCTTAATTCCATTGCCTTCCCTCTGTTAATTATTTCCTATTTATCCTGTATGTAGCCTGCTCTGTATACATTTGTTTGCACATTGCCTTCTTCATTTGATTGTAAGCTCCTTGAAGGCAGGGGCTGACTTTCTTTTTTTGTATGTGTATTCCTGGCATGAAGCATTGTGCCTGGCACAAAAAGAAGCATCATAAATGTTTATTGACTAACTTCAATTGGATGGAAACAGAATTTTCCAGCCAGGATAACCATGTTTGGGTTTCTTGCAGTGACCTCCTCAAGCTGTCTCAGAAAAGGATTTTACCTGTGTATTTCCTCATCTGTAAAGTATAATGAAATAAAACAGGGATGGACCAAGTGATCTCTTGGGTCCTTCCCCCATCTAAATCCTCTGAGTTGTCAACATCTCTTTCCTTTCTTTTTCTTCTTTCCTTCTTCTCTTCCCATTACTACTAGCCAACCCTTCTCTCTTCTCCCTTTTTAATTTGTTCATTTCTCCCCCCTCTCCCCATTGACTTCTAAACACTACTCCAGTGTCCCCCACTGTTGTGCCCTGAAAAATGTAGCCCCTACAAGGGTGTCACAAATAGGAAAGAGCTGGTAAAGACTGGAGCTACAGGAATAAGCAAATTCTAAGTCTACAAGATGTGGTCAAGAGAGCCCTCTGATAGCAACACCCCCTCCTGCAGCCCTGTCCATTCCTGTGGAAACAACAACCCACTTTTTGAGTTGCCAGACAGCTGGGGCTGAAATGGCAAAGCAGAATCTGACATATAAGAATGCGGAGAGTGAGAGTGGAGCCTCACCCCCTTCTCCTCCTGCATGCATCAAGCCAAAATGATTGTCTTTCACCCTGGAACATCAGAGAACAGAAGAATTGCTTAAGAAGAAAATATTGGGGTTATGCATTTTGGAGCAAGCTCTGCTGAAAGTCACCCCAGGGGCTGAGCAACCATCTTTTCTCCTCCACCCCCTCCCCAAAAGGGCCATTTGCTTACTGTTGAGTAGCATAATTAGGGCTTGGTGAACAGTGGGGATGGGGGTGCCAACTGAGTGAGGAGCAGGCTTATAATTGCAGCAGCGCCGTGCCTGGCTTGTACCAGTGTTTCAAAGAGGAAATCTGATTTCAAGGCCCATTTGTTACCAGAAGCCTTGATCTTTGAGAGACACCAGAGTTTGGCTCCCTTTGGAGTGGAGTGGTGGGGCAGAGAAAAGAATATATACTCTGCATACAAGGAACCTCTCTCTCTCTCTCTCTCTCTCTCTCTCTCTCTCTCTCGCTCGCTTGCTCTCGCGCTCCCTCTCTCTCTCTCTCTCTCTCTCCCTCTCCACAGAGGAAGTTTAATCCATGGATTCTTGATCTCTCCCGCCCCCCCTTTTTTTCTTTTACTTTTGTAAATCCAAGGATTTTACCTTTGATCCCAAACTTTTAAAAATGGACTGCAGCACAGTTCAGTTTCCAGACTCCTGGGATGGAAAAAGAAGAGGAAAGAATTTGGAAGTGGAGGCAGGGTTTTGGGGACTTGGCACCAGTGTGTTAAGAAAAATCAATTTCAGGGTGGCTAGATGGCCCAGTGAGTAGAAAGAGCACTGGCCCTGGAGTCAGGAGAACCTGAGGTCAAATCCAGCCTCAGACACTCGATGTTTAACTAACTGTGTGATCTGTGGCAAGTCACTTAACCCCAATTGCCTGGCCTCCCTCCAAACAAACAAACAAACAAACACCAGTTACTCAAATTCCAGGTGGTCCTGACTTCCAGGTTGCAGGAGAGCCTAGAGTAGTTTGAGAGAATAAAATCCATTCACCAAGACCCATTCCTTCTTTTGGTCTTACAAACTGGTATTTTCAGTTACAGTGTTGGTGGCTAAATTCCCAAGCCAGGGTTTGCTTTCCAGAAAGTCCAGAAAGTCCCTCAGTGGTTTAACTAAGATCAGCACAGGGGGTAAAAAAAAGATAAGATTCCTTGTGCAGGCAGTAAATACATCAACAGGCTTCTAATCCCTCTACCTCTGCCTGTATTAGCTCATCTACCAGCCCATCAAAACCTATTTTCCCAGAGATTTGAAAAGAAATGAAATCTACATTCTCTTCTCTTTTTTGCAGTTCTTCAGTCATGTCCAACTCTCTGTGACCCCATTTGGGGTTTTCTTGGCAAAGATACTGGAGGGGTTTGCCATTTCCTTCTCCAGCTTGTTTTACAGATAAGGAAACTGAGGCAAACGGGGTTAAATGACTTGCTATCACTTATGAGTGTCTGAGGCTAGACTTGAATTCAGGAAGATGAGTCTTAGTGACTCCAGGCTGGGCACTCTCTCCGCTGTGCCACCTAGCTGCTCCTCCATCAGGTAATACAGAAAATCATCTAAGTTAGTTTGCACACACTCTAGGACAGGTGCTTCAAAAGACAAGTGGGTTAATTTCCCCAGGGACTCAGGGCCATGAATTCGGGAAGATCCAGGTGTGGAGGTCTCAGTCTTGGGTTCAGTGTGGAGGGTGCTGGTCCATGTGGGGAGGGTGGAGGCAGGCAGATGGTGTGATGGCCTTGGTGGATGGCTCGATGGGATGGGGTAGATGTAAGGTCAGCTACTGAGGCCCTTTGATAGATGTAGTGGGCTAAGTGACCTATTTGTACCCAGTTACTGTCCATGACATGACCACAGTTGTAGACAGTATGTCAGTAGCAAGATTTTTTGCTAGGTCTTCCTGACCCCAACTGTAGTATCCTGCTTCCCAATTTGTAGCATCTCCCCTCCTGCTTCCACTCCTTTTTACTAGATGACCTACAGTACTGTCCTGGGCAGCAATGCCAAAGCTGACCTCAACCTGTTCGAGGACTTCCAAACTTTGCCCTTCACCAGGAGACTTGTTTTGGGGGAAATAGAGGTGTAAAGATGGGGCGACAGCCAGGGTCAGTCCTAATCATCAGTTTTTTCCTGTTGGTCAAGATGGCTCAATTGGGTTTTCTGTATTGAATCTGGAGGAGACAAATATCTTTCCCCTCACCTTTCAATCCAGAGTAGGGATTTGCACTTTGATTGTTTTTGAAAATGGGTTTCTGTAGAATCTGATTTGAGGAAATGTTCCTCTCCCACATGCTGCCGGATTGAGGGCCTGTAATCCCTCTTAAATCGTCGGGACAAGGCCGGTATTGCAATGCCAGTATCAGAGCTAACAAAGGGGGATTAGCAAGGAAAATTCTGTGTGAAAACCTGCCACACGTTGAAGGCTTTTAGTGTAAAGCAGATAAGATGGGTAGAGGCAAGCCATTTTTAACCCAGTTTTCAAAGCACTAAGAGCTCTCCTTCCACATTGAGGGAGAAGAGGGTTTTGATTTAAAGTCAGGTCAGCCTCCTTTCTATCCCACCTTTTTTCCCTCCCTCCTCATCTCACCTTCAGGTTGACAAGTGAGTGTTGTTAAATGCTGGGAAAGCTGCTTCGAAAGCAAGCGGCAGCTGCGGGAGTCGTCCTTGACGTACCTGACAAATGGCTGTCTGGAGTCTTACCTCAAGACCTCCACTCTGAAGACCTCCAGAGATGGGGAACAGGCAGTTTTTTAGGTCAGCTCCTCCTTTGTTGGACAGATCTTACCTATAACCAACTTCGTATGTTACTGCCTTGCTGGAGCTCAGAATCCTAGAATCTAATAGATGGAAGGGACCTCAAAGACCATCTGGTCCATCATAAGGTTCCATATCTACAGCAGGTTGTTGTTAAGTTGTTTTTAGTCACGTTCGACTCTCTGTGACCCCATTTGGGGATTTCTTGGCAGAGATACTGGTATGGTTTGCTACAGATGGGGCATTAAAGGTTATTTAGGACAACCTTTTCATTTTACGGATGAGGAAACTGAGGCCCAGAGAGCTGGAGACTTGCCAAACATGGGTCACGCTAGATAGTAAGTGGCCGAACTGGATTCCAGCATCAAACGTTTAGCACTTCTCTACACTGACTTTTTTTTTACCCTCTCCTCTCTGTAGCCAAGCAATCTCATCCTTCTTCAGCTATTTCAGGGTAACTGTTATCTTCCTCCAAGTCTTCCCTTTTCCGATCTGAAAATCCCCATGACCTTCAATAGTTTTTCATGTTCAATTCAATAAATTATTAAATTTCAATCAATTAAAATTCAATAAATAATTAAGCATCTATTACATGCCAAGCACTGTGCTTAGCACTGGGGATACAAAAAGAGTCAAAAGACAGAATCTGCCCTCAAGGAGTTTACAATCTAGTGGAGCAAAAATATATGCAAGGCTATATACGGGCGCTGGAATTCAGAGGCATTGGGAAAGGCTTCCTGTACAAGAAGAGAGTTTAGTTGAGACTTGAAGCCAGGAAGGTCAGTACTGAAGAAGAGGGAGAGATTCCAGGTATGGAGGACAGTCAGAGAGAATGTGAAGAGCCCAGAGATAGGGTATCTTCTTCATGGAACTGCCAGAAGACCATATGACATGGTTTCGAGTCCTTGTATCATCCTGGACACAGTCTAGCTTTTTAGTATCCCTCCTAAATTGTGGTACAGAGAACTAAAGAGAGTTTTAGTATGGTCTAATTAGAGCAGGTAACAGTTTAGACCAGGAGTGGGGAACCTGTGGCCTTGAGGCTACACATGGCTTTCTAGATACTTACAAATCCTTAAAGGGATTTGTTCTATAAAATTTGGATTCAGCCAAAAGGATGCACTTAAGGATCTAGAAGGTCACATGTGGCCTCAAGGCCACAAGTTCCCCACCCCTGGTTTAGACCATCCCTACTCTGGCTCTAGACAATATAGGATTTGAATTCAGATTCTATAATGATACTTCCTTTCTTTTATGGCTAGGTGATTTCATGAATGTGGGTGTTCTCTCCAACAGCATGCATTGAAATCTATCCATACCCTCTCATCCGGCGTGACTCTTGTCCATGTGCTCCCTTACATCCTTCACATGGGTTCCACCAAACGTTCTGGCTGCCTTCCTCCAGGTCCCATGATGTTGTGTAGACACAAATATGTTATTC
Organism: Pseudochirops corinnae; assembly: GCA_028646515.1. Classification (NCBI taxonomy): domain Eukaryota; kingdom Metazoa; phylum Chordata; class Mammalia; order Diprotodontia; family Pseudocheiridae; genus Pseudochirops; species Pseudochirops corinnae. The sequence continues at coordinate 110,584,943 of CM053588.1, forward strand.
AGGTCATTCATCAATTATTGTTTACTCTCACTACACAACTAGACCCATCCTTTTCCAGTCAGACATCCGGGTGATTATTTTCTTCCCCCAGCTTCCCCTGTGTAATTCTCATTTGGTAATATGTTGACACATCCTGGCTGTGTCACCCTAGGCAAGTCACGTAACTTCTCTGCGGCTCAGTTTCCTCAGCCATAAAATGATGGAAGCTAGGCAGTACAGTGGATAGAGGCTGACCTAGGAATCAGGAACACCTAAGTGCCTCAAGCACTTGCTAGCCATGTGACCTTGGGCAAGTCACTTAACCAATTTTTGCCTCAGTTTCTTCATCTGTAAAGTGGGGATAAAAAAATAGCACCCACCTTTTAAGATTGTTGAGAGGATCAAATGAGATAAGAAACATAAAGGTGTAGCACAGTGCCTAGCACATAGTAAGTGCTATAAAAACATTATTATCCTTATTATTAGACTGAAGGGGGTTGCCCTTCTAACTCCAAACCTATGATGCCATCCTGCAGAATTTCATTTGCAAAAGTCTTCATCAAGGGTGCCCTACATGAAGATATAGATTATTCTCATAAAGGATTATACAGATAGGAGATAGGTGGTGGAGATTGCTGACATTTTCTCAATTGTCTTTTTTTTTTTTTCTCATAATAATAAGGGCCCTGGTAGTTGTTGTTTTTACAAGTGTTTTGATATTTCTATAAGAAATCTTGAAAATCAGTCCCTCAGGGTAGTCAAACTAGTTATACACACACACACACACACACACACACACACACACACACTTAGTCTCATTCACTTCCAATCTATGGTTTTTATGCATGCAAGGGAGTATCCTAGACTTGGCTTATTTTAGATATGGCCTAGTAAAAGCTCATATTTGTATGGTGTTTTGAGAAAGATGCTATTTTTAGCTCCATTTTGCAGATGGAGAAACTGAGGATCGGAGTTATGTGATATGCCTAGGCTCACACAACTAGTAAGTATCTGAAGTAGAATTCAAACCCAGATCTTACTCAAACCAAACCCAGCATTCTATCATTGGCCCATAGTGTCTTTTATAAGGGGTAGACCAGAGATGTATATGTGGATAAGATAACATCTACGATTTTGTGTATACCGTTGTCTAAGGGAAGAGTCACATGCATTCTCAGCCCAACCCTTAAGGGCAGGGATGGGGAACCTGCAGCCTGGAGGCCACACTAGGTCCTTGGGTGCAGCCTTGTGACTGAGTCCAGAACTCAGTTTACAGAGCAAATCCTTTATTAAGGGTATTTGTTCTGTGAAGTTGAGGACACACTTGAGGACCTAGAGCAGTGGTTTTCAACCTGTGGGTCATGAGCCCTTTGGGGGGGTCGAATGACCCTTTCACAGGGGTCGCCTAAGACCATCGGAAAACACATTTCTGATGGTCTTAGGAACTGAGACACCACTACTCTATCTGTCTGCAGGTCCGCCCACATGCAGATACACCCACATATGAGTATTAAAGGGTCCTGGCATTAGGAAGGTTGAGAACCACTGACCTAGAGGGTCATATTTGGCCTCAAGGCCACAGATTTCCCACCCCTGCTTGAGGGGCAGAGGAATATCTTAGATACTAGTGGTTAGAGAAGGGTGACCTGTTAAATTTGTTTCTTTAGGAAGGTTAGGGAAATAATACAGAAAAGATGGACCGAAGGATCTAGAAAATGTTTCGTTTATGGATAGGGCATGTTCCTGGGCTCTCATCAATCATTTTCCTTTGGATTCAGAGCCATGACCAAGGCATACTTAATACTACTTGCCCTGGGCACAATTTGTGGTAGTTTCTCTAGGGGCAAGAATTCCTAGTTATGGCTCTGGCCGAATCATGGACCCTTAGTCCAATTCAGGTTCTGATAGGTGAGCTTCCACCTTGTTTTGCCTGAAACCAGGCCTCCATGTCACTTCCCAGCCATCTCCACATTATGCTTCTCAAGGCATTTGCAGATAGGATATTCAATATCTTAACTGATCCAATAATGTTGTATTGCCTAACCTTGCCTTTTCAAAGAACTGATTATCAATGGTAGCCAGGGGTATGCCTGGATATAGGATTATATTATCTATACTGTTTTGTTACTTTATATGTTTTCTAATCTTCGTCCATTAGAATGTAAGCTCCTTGAGGTCAAGGAAGGTCTTGGTTGCTTGTATTTACATCCCCATCACTTAGCATGGTGCCTGGCAAATAGTAAACATTAATAAATATATCTATTTTGTATCGTCCCTTACCTAAGGATTTCAAGAAGCTACAAGGTAGTTATGGCCTTAAGGAATGGGGAGAACTGAACAAGGTAGTAGAAACCAAAGTGAAAATCCAAGGTGTATGATGTGAAATGGGAGTCTTTCTGCTCTCTGGGATTTAGTATCCTCTGTAAAAAATGTAAAAAGTGAGGAGGTTGGGCTGAATCAGAGGTTAGCAACCTTTTAAAAGCTGACCCATTTTTGTATATTTTTAGTATATCACTTTTTGAAGAATCCCATCATATTCCATACATACATTTTTCAGTTACTGCCAGAGAGATTTTATACTAACCCTATATGAACTGAATGATACACTTTTTTTTCTTTAATTTATAGAAGTGAAACAGTACAAAAAAAGACCAAATATCAGCATTTATTGTCTCCAGAAGGCCCTTCTCCTAATGCACATTTATAGTGTAGGAACTGGAAGGAGAACTTAGAGAGTTACTGGAGGTTTGTCTTCTTGGTGCATTAGTATAATAATCCAGCAGACTAATGGGTTGTCATCTGGGAAAACAGGAAGCTCTTGGATCTAAGGGGATGACATTTGAGATGAATTGAAGGAAATGGAGAGAAGTGGACAGTAAGCCTTGGTTAGTAAAGAGAATGTTACCAAATTGCTTTGGATAGTGGAGATAGGGGAGGAAAGGGGTGCTTGAGAACTCTAGTCCTGAGACCCTCTTTTCTCCAAGAAGGAAAAGCGTTTGGTCTTTAATGATATGAGCCAACACCTATGCAGTACACAGACTCTTTCACTGTTGTTGTTTTTTTTTGCTTTAAACAAACAAACAAACATGTATGCACTTAACGCATGTATTATTGCTGAATCTTGCACTCAAGGAGAGACATCATGAGACTTGGATTCAAATTCCAGCTGTGTGATCTTGGGCAAATTCCTTAACATGTCTGTTCCCCTCTCTGGATTACCTTTTCTATCAAATTAGTGTGTTGGAGTATATGACATCTAAGATTCCTTTCATTACTAAATCTTCCTGTGCTTTGATTCAGTGATCCTCAAGATTCCATCCAGTTCTCTTATTGTAGGATTCTAAGTTTCCAAATTCCAGCTTTGTGCATTGAGTATTGGGATGGGAGTTAGAGGACCTTGGTTCTAGCCTTGGCTCTGCCACTGGGTGGGTGTCCTTGGGCAAATCACCTAATATTATCAATATTACATCCAAGCCTACCTGGATCCTGCCTATCACTGATAACTGGTTCTCTGAACAGACAAGATGAGGCCACACCATATTTATTGGGGTGGTTAATTTAGATATTGAACATTCAATCTGTATCATGGGCAGATAAGAAAAGTCCCAGAGTGTCTCCCTGCATTAACAGGGGTCAGGGCAACATTATGCTGGGGTCCGCCTGTAACAGTAATAGCTCGTATTTATTTAGCACTTTACAACTCATAAAATAATCTTTACATGTTACTTCATTTGTCCATTACACCACCTTTCTGAGATAGAGTGTTATTTCTATTTAATGGGTAATGGGATAGGGTCTGAAAAGTCTAGTGGTTTGTCCAAGGTGGTAGAGGTAGTAAGAAGAAGAACTGGAGTGCAAATCCAAGTACCCTTCTCTTATTCCACACAGCTTTAATTTCTCTGAGCCCTGGTTTTCCCATTTGTAAAATAAGGGATTTGTACTAATGTCTTAATCAGCACTAATATTCTGTGATTCTATGTTCATTTTGTTTATTTTTAAAGTACAGAATAAAAAATTATTTCACATTCTTGCCATAGGTTTTTGGGTTTTGTTGTTGTTGTTGTTGTTTTTTAAAAGAGAGAGTGTACCTGGAGAATTTGATGCTTATTTTCAGTTTTATTAATCGCACCTTTTATTTTTAGGATTTCTATTTTGATGTTTAATTGGGGATTTTTAATTTGTTTTTCTGGGTTTTTTTTAGTTGCATGCTCAGTTTGTTGATTTGCTCTTTCTCGTATTAGAGTAAACATCTAAAGATAAAAATTTATCTTAAGTACTGCTTTGGCTTTATCCTACAAATTTTCATTCATTGTCTCATTGTCATTATCTTTAATGAAATTATTGATTGTTTCTATAATATGTTCTTTGTCCAACTTATTCTTTGGGATTAGATTATTTAGTTTCTAATTAATTTCTAATCTATGCTTTAAAGATCCTTTATTGAATGTAATTTTTTATTAAGTTATGGTCTGAAAGGGGTGCATTTAATATTTCTGCTTTTCTGCGTTTGTTGGTAAGATTTTTATGCCCTAATACATGTTCAATTTTTGTATAGCTGCTTTGTACAACTTATAAATGGGTATACTCCTTTCTATTCCCATTTAATATTCTCTAGAGTTTAATCATATCTAACTTTTCTAAAATTCTATTCATCTATTTAACTTCTTTCTTTTTAATTATATGGTTATATTTGTCTAACTGAGAGAGATAAATTGAGGTAGAGAGTTTTAGTAGAGTTTTGTTGTTTGTTTCTTCCTTTAATTTAACATTTCCTCTAAGAATGTGGATACTATGCCATTTGGCACATATACATTCAGTATTGATATTAATTCATTATATCTATTAGCAATTTATCGTTTCCCTTTTAATTAGGTCTGTTTTTGCTTTTGTTTTGTCTGAGATTATGATTGCTACCTTTGCCTTTTTAATTTCAGCTGAAGCACAATAGATTCTGTTCCAGCCTGCCTCTTATTTTGACTCTGTGTGTGTCTTTGGGTTTCCAGTATGTCTCTTATACACAATATAGTCTTGTCAGATTCTTGTTGATAAACAGAAGCATGTATAGTATGGTTTTACATATATTTATAAATCTATGTCAAATGGTGGCCTTCTCTAATGTGGGGTTGGGAGGGAGATAGTTTGGAACTTGTTTCTAATCTGCTGTGCTATTCTCTTCTATTTTATGGGTGAGTTGATCACATTCACATTCACAGTTATGATTACTGTGTATTTCCTTCCATCCTATTCTCTTCTATTTATCCTTCTCTTTTTTTTACCCTCTATCCTCTTCAAAAGTTTGCTTTGCTTCTGATCACTGGCTGCTTTAATGTACCCTTATTATCACACACACCCTTTTCTTAGTCCTTTCCCCTCTTACTTACCTGTTGGGTAAGACAGATTTCTAAGCTCAGATAGAGGGGTGTGTGCGTGTGTGTGTGTTTCAGTTCTTGGCCACCATAAAGAGAACTGCTATAAATATTTTATAACATAATGGTTCTTTTTTTTTTCCTAATCACTTTAGGAAATAGTCAAAATCATGGTATTGCTGGGGCAAAGGGTATATACAGTTTTACAACTCTTTGGGAATAATTCCAGATTTCTCTCCAAATGGTTGGATAAGTTCAGTTCTACCAAGAATGTAGTAATATATCAATTTTTCCACATCTCCTCTTAACATTTGTCATTTTCTCCTCCTGTCATTTTAGCCAATCTGATAGGTGTGAGATATCTCAAAGTTATTTCTATTTGAATTTCTCTAATTAATTGTGAGTTAAGGCATTTTTTCACGTGACTATATATAGTTTTGATTTCCTTTGACCACTAATCAACTGGGGAATGATTCATAGTCTTATAAATCTGACAAAGTTCTCTATATACTTGAGATATGAGTTCTTTATCTGAGAAACTGTCTATAAAATTTTCCCCCCAATTTTATGCTTTCTTCATAATCTTGGCTATATTGGTTTTATTTGTTCAAACCATTTTTAATTTAGTTTAATCAAAATTACCCATTTTTTATCTCACAATGCACTCTATCTCTTCTTTATTCACAAAATCTTCTCCTATCCATAAGACTGATAGGTACTGTGTTCTACGTTCTAGTTTTCTTATATCTCCCTTTATACCTAGATCATGTATTCATTTTGACCTTATCTTGGTAAATGATGTAAGATATTGATATATACACAATTTCTGTCAGACTGTTTTCCAGTTTTCCCAACAATTTTTCTTTTTTTCTTTTTCTTTTTTTTTTTTTTTTTTTTACAAAATAGTATATTCTTATCCCAAAAGCTTAAATCTTTCCTTTTGTAAGCACAAAATTATAATCATTTACTACTGTGTATTGTCTAGGCTCTTTTTTTGATTTTGGCTTTCAAGTAATCCAAGAATTCTTATATTATCTTTCCTTGATCTGTTTTCCAGGTCAGTCATTTTTCCTATTAGATATTTCACATTTTTTCTGTTGTTATTTTTTCAGTCTTTTGACTTTGTTTTATTGTTCTTTGGTATCTCTCAGTCATTAGCTTCCATTCCAGCTTTAATTATTTTTTTGCTTTTGGGAGAGGGGAGGGCAGGGCAATTGGGGTTAAGTGACTTGCCCAAGGTCACATGGCTAGTAAGTGTTAAGTATCTGAGGCCAGATTTGAACCAGCTTTAATTTTTAAGGAATTAATTTCTTCAGTAAGATTTTTGTACCTCCTTTGATAAACTGAACTATCCTCAACAACGCATAGCTAAAGACAACTCTACAAGCCTCAGGATGGAAGGCTGTAAACTCTAAACTTTCTCTAAACTCAGAGAAATATATAGAAAGACTATAGTTTAAATGGAGACTGAAGCAAAACACACTATCATTCTCCTTCATGTCTGGTTTTGCTTTTTTTTTCTTTTCCCAGTGATCACTCATTGGTTACAACCCTTCTACATAACCAAACTATTGTACAATGTGAAAGTATTTGCAGATCCTGTACATGATTGCACGCCACCTGGG